>OY804577.1:10000-610000 GCA_963680875.1 Bathymodiolus brooksi
TACAATCAACTGAAATATCGCTATATCTTGCATTTACGAATGAATTAAATGTTGCCCAAAAAGAAAAAAATATTGATGAATGATTGATTTTACTTAAAAATACTATTTTGTTGATGAAAAGTCAATTAGTAACTAGTTATACCCTAAAACATGATGTCAACAGATGTTTTTGAAATCCGGCTGGGTCAAAATGTAAACATGTATACAAACCGGTTGGGTCATTTATAAATAACCAGGTTTGTCAGTATGTAAATACCACTGATCTTATTGTTATTGAGCATTATATTGCAATTTAACAATACCGGTGTAGTTATGATTAGGAAATATCTCAAAGGCGATAAATACTGATCCACAGTATGAATATGCTCCATGGCTGCTATTTTCAGCTACTTTGTACAATAAAAAAATCGTTATTTCTATGTTAAATTGCTACAGTCGCGAACACTTGATTTTTGTTAATGCTTTTTGTGGCACTGACATCACGGTTGGTGCTCAATACGCTACACTCACTTTAAGTAGCTGTCCAGGCGCATCAATTGAGTAGTGGGAGATTCTTTTTATAACGCAATATTTTAATGTTATACTCGTTGATAACGAAGTAAGTCACTGTGAAAATAACTTCATGGATACGATATTTAAGTTTCTTCACACTATAATGTATACATTAACATTACAGATAAGCAAATTAACAAAGGCTGTAGTATTGAATTCCTTTCCACACGGACGATTTTGGCAATTTGTATACAAAGAAAATGTTAGATGTACTCGATTAATGCAACGTTCGTTACAAGTTGTAATACGACAAATGTTCGTGCTTTGCTCACTGAAAATAGAGGTTCAGTGGTCTGAGCCTATGTCGTTCACCTTTCATTCTGCTTTGAGGAAACTTAATACAGACAGAACCTTCTATAGGTGCTTCCCACCAAAGTTCGGATCATTTGGCTAAGCAGTTTCAGAGAAGAAGATTGTTAGAAATCGGCCAATCAGAAACAAGAATTGTCTGTGGCGACCATATTTGTCAACGGATCGGGATGAAATGTGCAATCTTTATAGAAGACCTTCCATAGTTGCTTCCTACCAAGTTTCGGTTCATTTGGCTAAGCAGTTTGAGAAGAGAAGATTTTATAAAATCGGCCAATTAGAAACAAGAATTGTCTGTGGAGACCATGTTTGTTAACGGATCGGGATGAAATGAGCAATCTTTATAGAAGACCTTCCATAGTTGCTTCCTACCAAGTTTCGGTTCATTTGGCTAAGAAGTTTTAGAGGAGAAGATTTTTTTTTTTAAATCTGCCAATCAGAAACAAGAATCGCTTGTGGCGACCATGTTTGTTAACGGATCGGGACGAAATGAGTAATCGTTACAGAGGACCTTCCATAGATGCTTCCTACTAAGTTTCACTTCATTTGGTTGAGGCGTTTCAGAGGAGAAGATTAAAATGTGAATAGTTAATGGACGACAGACGACGAACGAAAGACGACGGACGACGGCCACCAAGTGATGGTAAAAGCTCACATTGCCTTTGACAAGGTGAGCTAACAACAGTCATTGGGTAGATATGTCGCTCCACTCGGACACATTATTCTGATTCCGAGCTAACCAGTCTTTGCTCTTTCTCCTTAATGCTGCGTTCTTAGCGGAGAAGCAACACATACCAATTTTATATTCTTTTGTTTGACAAGACCGCAGTTCGTACCCACAATCTATCGCACTCGAGGCGAGCACGCTAACCATTACGCTACCGATGTGGTTCCCTATTTTTATTTTATTTTAATTATTTTTTTAATCAAAATTTCTTATTGTCCTTCAATATATTATTTGAAAACAAAAATTAATCCAAAACAATAAGAGTTACTTAATATCTATATAAACAGTGAGAGTTCCTACTTTTGTTCAAACACTCTTTGAATATTGCAATAATCCAACTGCATAGCAAATAAAGAAAAAGAATTATAAGTTCTATACAAAATCATGACCATTCTGTCGAAGGTCAAATCAAATCAAATCAAATCAAATCAAATCAAATCAAAAAGTTTTATTTAAAGTCGGTACATTTTGTAACAATCAACATAAGCTCTCAAGAGCTTTTCAAACCGACATGCATAATAAATTACATAAATTAAATACAGCACAATAAAACATGTCATGCAATACAATATTAAATACATATCCGGATAATATTTATGCATACATTTCTGTGTCTCGACCTCTGGACCTCCACAGCCAGTGCCTCTCTGTGTACTTATTGTCATAGGACCAGAAGTCAAAACACAAAATAGATGCAGACATTTATAGCACCCATCACACATACAAGTACATTCATGCAAATTTCAAGCAGTCTATGATCAAGCAAATAAGCAAATTAACTCAAAACACATATAAAATATTCATGTACTTTTAAAACATATTCCAAAAATATTCTAAAAACATTTAAAAAATTTCATGCATAAATAGCCAAGCACTAAAATAAATAAAGCACAAGTTAATTGAAAAGCATACAAAGTAAAATATTTATATACTTCTTAAAACACACTCTAAAACATATCTTAAAAATATTCCAAAAATATTTCAAGAATACTTTAAAAATATTTTAAAAATATTCATGCAGAATAGCCAAGCACTAAAATAAAAACTAAAATAAATTAAAGTTAAACTGAAGAGCATACAAAAGCAAGAAGGCAGCAGTAAGGCAAATTTCATGCAATGTCTATTCTAGAAAAATTTATACTAGCAGCAAGCATTGCAGCGGCACGAGTTGCCATTCCATGAGTTTATTAAATTTTTGAATTGATTAAAAGATGTTTGTGTTCTAAAGTGGTTTGGCAACTCGTTCCACAGTTTAGCAGCAGCATATCGAAAGGAATTTAGACCATACCTTGTCGTTCGTACTGAAGGGATTTCTGTAATGTTGTCGTACCTAAAACAATATTTAGTATCTTTAATTTTGATTAAGTCATGTAAATATGAAGGACTTTCTTGATGTAGAATTTTATAAACCTCAATGGCCATAGTTCTCAGTCTTCTCACTTTTAATGTTGGGAGTTTAGAGACTATTAACAAGTTTTCATATGTACTATTATAATCATTATAAATAAATCTTAGTGCTCGCTCCTGAATTTTTTCTATTTTATTTGTATTGGCTTCACTACAAAAGTGCCATGAAAGTGGACAGAAGTTAAAGTTAGACAATATGAATGAATGATATATGGTTAATTTACCCAATTTATTTAAATATTTACCTAGCCTTTTTAACACATTTAACTGCCTAGATGCTTTTTTACAAATGTTTGAAATATGAGAATTAAATTTAAGTTCAAAATCAATTGTAACCCCTAGTAATTTTACTTCTTTTTCACATTTAATTTTATTTCCTGCTAAATCAAGAACAATATTTTTATCCATTGATTTTTTGCCAATAGCTATGGCCTGAAATTTATCAGGATTTGCCTTCATCTAGTTACATGAAAACCATTCTATTAATGCCAAACTGTCTTTTTCTAAATATTCAACTACTTTATCAATATTGTCATCTGCATGTGCGAGAGTGTTGTCGTCTGCATAGTTATAAAGTGTGCTGCTTGTGGTAAAGTGAAAAATGTCGTTTAAAAAGATGTTAAATAGTACAGGACCTAGAATTGACCCTTGTGGTACGCCTTTGTAGATGTCTTGCCAGTTACTTAGTGTGGTACGCATTGTTTCCTGTTAGTAAGGTAGTTTTCAATTAACTGTAATGCAGATTTTGACATGCCATATGCTTCAAGTTTGAGTAATAATAATTTGTGTGGTAGGCAATCAAAGGCCTTGGACAGGTCCATTAGTACTGCTGCAATGTATTTATTTTGGTCTAGTGCCTGTTTCCAATCTTCTATAATTTTTAGTAGTGTAGTATTGCATCCGTAGCCCGATCTGAAAGCTGACAGAAATGGATGGAAGTGATTGTTAAAATATTCTGTTAACTGTTCGTGAATGGCCCGTTCAAAGAATTTTGAAATAACAGGTAGTATACTTACTGGTCTATAGTTACTTTTGTCTAGTGCATTATTCTTCTTGTGTAGTGCAACAACTTGTGCTTGTTTTAGTTGGTCTGGAAACACAGAATTTGTTATTGTTTTATTTATCATTTTTGTTATTGGTTTTGCAATTACAGGTTTAGCTAGTTTTAATAATTTAGCTGATATACCATCTCTACCTGTTGCTTTTTTAACATTGGTCTTATTTATTTGTTTATGTACAAATTCATCAGATATTTCTTTAAATTCAAGATTAGGTATATCTTTTTTATTTTTGTTAATTTCAATGATACTAGGATGATTTTTATCTACAACAGTTACATTTCCAATATCTTTTGCCACATTTATAAAGAAATCATTAAAACATTCTGCTACCATGTTTTGATCATTTATGATTTCATCTTTTTCACAGAGTATGATATTTTTAGTAAAATGGCTACCTTTGTTGGTAGTAAACGGCTTGATAGTAGGCCAAAAATCCTTTGATTTGGGACCACCTATACATCTTTCAAAGAAATAAGTTTTAATAGACCTTTTCTTAATTTTTGTAACTAGATTTCTCTGTTGTCTATAATTTTCCCAGTTACTCTTAGTTTTACATTTATTATATTTATTATGCAACTGTCTTTTTTTGTATACAGCTTTTCTTAATTCCTTATTTATATATGGTGCTGGATTTTGACATGGTTTTCTTTGCTTTACTGGGGCATGTTTATCTACAGTCTGTATGAAAGCTTCTTCAAAATCTGAATACATTTTGTTCACATCATTTTGATCAGTTATTTTATCAAAATCAATTTTATTTAGGTCTTCTGTAAATTTTTCCGGGTCAAAATGTTTAAAACTTCTAAAGCATTTTAACTCTTTTTTGTTTGATGGCATATTACCTTTTATTTGTATTGATATAATGTTATGTACATCACTAATACCACAGTTATAATTGTTGGTATTCATACAATAATTTGGTTTGTTAGTAAGTATGACATCATTTAAACTAGGTGATGCACTTTTTGTAAAACATGTTGGATCAACTACCATATTTGTTAGATCAAATATATCACAAACTTTTTTTAAAGCTGTACATTTTTCATTTACTAACATATCATAATTTAAATCACCAAGAATTAAGAAATTTTCATATTTAGTGGTTGTTTTATCAAACGTTTTGGTATAGTCTTTTGTAAATTCTGAATCAGATAAAGAGGGTGGTCTATATAAACCTGATATTAACCATTTTCTATTGTTTATATTAATTTCTATACATATTGATTCTATAGTCTGGTATTCTAAGTTCATTTTTCTATCACAAGCAAGGTCAGACCTTGCATAAGCTACCAAACCACCACCATACTGGTTTCTGTCCGCACGCCAAAAGTGAAAATCATTTACTTTGAACTGAGTGTCAGTGAATGTCTCATCGATTTTAGTTTCAGCTAGGAACAACATATCTACTATATTTGATGTTAATAGTTTCTCTATCAGACACAATTTATACCTTAGACTGTTAATGTTCAGATATGCGCACATAAACTGAAGTGGATGTTTTCTTCGAAGGTATTTGAGCTCGTCAAAGACGTTTTCGACCCTGTCTTCGTGACCATGTGTTTCTTGTGTGTTTACACCGGATGTTGATGAATAGTCACAGGGGAGATAACCATCAGACTCAGCTGATTTATCGATGTCACGTTCGTTTTTTGACTTTTCGAAAAATGAGTCTGTAAATTCGGGAAGGGTACATCTACTGCAGTACCAACTATCGGAAGATTCCGACAATGTTATATAGTATGTTACTGGAAGATTGATGCATTTTATGTGGTACCAAAATAAACAATCTTCGCATTGTATGCCTTTTTGATTTTTCTTTACTGGCTTTGCACAGGACCCGCAAGGAAATTTAATTGGGCCTGGGTTTTCAGCAATATCACCGCTGATAAGAATTAAAAGTGTTACTCCATGTAGTATGTTATTTTTGGAGTTACGAGTTGTAATTTGATGTCTTCGTCTATGGTCCGCCATGGCGTCATTTTCTTTGTTCTGGACAGGGAACAATGTTTTTAAAGTAAAATCACATTTCTGTAGATACTTTAGGTCATAACTTGCATAATATCCTAAGTCTGATGCTTTGTGGTTAAATCCATTAAAGTTCTCAAGTCGTTTTGGGCTGAATCTGAGTGCAATGGTAATAAATATCAGAGCCCACATTAGACCTCCCTGTCCGTCCGCCATTTTATACTTGACTTGGCGAATGCCAATTCTGCACAAACCGTTTTGTATTTCTTTCTTTTAATGTTATACAAAACATCCACATGTAACATATTTTGACTATGTGCTGTTGTTTTTTTTTCGTAACTTTTATTCATTGAAGACAATTTTTTGTTTTTTGTTTTTTCTTTTTATCAATTTGCAAGTCGAACATACCCTTGACAAGTGTTCTAATGAACCTTAAATAAATTACAAAAAGGAAACATAATTGTGATATTGAGCTGTTTTCGTTATTCTTTCAATTTTTTTAGACAAAACCGGTTCTACTGAAAAACAATTTTTGGGACCCAACCGGAAAGTAGTGGCTGACAGAGCCGGAACGAATGTACGTAAATAAGCATTGTGTTTTTTACTGTAGTAAGTCTAAAACTATTCATGGTGACACGCCAGCGCAAACTATCATGTATATAAGCATTACAAAGGGTTTGTGTACTTTAATTACACATATAGACTACTTTTTATAGCTTTATTGGATGATTTCAATCTCATTATTAGCATTTTTCATTGTTTATGTCCATCATTTTATCTATATCTGAGTAATCTATTAAGTTAACCACAGAAACATATAGGTAAAAACAAACAAAAATAATCGACCGATAACGACATCTTCTGGATTCAAGATATAATAATACTATATGATCATACTACTTACTTTTTGTCGTCGCCTGTATGTCAAACATGCCTAATTGAATTGTACCGGAAGATGACAGAACAATTCCGACCGGAGCTCTTTGACGACAGTGCTGTAGTCAATGAATAATATTCAGTATTCTCACCTGGTGAATAATAATTGTGAGTTTCTACTCAGAAGACAATATATTTACTTTCATAGTAGTAAAGAGTTAAGGTGCAAGTGGATACCCAAGACAGATTTTACAATGAAATTCTTGATATGTCGACGAAAAATTCCTCTGCAAACAATACCCTGTTTTCAAAGGAGAGGATAGAAACTTTAAAAGGGTTAGGGTTAGGGTTAGGGTTAGGGTTAGGGTTAGGCAGGTGTTAAGCAGGCAAAAGATGCAACTAAACCTTCTGGAAAAGAAAATGCCAAGTCCCAGTGAGTGATGTGAGTGTGAGAGAGATAGTGAGTAAGATATCGTTGAGTGGAGGGCAAGGTTTTGTGCATTGTCAATTTAAGAAAGGAAATTGTAAGTCTGGTAGGTGTAATTATCAAGGTTGAAAGCTAAGTTATGTGCAACTCTAGGTGTCATATGTCTTTGTCATGTAGCAACAAGTTAGCACAGCTGGTTTCTGGAATGGTAAAGTACCAAAATGTAGTAATTTATGCATGCTGTATATTATGTTTGTTTTGCTTTTGATTATTGCTCTTCATTACTTCAGATTTAAAATTATTTTCATATATTGTACAAGTTAAAGCCATTTTTAAGCAATATTTGGTACATGTTATAACTTGTATTTTTGCATTGTTCAAGTTATAACATGTACAATTATTTTGTACATGTTATAACATGTACAAAATCACAACTTGTACACGACATATACATAGAACTGAGACATAGAAACTTATTCATGTCATATAAATTATGTATTGTTATTAATGTGTAAGGAGAGGCTTCATTTGTAATAACTTGTACCCAATGCATTTCAACTTTTGATGTATAAAATAAACTCAAAATATTTTCCTTGTAATGTGACAGTACGTCAAGTTGAAAATTTAAACTTTCTAATACTAAATTGGTTTAGAACAATAATTATTAAGTAAAAAAAAAGATTAAATTGTATAGCAGAGGAAATTGATATTTTTAATATAGAGATTAATAAATGACCTTTTCGATATCAGCCCAAGACCCCTACTATATCAAGACGAGGTCGAGGGATGATAGCCTGGATGATATTGAAAAGGTCATATATTTATCTTTTTATGAAATACGCCCGACAAATTGTTTTATGAGGCAAATAAAAATATGGAATAGTTAAATGACTTTATATGGAAGTTTAATTGTGTATTCAACAGATAATTTTTCAGAACACTGTTGTCAAACAAGAGCATCTCATCTACCCCCATAAATATCAATGGCAACATTTCCTGTGAAAGCATTTTGAAACAGAAAATTTAAATGATGTGAATCTTTTGTGTCGTTTTTTATTTACCGTGAATCGTAACAAGGACATTGTTCCTGAATCGTTTCCATTCAAAATCATTTTACGTTCTATATCATCTAACCTTTTAAAGATTTTTTTTAATGTCATCTTCTTGAGACAATTGTTTTCCCTCTCAACTTGATTCGTCAATAGTACATCCTTACTGGTTACCTCCACTGATTCTTGTTGACACAATTAATAGGAATGTAACAAGGATAACAATTACTTTTAAACAATTTACGTTGGGTTTCACAAGTTTTATTCAAGAATTGTGATCAACAGAATTTACTTCCCGTGAAAAGTGATTAGTAAAAAATAAGTTTTTCGTGAACCGTGATGAGAACCCTATCTCCCTTTCATTTTTGTGAGTCAGTTATAAATTTTAATTCGTTTTCAAATTTTTTTTTTTTTACTATTATTAGACTTGAATATATTTATATTTTATTTAAGAATTGAATGCATTCTTTTGAAGTTTCATTGGGGTATGAAAGCGTTGACCGAAGTACATTTTCAATGAAGCGCTACATGTTGAAAATGTAGTTCGATCAACGCTTTCATACCCCAAATGAAACTTCAAAAGAATGCATTCAATTCTTATAATTATATTTAAATCACACCAAAATTTAATATAGTTGAATTTTTCGTTGTGAATTTTATTTGTGTTAGATTATTTGCTGTTGGAAATTACTACGCCATTGATTGTTTACATCTGACGTCGTCATAGAGGCACGTGCAAGTTCGGATTTGAGTTTCATTGGGATGTGAAACATCTCTTTTATAATCATGTGACCACTTCATAACCAATCATATTGTAACATTTCAATGAAAAACGGAAGTAATGTAATTACATCGAAATAACTGATTTTCATCCAGCTTTTGTTCCATGTAAATGAATAGGAGATTGCTGGGATAAATCTGTCTAATTAAAATTAGATCTCCTCGCCTACATCCATCCCCCTTATTTCGCTCAAAATACTAATTATCAAGCCTGCGTATCAACACTTGGTAAAACGGGAATAACTGGGATAGTATTTTTAATGTATAAATGTTCATGGCTATCATTTGGAACACCTTTGTGGTTTAAGAAAATCTCGTTCCGAACGTCAAAAAGTAGCTAATTTTCATGGTAGCTAATAATAATAGGACAACGGAACGGCTCTGTTAAACTCTAATTTCTTTGAATTTCAACACTGACTTGTGGATAAAATTGAATGGATCATGTACAACCTGTGATAAATGAACATTACGTATAGGAGAATGTCCGAGTAACTCTCCATTCCTTAAAAATAATGGAGCCGAGGCCCCGAAGGGGCCGAGGCCCATTGGTTTTAAGGAATGGAGAGATACGAGGACATTCTCCAACTTAAAATCCACCCATTGTACTTTAATAATTCTATTAATTATTAATCTTGTAACAAAAAAATTTAAATAAATTGTTTGTTATTCCCTTTTGCAATTTTAAACAGGTTGAGGTTTTTGACCTTTAAACTCTAGCTCCGCCCCTGTACATATTGTTCACAACTCTCCATTCCTTAAAAATAATGGAGAGTTTAGACAATAGATTTACATCACAGGTGGATTTTAATTTCATGAAACGGAAAATAGGAAGACAAAAAATATTTTTCTCAACTTGTATAATGCGGAAATTTTCAATGGTCAGTCAAAGTTTCACAATTAGACATCCATAAGGAACTTCCGCCACATGTGTTTTTTTTTTTCTTCAGAAATTTATGTTCACTAAAACTTCAGAACAATAGCTGATACGTATTATGATTTGCTGATGACACGGAAGATACAGTTTTACAGAGAGCATATACCATTATATAGTCAAAGATTTCGAGGTTAATTGACAAAGTAAAAACCAATGACCCTAATAGGCTAATAGTAATATTGTAGCATCGTGTTATCGGTTTTCGTGCTATTATCGATTTTTCGATATAGCGATTAACAGTGTTAACCCTTCATTCATATGACGATTGGAATTTTCAAAGAATGGCTAGTTAAATATTTCTTTGTACATAAGATTGTTTTTAAAGCCATTCTTGTATTTTAATATACTCTCGATTATCTGGCCACTTTTGTTGTCAGTAAAATGGCGTCATCTGTTTTCGTGTGAAGTAAAAACAAGGCCGATATACGGGATGGAAACGAATATGTAATCCGGAAATGGCTGGTTTTAAAATTTCATGGTTCTGGCCATCTACCAAATCATACTAGTACTACATCTAAATAAAATAACAGAATGTTTGAAAATGACCACTTTCAAAATTGTGTTTACTTTAGTTTAGATGTTTTTTTTAGTGCTGAAACCACAATGCACTGCAACATGACATGTATTTTATATAAGATTAAGAAACAGGCACATTTCAGTCAGCTCTTTTGTTTACAAGTACGATCAGTGACCCCATGACAGTTACATGACAGGAAGAGCCAGTGTCTGAGAGGCAGACGACATAGTTCAATTTTATATAGCCCTTCTGGATTTTTTTCCGGCTACTTTATAAATGAAGTAAATTTTTAGCATTACAAAAAGTATGGTTCAGTAGGTAGGTTCACTGTTTTTGGTACTTACGTCTTTAAAAGCAACCTTGAACATTTTTTACAGATGTCACGTAGTCCTGTTTACGTTCCATAAATAGAAACCGGAGGACACGTCAAAAATAATGCGTGGGCTGTGGAAATCAAAATAAAATGGATGATACGAAAAGACATGACATACGAAAACACATACAGTGACGATAATAATAAACAACAGTTGCAGAGATGAAAGCAAGAATTGGACAGGAATTGTGTTTGAGTGATCTATCTTTTAAAATTGTGTCAGACACTGGTAGTTCTGTTAAGATAAAATTAAATTTAAAATGCAGCTGCAAAACAAAGACATTATCTTTTGTTTTTCTCTGAAATATTTTTAGCCGATTAGGGGAAGTTATGCTGATTATGCCACAGGCACTTGGGTCCAGGATATTTTTTTTTCTTCAATTTTATCATTAAAATGTGCATCTACAACGTATATGAACCCGTTTGACATGCTTCTTTGTGAAATAAACGCCTTTATGAACTATGCCCCATTTTCCTAATATATCTACTCTATAATTCAGACTTGGGGTCAATTACATTCAAATGTAATAAATTACATTACAATTACTTTGCAATTTTCATGATTACATTACATTACGATTACATCAATTTTCAAATGTAATCGATTACATTACTGATTACATTTAATGTCATGACAACCAATATATTAGTGTTTTATGTTATTTTGTCTCATGTTTATCTGTCCAATATCTCTTATTTAATGTATTTCTTACTCAGAACTATGAATTACAATTCAGTTTTAATGTGATCATTACATGCAATAACATACAGTACATTGTAAATTATAAACAGCAATTCTAATTTTCCTTTTTTCAAAAAATATGTTGTGTGTTATTACTATAACCAATATTCATTCCATCTTATACTATTATTAAATATTATAACATACATTTGCACATTTTAATAATATATATCAAATAATTTTAAACATCCTGTCAAAAATTTATTGTGGATAATAAACTAGCAGTTAACCTGTGCCACAGATAAAATATGTAATTATGATCTTATTTATGACACCAAATTATGTAACAATCACCATTACTAAATTTCACACCATTTCAATGTGATATATAATTAAGAAGATAAAAAAACAAACGTCATTCTGGGTCTAAAAACTTGCTTAAAAATATGCACAATTTCTCAGTCTAAATATGAAAACTAAATCCTTAATTTATGTAAATAGATTTAATAAAATATCCATTACAGGTTGCATAGTAACCCACAAATAATGAAAATGATCATATAATCCAATATTAAAAGGAAAATCAGCACCAAAATAAAAAGCAGAAATATCACATATCTCTGAATATCGGATACATTGGAATATTCTTTAAAAAAATCCTAAATTTTACAAATATTACAACTTGCTATTTATCACTTAATTTGTAATATGTATGATTGAAAATATTTTGTTATTCTACTATATAATTTACGTTTTGCTTTTTATATATAATATCTTTATTGAAATTTAGATCTCTTTTTAAACTTGTATAAGAAATCTTCATGAGATACCTATGTTTTGGTTTATATAAAATATTTATTTATCTTATGGGAATCATGAGGACATGGCGATAGTCTTTCATAGAAACAATTTCATATATAAAATCTTGAAAGTTGTGTCAGATAATTAAAATTTTTAGAGCTTGTTGTGTTTTACACAAGCCGACAAACTGTTTTCACTGAAATTTTGAAATCCTAAAGAAATTGAGATATTATTTGTTTGGATATCAAGTCTTTGAAGCCATAATTAATACATCAAATTTGTTGTACCTGTTATAGTTTTGATTGCAATTAAACATAGAATAATATATCTTTTGAACATGTTGTGATTGCAAATTAATTTTGATAGATTTTTTTTGGGAGTTTTTAACAATTGAATTTCATAACATATTTTTTTATTTAGATGTCAATAAACTTTATATTTTTTCTGGTAAACCATTCTACATTATTTGTTTAATAAATTTCATGAAGAAAATTCATTTACATAAATCATACATTAAATATCTAAGGAGATATGTTTCAATCAAGACAAAATAAGTAAAAAGTAATCTAAATGTAATCAGAAAGTAATCATGATTACAGGGTCAAAATGAATGTAATCGATTACATTACGATTACATGTAATCTAAAAAATGGCCGATTACAGATTACATCCGATTACATGAAAAAATGTAATCGATTACAACGATTACGATTACAAATTACGATTACCCCATGTCTGCTCTATATAAGGCAAGATAATCTCGTTGAGATTAGGATTCCGAAGAAATTTTCTGTCTGTATCTTCATCCTAATCTCGTTTCAAGCCCTATCAAGGGTATTCTGGAAATTTATAATTTGACCCCCAGTGCATTCCGATGGATATTTTGGCATGGACGGATTGTGTCGGATCAAGTGCAGGTAAGATTTCATATATAGACATATTTTCTAGTTCAAATCTGCAAAAATATTGATATTTCCTTACCTTTTACAGCGTATATCCGATAAAATAATCCAAAATCCACTTCGAACTGTCCGCCATTTTAGTGAACTCATGAACTACACCACATGATCCAAATCGTCACAGATTTTGTTACAGCCTGTTTCTAGATTCAAGGTGTCGATGTCAAATATTTTATTATAATTTAAAAATCCCAAATACACGGCTTGAACTTTTTTAAAGTTGTTATAAATATTTTATTAAAACCAATCAACAGCCCATAAAGGATATACTTGCATATATACAATAAATTTGACATCAACCTTTAATCTAGAAACAGGCTGTAACAAAATATGTGACGATTTTGATCACTGGTGTAGTTCATGAGTTCACTAAAATGGTGGACCGTTCGAAGTGGATGTTGGATTATTTTATCTGATATATGCTGTAAAAGGTAAGGAAATATCAATATTTTTGCAGATTTGAACTAGAAAATATGTCTAAATATGAAATCTTACCTGCACTTGATCTGACACAATCCGTTCATGCCAAAATATCCATCGGAATACACCGGGGGGGTCAAATTTCATTGATTTTTTAATTTCCAGAATACCTCTGATAGGGCTTGAAACGATATTAGGATGAAGACACAGACAGAACATTTCTTCGGAATCCTAATCTCAACGAGATTAAAGGCAAGAATGTCAAGTTTATTTTAAAAATAGCAACAAATGTACTGACCGGTATCCCCGCTGTTATCTGCTAGAAAAAATCGTTTCTGATGACTCGTGGCATATTCCCGGTTTCCTTTCAACCTTATCTAACTGTTGAATACAAAAGTCTCTTGTGGCGGAGTGTTTAAACGGTTACAGTCGGGTTTGTTTCTCTCAAGCGAGCTGAATTTTCATCCGGGATGGAATAGCTTTCAATTTTCCAAGGGATGCAACTTTTCTCGCAATCTGAGGATTTCCGAGTGGACTGAAACAAGGTAAAATCTTTGAGTTACGAACATCAATTTAATGTAAACATTGCATCGTGACAATTTGTAGAGAAAAATCAGCAATTTTCAGTTCTAAAGACTATTTGTAGGCTTAAATCAAATGACATCTTGCATTGTAGGATTCTAATTTAACACATCTCTGAAATTCTGCCTATTAAAGCCCCCCCCCCTTTTTCCCCTCATCTTTTTTTGTTATAATAATTCACCAGAGCAATTAAAATGACATTTGTACAATGAAATAACGTTTCCATTATCAATTATTTTATCTTTTTCCATGTTTTCATTTGTTTCATCCGTGGCTAACTTTTCTTCTTCCATTCTTTGGATAAAAAAGTATTTTTTCACTTTTCCAAGTTTTCATTTTTTTGTGCCAATAATTGATGTTCGTAACTCATTAAGATTTCACCTTGTTTCAGTCCACTCAGAAATCCTCAGATTGCGAGAAAAGTTGCATCCCTTGGAAAATTGAAAGCTCTTCCGTCCCGGATGAAAATTCAGCTCGCTTGAGAGAAACAAACCCTACTGTAACCATTTAAGCGCTCCGCCACAAGAGACTTCTGTGTTCAACAGTTAGATAAGGATTATGCCAAGAGTCATCAGAAATGATTTTTTCTAGCGGATAACAGCAGGGATAGCGGTAAGTACATTTGTTGCTATTTTTAGAACAAACTTGACATTCTTACCTTGTATAGAGTAGATATATTAGGAAAATGGGGCATAGTTCATAAAGGCATTTATTTCACAACGAAGCATGTCAAACAGGTTCATATACGTTGTAGATGCACATTTTATTGATAAATTGAAGAAGAAAAAAATCCTGGACCCAAGTGCATGTGGATTATGCTAATGTCAAAGAAGCTTATTTTGACCCCGACCCCCCCCCCCCCCCCTTCCCCCCAAAAAAAATCACATAATAACCACAGGGGTTAAACAATTTTGGACCACCTCACTAGCCCAGGGCTAGCATACTCCCAAATATTACTAGCCCGAATCTATGAACCACTAGTCCTGGTCAATACCGTGATTTCATGAATCCGACTTGCAGACTTGAACCCTTGTACAACATGTACAATGTATATTAGTTTAACTATCTTTTGTACAATGTATATTAGTTTAACTATCTTTCTTTTCAGATCTGGTATTGCGTTTTATTTTCACTTATTTTCCACAGTTCAGGTCACTGTAAGGCCAAGAAAAAAAATATGTGTGTTTATGGTCGCATGTCAAAAAAATCTAGGGTCGGTTGGCATTAAATTTTTTTTTTTTTTACTATCGGCAAAACCGGAAATAGTCGTTCCCGGTTCCGGAATCCGATTCCGGTATTTCATTTTCCAAATTTCCGGTAAGCTGTCATTTGTTTTATGACGAGTTACACAGTTTTTTTACCTTCTTTGCTCTCAATTTCGACAAAAAGCTAGCGGTTGAATAAATAAAACATTGCTGCTGATTAAACAACATATAATATATATATGAATATAAGTAGATACAGCTGATTATTTCAGCTAGCCCAAATGTGGAAATTACTAGCCCCTGGCGTCGGTCTAGGGGATTTTTTAACCCTTGAACCATATCTATCTGTTGTTTCTGTTAGTGAAAACTATAAAAATCCAACTCTGCTTGTTGGTCTAGTACCAATCATATATTCTCTTCAGAAACACCATCTCATTATGCATAAAATGTATTAAAACTTCTCATTTGAAGCAGGCTGAAATACCTTCTACTTCGTTTGCTGAGCCGTCTACTTTTTGTCATTTGCTGCCCTGTATCTTATAGTAAATAAAAGGGAAAAAATGTTAAATTATATATAAATGAAAAAAATTGTAATATTAATAATATTATTACAAGGCCAAAAAAAAATATATGTGTGTTTTACTGTCACATGTCAAAAAAATCTAGGGTCGGTTGGTCAGCATTAATTTTTTTTTTTTTTTTTTTTTTTAAATATCCGCAAAACCGGAAATAGTCGTGCCCGGTTCCGGAATCCGATTCCGGTATTCCATTTTCGAAATTTCCGGTAAGCCGTCATTTGTTTTATGACGAGTTACACAGTTTTTCTACCTTCTTTGCTCTCAATTTCGACAAAAAGCTAGCGGTTGAATAAATAAAACATTGCTGCTGATTAAACAACACAAATGGTTATCCGAATTCTGTGTAAAAATTGATAGGGTCGTTAGCAAAAATTAGGGTGGAATAACTGCTGATAAAAAAGGTTAGGGTCGGCGGCTGAAAAATAGGGTGGGTCGGGTGACTGTAAACACACATATATTTTTTTTGGCCTAATTATTTGAAAATAAAAACTTTTGGGCTGTTCTAAATTTAATGCCCTTAGGAGAGATTATGTAACTAGTTGTTTCAACAAGAATATCAATAGAAAATGCTATTTCTTCTAAATTTATCTGGTTCCTCAGTAATAAAGATAATGATGTATGCAGAAAAATAGCCAGATTTATTAACTTGAGTTTTTTGCTTAGAACACTACATCAATTTATTTATTTATCTGTTTACATATTGGCACATATATAGTAATTAGTTTTTTTCTCTCATTATTGTCTCCCTTAGAACACATAATCTCTTAAATTCAATAAAGTTATATTAATCTATTTCTCATTATAAAAGTAACTTGTTCTCTCAATGGTAGTGGTATATTAAAATAAAATGGTCACTTGGCATTAAACAACAATCTCTGACTTTATATTTTCAGAACAATATGGTGGTGTTTACTTGTAGACAATGTAATGAATCATTAAACAACAATCTCTGACTTTATATTTACAGAACAATATGGTGGTGTTTACTTGTGGACAATGTAATGAATCATTAAACAACAATCTCTGACTTTATATTTACAGAACAATATGGTGGTGTTTACTTGTGGACAATGTAATGAATCATTAAACAACAATCTCTGACTTTATATAGGAGGGTCAGACTTTTTTTGAAAATGTGTTAAAATATCTTAAAGTACACACCAATGATCAGATCTCCTGAAGATATTTATAGTGTGGTGTTTAGTTTTTTAAAATCTGTTAAGCAGTTCAAAAGTTATGACTATTTGAAGTTCGGAAAATGACCACTTATATTTTATAATGGTGGCCATTTTGAATTTGATCTGTCTTTACCAAGAAATAAAATATCAGAAATTATTTGAAAACAATAATGAAATCTAATGAAACTGTACTTGATAAATGTAGTTTAGACATTGTTCTAAAAGAAATTGCATAGTTGTAGTCTTTGTTTCATCAGCAACATGTTTTCAAACACATTTTTAAAATTATTTTTTACCATGCATTTCAATGGGAAAATTGAAAACGGCACCAAAATTGGATAAATTTTACCCATAAAATTGAACGTATAAATAAAAATTTAGAATTTTCTCATCAAACTGTATGAGGTTATTAAAACCTAGCCTACTATCCACTACAGAAGAGTTTTACTTTCAGTCTAACTGGTCAACAACATGTGTTTCAGGGAATAAAAAGTTTCAAAATAGCGGTGCGATTTCCAAAGTTTCCATTCAATTTTGGTCGCTTCTGTCCAGTTTAAATATAAAAAAAATTGTGACATATGAAGAATTTTCTCCAAACATGTGCATTATTTATTTATTTCAACATGTCACCTTTTAAATAATTCACTTTAAATAATAGTGTTCTAGTGCATTGTCACTGCAGCTGTCTTCAAACGTAAGACAGAATTACAGAATTTACCATTGTGTAAATAAAATTGAAAAATGTCTGACCTCCCTACTATATATTTACAGAACAATATGGTGGTGTTTACTTGTGGACAATGTAATGAATCATTAAACAACAATCTCTGACTTTATATTTACAGAACAATATGGTGGTGTTTACTTGTGGACAATGTAATGAATCATTAAAGAAAAATCAAGTAGAGAAACACTACCAGTCCCGTTGTAGAAATTGTAATGTGTTAGCTTGTGTGGATTGTGGTAAAGACTTCTTGTAAGTTTTGATAACTGTGCTATACCATCCTTAGTGTATGTGGACTGTGGTCAAGACTTCTTGTAAGTTTTGATAACTGTGCCGTACCATCCTTAGTGTATGTGGACTGGTCAAGACTTCTTGTAAGTTTTGATAACTGTGCTATACAATCCTTAGTGTATGTGGACTGGTCAAGACTTCTTGTAAGTTTTGATAACTGTGCCGTACCATCCTTAGTGTATGTGGACTGTGGTCAAGACTTCTTGTAAGTTTTGATAACTGTGCCGTACCATCCTTAGTGTATGTGGACTGGTCAAGACTTCTTGTAAGTTTTGATAACTGTGCTATACAATCCTTAGTGTATGTGGACTGGTCAAGACTTCTTGTAAGTTTTGATAACTGTGCCGTACCATCCTTAGTGTATGTGGACTGTGGTCAAGACTTCTTGTAAGTTTGATAACTGTGCCGTACCATCCTTAGTGTATGTGGACTGGTGAAGACTTCTTGTAAAGCATGGAACGATATAAATTCATGGACAAGACACAATTCACTCAAATTAAATGATTAGGATTAAAATGCCAGTCACACAATTGATTTGTCTATTTGAATCTGTAAAATTTTCTTTCCATTTACAATTCAACCCTCATACAAAACAGTTGGTGTTATTGATGAAAAGCTGACTTTTAATCTCCCTAGGACAAATGTATGTGAAGTTTTGCCATCATCCGTTGTATCAGTGTTCTACATTTTTAGCTAGGATCTCAAAATGGAGGAGCACAGCCCTGAGACGGGGCCGTCTTATCGGCACTATAGGCACCCAGACAAAGTAGTGCAGTGGGGCCATACCTACACAACCACTCACAGAAATAAAACTGTAAATGTCGATAGAATTAAACTTCCAACAAAATCAGTGTTTAATCATTAAAACACATGCTGTACACAACATGCATAGATTAGCATGGGCCCATAAGCATGTTGGGCCCTGGGCAAATGCCCAGATTGCCTATGCATTAAGACTGCACTGGGTACAAGACATCACTTTAGTGTAAAAGGTTGTTGAATACGATCTTCATACTACTATTGTATTGCTTCCGTTCATATTGTTACAGATGTTATCCATATTGTTACAGATGTTATCCATATTGTTACAGATGTTATCCATATTGTCAAGAAATGAAATTAATTGATGGTGTTTCATAAAGTTGACACTAATTACTTGGTTTTGATGTCACTATTTAATTATTTATTGTATAAAGACACATTGAAATTATGAAGAGGGACATATAGGGTAAACAGAGGAGCTGATGATTTTGGGGGCAAGGACATGCCCATTGAATATGCTACCAATCTTCCTGTTTTCTGATAACTTTTCTCATGTTAATCATCTTGTCTGATACTGTGTGGTCATTTGAGTAGAAAAGTTTAAAAAAAAGTGTCATTTTAATTTACCTCTTTAATTTACTTGAACATGTTGTGTGACAATTTCCAGGTGGCTCCATTCCGAAATTGGGCCTGATGGCACCACAGAAAACTAAAAGAACTTCTTCCCCTTGTTTCTGTGTATAAGTCCTGATTAGTTCCTGCAGTACAGCTGAACTAAATTGTTCTATTTTTTAATATTGAATCTAATTATGAATTCTGTCAAATGTACGTTAGTTGACTCCTTATGCTCTCTGAGATGGCTACTGAGGTGTAAGATGTATGTATATAGTTGACCCCTTATGCTCTCTGAGATGGCTACTGAGGTGTAAGATGTATGTATATAGTTGACCCCTTATGCTCTCTGAGATGGCTACTGAGGTGTAAGATGTATGTATATAGTTGACCCCTTATGCTCTCTGAGATGGCTACTGAGGTGTAAGATGTATGTATATAGTTGACCCCTTATGCTCTCTGAGATGGCTACTGAGGTGTAAGATGTATGTATATAGTTGACTCCTTATGCTCTCTGAGATGGCTACTGAGGTGTAAGATGTATGTATATAGTTGACCCCTTATGCTCTCTGAGATGGCTACTGAGGTGTAAGATGTATGTATATAGTTGACCCCTTATGCTCTCTGAGATGGCTACTGAGGTGTAAGATGTATGTATATAGTTGACCCCTTATGCTCTCTGAGATGGCTACTGAGGTGTAAGATGTATGTATATAGTTGACCCCTTATGCTCTCTGAGATGGCTACTGAGGTGTAAGATGTATGTATATAGTTGACCCCTTATGCTCTCTGAGATGGCTACTGAGGTGTAAGATGTATGTATTTAGTTGACTCCTTATGCTCTCTGAGATGGCTACTGAGGTGTAAGATGTATGTATATAGTTGACCCCTTATGCTCTCTGAGATGGCTACTGAGGTGTAAGATGTATGTATATAGTTGACCCCTTATGCTCTCTGAGATGGCTACTGAGGTGTAAGATGTATGTATATAGTTGACCCCTTATGCTCTCTGAGATGGCTACTGAGGTGTAAGATGTATGTATATAGTTGACCCCTTATGCTCTCTGAGATGGCTACTGAGGTGTAAGATGTATGTATATAGTTGACCCCTTATGCTCTCTGAGATGGCTACTGAGGTGTAAGATGTATGTATATAGTTGACCCCTTATGCTCTCTGAGATGGCTACTGAGGTGTAAGATGTATGTATATAGTTGACCCCTTATGCTCTCTGAGATGGCTGCTGAGGTGTAAGATGTATGTATATAGTTGACCCCTTATGCTCTCTGAGATGGCTACTGAGGTGTAAGATGTATGTATATAGTTGACCCCTTATGCTCTCTGAGATGGCTACTGAGGTGTAAGATGTATGTATATAGTTGACCCCTTATGCTCTCTGAGATGGCTACTGAGGTGTAAGATGTATGTATATAGTTGACCCCTTATGCTCTCTGAGATGGCTACTGAGGTGTAAGATGTATGTATATAGTTGACCCCTTATGCTCTCTGAGATGGCTACTGAGGTGTAAGATGTATGTATATAGTTGACCCCTTATGCTCTCTGAGATGGCTACTGAGGTGTAAGATGTATGTATATAGTTGACCCCTTATGCTCTCTGAGATGGCTACTGAGGTGTAAGATGTATGTATATAGTTGACCCCTTATGCTCTCTGAGATGGCTACTGAGGTGTAAGATGTACTATAAGAATGATACATGGGAAACATACCATGATTTGATAACTCTGGTAATATTTAAAGATCCATGTCAACATCAATTATTTTACTAAACATTCTTTAAAGTAATATGAAATGCCAAAATCATTATTTTCAGTTTTCTAAAAATTTCTGATATATGTAAAGATTAAATATATAAAGAACGTAAACCATTCACTTTTTGAGAGCTACGATGTATAATTCAGGAGAAAACGTCATTTTATTCTGTCTTCGATAATTCTTGCTACCCGGACAATAATGCAAATCATATGCTATTGACCTCAGATTTGAACTCATTCGGTAGAGATTGTGCGCATGCTCCATTATAGTCTTGACAGGTAACATCATTTTCGTTTCGATTTACATTCCATTATTTTCCATTCAATCCACGATTAAAAATAATTTTCCCTTAACGAAACGTTAAACAAGCATCTCTTTACCTGGAAAATAAATATATATCACCATCTATGATCTAAACCACCGTAAATGTCTTTTAATGGCATTATGTGTATAATCAAGGACGTATACAGAATCTTATATACATCCTTGGTATAATTCAGCAAATTTCGTGGGGCCCAGTAAGGGGACACTGCATACGCAACTTGTAATTATGTTAAAACATTAGGTTTTTTTTATATTAAAAATGAATACTACTTTGTTTCAAATCTATTTAAAATTTATTTGGCCTAAGAGACAAGAATGTGAAAGAAAGCACACATTCTTTATCTCATAATAATATATAGGCAAATAATTTGATTCTGAGGGGGCCTGGCAAGATTAGACAGGTTAGAATATTTGACAGAAAATTCATTCAACACATAGTGCAGGACAGGTTATAACATTGTTTACTCAGTTCAGGCCAGATTATTTATTTTTATTTTCTATGAAGCAAAGTCCAGAATTTTTTTCCAAATTTTGTGTGGCCAGATTATTTATTTTAATTACAAAAACTGTCTTCTCTGACAACTCCAAATGTTTTCATCATAATGGTTTTGAAATGTACATACTAATAGAAATTTACACAGTTTGTACATGCGATGCGTTAGTTCCGACGAGGATTTTAAATTCTGAGATTTCTTGGTTCTGTTTCGATTTCCCCAAAAGGGACCCCGTGTCATTCATTATTACCGATTTCAATGTTTTTGTCCAGTTTTTCGAATAAACTGATTAAGTCAGAATGAAATTCATTGCAGTTGATAATCTTTAAGGTAAAACATACATGAAATAATTTCTTTGCAAGGCAAGAAATGCAAGAAATTTAACTTCTTTCAAAACCAGAATGATACATGTGCTCACCTGTTTACGTTGGTGATGAAATTTCATGATCGGCAATCATCGGAACGGTGCATCCGAAAGTTAATTAGCCGCCATTGTCTTGACAAAACACGTACGAGATGGAATGATTTTCTGTTCTTAATCACAGATGATCGTGATTTTCGTCCTCAAACATGCACGAATGGTTTAGTTTTTAGGGAATGTAAACATATCAAGAATATTTTTGAAGATGTTTATTTCACCAAAAACTCGTTTCATATTACTTTAAGGAACACATATTTGTGAAATTATTTGAGTAAAATAGCAGACAAATATATCTGTTTTACATTAAACATTATTGTCTGGCATCCATTCATTGTGAAATGTTCAGAGTACATCTTGTACTTGTAGATTCTTGTTGATTTTTATAATAACATTATTGTCTTTTTTAGTGGAGATTCTTATAAAGAACACATAAAATGTATCTCAGAAGAGGAGAAATATTCTGGTAAAAATTACAAACCAAAGCCTAATGCTAACAAAGGAGAAGTGAAACAGGAACAATGGCTCCAGGTAAGACAAGACAAATAAGGGAGAAACAAAGGAGAAGTGAAACAGGAACAATGGCTCCAGGTAAGACAAGACAAATAAGGGAGAAACAAAGGAGAAGTGAAACAGGAACAATGGATCCAGGTAAGACAAGACAAATAAGGGAGAAACAAAGGAGAAGTGAAACAGGAACAATGGCTCCAGGTAAGACAAGACAAATAAGGGAGAAACAAAGGAGAAGTGAAACAGGAACAATGGCTCCAGGTAAGACAAGACAAATAAGGGAGAAACAAAGGAGAAGTGAAACAGGAACAATGGATCCAGGTAAGACAAGACATATAAGGGAGAAACAAAGGAGAAGTGAAACAGGAACAATGGATCCAGATAAAACAAGACAAATAAGGAAGAAACAAAGGAGAAGTGAAACAGGAACAATGGCTCCAGGTAAGACAAGACAAATAAGGGAGAAACAAAGGAGAAGTGAAACAGGAACAATGGATCCAGATAAGACAAGACAATTAAGGGAGAAACAAAGGAGAAGTGAAACAGAAACAATGGATCCAGGTAAGACAAGACAAATAAGGAAGAAACAAGGGAGAAGTGAAACAGGAACAATGGATCCAGGTAAGACAAGACAAATAAGGGAGAAACAAAGGAGAAGTGAAACAGGAACAATGGATCCAGGTAAGACAAGACAATTAAGGGAGAAACAAAGGAGAAGTGAAACAGGAACAATGGATCCAGGTAAGACAAGACAAATAAGGAAGAAACAAGGGAGAAGTGAAACAGGAACAATGGTTCCAGGTAAGACAAGACAAATAAGGGAGAAACAAAGGAGAAGTGAAACAGGAACAATGGATCCAGATAAAACAAGACAAATAAGGAAGAAACAAAGGAGAAGTGAAACAGGAACAATGGATCCAGGTAAGACAAGACAAATAAGGAAGAAACAAGGGAGAAGTGAAACAGGAACAATGGATCCAGGTAAGACAAGACAAATAAGGGAGAAACAAAGGAGAAGTGAAACAGGAACAATGGATCCAGGTAAGACAAGACAATTAAGGGAGAAACAAAGGAGAAGTGAAACAGGAACAATGGGTCCAGGTAAGACAAGACAAATAAGGAAGAAACAAGGGAGAAGTGAAACAGGAACAATGGCTCCAGGTAAGACAAGACAAATAAGGGAGAAACAAAGGAGAAGTGAAACAGGAACAATGGCTCCAGGTAAGACAAGACACATAAGGGAGAAACAAAGGAGAAGTGAAACAGGAACAATGGCTCCAGGTAAGACAAGACACATAAGGGAGAAACAAAGGAGAAGTGAAATAGGAACAATGGATCCAGGTAAGACAAGACAAATAAGGGAGAAACAAAGGAGAAGTGAAACAGGAACAATGGATCCAGGTAAGACAAGACAAATAAGGGAGAAACAAAGGAGAAGTGAAACAGGAACAATGGATCCAGGTAAGACAAGACAAATAAGGGAGAAACAAAGGAGAAGTGAAACAGGAACAATGGATCCAGGTAAGACAAGACAAATAAGGGAGAAACAAAGGAGAAGTGAAACAGGAACAATGGATCCAGGTAAGACAAGACAATTAAGGGAGAAACAAAGGAGAAGTGAAACAGGAACAATGGATCCAGATAAGACAAGACAAATAAGGGAGAATCAAAGGAGAAGTGAAACAGGAACAATGGATCCAGGTAAGATAAGACAAATAAGGGATAAGTTTTTTTTCTGTCTGCTCATTACAAACACTAATTGTAGTGTTATACTGACTTATTAATTTTTTTATTTATATTTTGGAAGGTGCCATATGGTGAAATATTAGATTTATTTCGCTGAGAAATATCTTTATTTTAGCGAAATCTTTATAATAAGATAAAATATTAATAATAGTGACAAAGTAACCATCTTATTCTAATAATGATATCTAATTAAGAATTAATTTTTTTTTAATTTTATTTACAGAAAGTACAAATAGCTATAGACCAATGTATAACAAATCCTAGATTAAAAAATGTACTAGAAAGATTGAAAGATTATCCTAATATACCCAGGAAAAAGGCAAAGTTTGAGGTATGGTAAAGCAAAATTGTCATGTAATACAGTATGCACAGAGGCTTTTAGCAAGAAATCACCGAAGTCGGTGTTTTTCACTGTGAAATGGCGGTGATATGTCATAAAATCTCCGTAAAATGTCAGTGAAATCACGGTGAAGTTTCTCCACGAAAATTTACAAATTAGGACCTAAATGTCGGTGAAATATTTTAATTGTCGGTGACAACATCGCGGCGAAAATCATACGTGTATACACGTACATGTAACTGCACTTCATGTGTTCTTTTGTTTTTTGTTGCTTAGTTTTGTTTTTTTACTATTTCGTACTTTATATTTCAATTTGATACCGGTATTTTTTCAGGGATGGCAGCATGGTATACATTTTATTTATAGGATATATGAAGCTGAGCATGCATCTTGTTTTGCTTATATTATCTAATCCAAGGATTTATATAGTAGTCCTACTATATAAATCCTTGTCTAATCCCAACATTTTGATTGGTTTATATCGGTGTTATTTTTTTCTATCTCACGAGTTGATAATCACCTGTGTTTTATCAATGTACGGATGTGTCTATTTTTATGTAGTGCACAGATTGAACTCGGTCACTAAAAGGTCAAATACACAGTTACCTGAGGCTGAGAGATTGATTTAAAAACAAACCGAGAATGATTGAAAAGAAAAAAAAATCTATGTAATTTTTTATTTACATTTTTTTGTAAAGCAAATGTGCTTTTTCGTATTTGTATGTCGTTAATCCCCTTGTAAGCCACGTGTCATTTTACCTTTAATAAAAGTTCCATTTCTGATTTGTACACATTTTTTTCACGTGAATGAGAATCTAGAAAGGTTTCCACATGCTCTCGATCAAAGCGTGCTTTTGGGGATCTAGAAACTTTTGTAACAGGTGAACTTAAGTCACGTGCCAAGTCGACATTAATTGAACATCCGAAAGCAAATTAACTCGGGATACCAAGCTTGCATTCAAAAGATCAAGTTTATTTTAATTAACAAAATAATACAACACAAGCTTATAAATGGTAATGATCACATAATACTAAACGTTTGTACCGGCATTGTTTTCTTAACATAATAGATTAAAACAAAAGCAAATATCAGAATTAAAGAATGAAAATATGATCACATAGCTTGCACACCTGAAAAATAAAATAAGTATTTGCTATGAATCATTCATATTATCAAAAATGACAGTCTCAAGAATATACAAATTTACAAATAAAGGTTAATATCCCATTTCTTTATTTCGTGGCGTCTAATCGTCAATGTCAGTGTTTTGGCGGCGTTTTATAGTAAATCACTGTGTTCAATTTTTCTCTGACATATCGCAGTGTCAACACCGACTTCTTTTTTAATTTCTCCAACATTTTCTTGATTTTACCGATGTCGAACCCGAGTGATTTCTTGCTAAATCGTAGGTGCAATAATGTAGCTCCTGTGACAAACTTGTGCCTTGCAAGTAAGCGAGCATTTAGGGTTTTATTATTAGAACTAGCTAAATTGCGCTGTGCGTGTTGTATTATACAAATATACCAAGGAAAAAGGCAAAGTTTGAGGTACGGTAATTTTTTTATCACATATCATTATACAAATATACCAAGAAAAAAGGTCAAGTTTGAGGTACAACAAAAATTATCACATAACATTATACAAATATACCAAGAAAAAAGGTCAAGTTAGTAAACTGTGCTGACAGTAATACTAGTTTGAGTTTATGTTGGTCAGGAAACAGGTCCATCTTTAAATATTTAAAAAAAAAATACTGATCTATATAACTGAATCCAAATGGATCTTTGTTAGAACATTTAAGTCCACGTCCAATAGAAGAGTATAACTCTAGAGTTTCAGAAATAACAAACAAATGAATGCTAGTCCAAACAAGTCTCTGATGAGAATACAGAAACGAGGAAAATGTGTAACACAAACAAATTATTTCGTCGGCTAGATTTTCAAACCGAAGAAAAAAAATCAGCAGAAAATAAATATCTCCTTTTTAGTCCAAAACTACAGAAATTCTCATCGAAGAATTTACTGGTGATACAGTATCTATATCGTATATTACTTTATTGTTGAAAAGTAACTTTTTTCTTTTCTGATTTCAGAATTTTGTAAGTAACAGTATGAATGTTAGAGATAAACGACTCGTTGGTGAAGTTTGGGACATTCTACTTGCTAACACAGATCAGGTTAGTTTTATAATATTATTTTGAGATATGACATGGGAATGAAAATGTCATGCCTGACTTGTCCTTCTTGTCACATATTTTGTGGGACAAATGGATATTTACTGTTTAGTCCTGAACATGTTATATCTCTCTATAACTTTAAAATGCGATGACAAGTAAAAATTGTGATGTTGCTAGTAGTTTTTTCTTTTGTACTTGTCCGGTACGAGTTTAAAAAAATGGTATTTACACACACCTGTATGATATAAAACCGAAGCAGCTAACAGAGATCATTGGTTTCTTGTAAGATTTGTTTGATATTCTGTTTATTATCCTCCAGATGTAAAAAAAACAACAGGGGTTACAGTCATCACATGTGTGCCTGTCCTTAGTTTTGTCACATAATGGGGGCCATCATGGTCATGATCGTATGGTAGTTGGATTTACAATTACCTATGCAACCAGTGCCTATCACCACTAAAGTTGTGAGTTTGAATCCTGCTCATGGTGAGGTGTACTCGATACAACATTATGTAATCAAGTTTGTCTGACTTCCAACAGATTGGTGGTTTTCTCCGGGCACTCAGATTTCCTACACCAATAACACTCGTCACCATGATATAGCTGAAATATTGTTGAAAGTGGCATTAAACACCAAAACCCTAACCCTTGTCACATAATGAAGATTATGATTATGGTATAAAACTTTCCACATAATATCAAATTGTTGACATAAGCCTTTAACTAAAAGTATCCATGTCAGTGGAATAGCTAGGTCTGAATAAAGTATCCATGTCAGTGGAATTGCTAGGTCTGAATAAAGTATCCATGTCAGTGGAATGGCTAGGTCTGAATAAAGTATCCATGTCAGTGGAATAGCCAGGTCTGAATAAAGTATCCATGTCAGTGGAATAGCTAGGTCTGAATAAAGTATCCATGTCAGTGGAATAGCTAGGTAGGTCTGAATAAAGTATCCATGTCAGTGGAATAGCTAGGTCTGAATAAAGTATCCATGTCAGTGGAATAGCTAGGTCTGAATAAAGTATCCATGTCAGTGGAATAGCTAGGTCTGAATAAAGTATCCATGTCAGTGGAATAGCTAGGTAGGTCTGAATAAAGTATCCATGTCAGTGGAATAGCTAGGTCTGAATAAAGTATCCATTTCAGTGGAATAGCTAGGTCTGAATAAAGTATCCTTGTCAGTGGAATAGGTAGGTAGGTCTGAATAAAGTATCCATGTCAGTGGAATAGCTAGGTCTGAATAAAGTATCCATGTCAGTGGAATAGCTAGGTAGGTCTGAATAAAGTATCCATGTCAGTGGAATAACTAGGTCTGAATAAAGTATCCATGTCAGTGGAATAGCAAGGTCTGAATAAAGTATCCATGTCAGTGGAATAGCTAGGTCTGAATAAAGTATCCATGTCAGTGGAATAGCTAGGTCTGGATAAAGTATCCATGTCAGTGGAATAGCTAGGTCTGAATAAAGTATCCTTGTCAGTGGAATAGCTAGGTCTGAATAAAGTATCCATGTCAGTGGAATAACTAGGCCTGAATAAAGTATCCATGTCAGTGGAATAGCTAGGTCTGAATAAAGTATCCATGTCAGTGGAATAACTAGGCCTGAATAAAGTATCCATGTCAGTGGAATAGCTAGGTCTGAATAAAGTATCCATGTCAGTGGAATAGCTAGGTAGGTCTGAATAAAGTATCCATGTCAGTGGAATAGCTAGGTCTGAATAAAGTATCCATGTCAGTGGAATAGCAAGGTCTGAATAAAGTATCCATGTCAGTGGAATAGCTAGGTCTGAATAAAGTATCCATGTCAGTGGAATAGCTAGGTCTGGATAAAGTATCCATGTCAGTGGAATAGCTAGGTCTGAATAAAGTATCCTTGTCAGTGGAATAGCTAGGTCTGAATAAAGTATCCATGTCAGTGGAATAACTAGGCCTGGATAAAGTATCCATGTCAGTGGAATAGCTAGGTCTGAATAAAGTATCCATGTCAGTGGAATAACTAGGCCTGAATAAAGTATCCATGTCAGTGGAATAGCTAGGTCTGAATAAAGTATCCATGTCAGTGGAATAGCTAGGTCTGAATAAAGTATCCATGTCAGTGGAATAACTAGGCCTGAATAAAGTATCCATGTCAGTGGAATAGCTAGGTCTGAATAAAGTATCCATGTCAGTGGAATAGCTAGGTCTGAATAAAGCATACAGTACAAAAAGAGACATACCGTGATTGATCACTCCGAGAGACATAATTTTTAATCCTTTAGACATATCATCACGGACACAAACCCACTGTGATAGACCTAAAAAGGGCCATAAAACAAGGTGGTGGGGATTAGATTTTATGGCTCTCGGTCACCTGTGCGCCGATTGATGTTTTACTGCCAATTAAGAGATTAGCATTATCTGTTCTACCTGTTGACCTTTAATATCGTAAGCCGTAATTATTGCTACTGAAGGATGGATTTTTGACAATTAATTTTGTATCCTCTTGCTGTTAATATTTGACTGTCGCTTTTCATTGCCAATGAATGTGTGTCTTATTTTCGTTTGTTTTAGAAAGTTCTACTTTATGACCTCAAGTTCTATATTAAGAATTTTGTTGAAACCGCAACTGAACTTATCTTGTTTATTTTAATTCTCTCATTTTTTTTCTTCTGTTGGGTTGAATTCAGTTTGTACAATTGAATTATTCCTAAATACTTCATAAATGTATTTTTTGTTTATAAGTTAAACCGCAGGCGCTGGTTTTTGAAACACAGACTTTGCAAGTGCGGGTTTTGTAGTGTTTAGTTGATAAAGAGCAGACGTAAAATTGAATATTGGTTTATTTTGTGTTTTGGACTTTTACCTCTCGTATTCCACAGGACTGCAAAGCTTTTTCTGTTATTGTCCATTTAATGATTGACACGTTATGAAACCAAGGTCTATTTTTAGAATCATTATTTAATACATCATGTCGATAATTTCTTTTTCAGGCTAATGATGCTGAAGAGTCACCCGGGTGTTGTTTTTGTCATATTATTTCTTATCATGACAGATGTACTTTATTAAAGTAATTTGCAAATATTCACTGTGTTATTCTCTCTAACTTGTTCCTTTGGTATTCTACTGTCGATGTTCCAATACAATATACTTTTTTTAATGTAAAGTTTCTTTCTGTCTATTTTTTTAACTAGGATTTGGCTAAAATGTCGCTTAAATTATTCCCTGGAGCTTGTGGCATTTTTTTTTTTTGCATTCTTTATTTTATTTATTCATGTTTTTTTCTGTTTGTTTGTGATTTTTTTCCCCTGTTTTTACCATATGGCCAGTTTCAAAATAAATGGCTCCTACTGCTATAGCTGTCTAATTTACTCATTTTTATGATTTTATTGGATCTAAATAGTTCAAAAGATCTGTAATGATTTGATGTTTGTTACTGCAAAAAATCTGTAAGATATCTAGAATAACAAAAAAAATATGTCCAAAAAATATGTCAAAATTGTCAGGAGTGCAACACTTTTTTGTGACACTTTAAAAAATCCTTAATTTTCAACAACCTACCACAGTGCTAAATTAAACAATATGTTATCAAAATCTATTTCATCACAAACTTTGATATGTTGACATACTTTAAGATAGCAATAGATCATGCTTCACATTTATTATTGCATAAAAATATGGCTTTGTAAAAAAGATGTACCTAGTCAGGAGTGGAACAAACATTTATGCAAGTTTTCCTAAATTACATTGTAGAAATGTTGTCTTTTAGTTTTCAAAGATATGGGGTATAAATAAATCTTAATACATCGTTGCTGCTTCAAAACCATAGTTAAAGGATACACTAAGATCAGTAGTAAGGCCAATAATGTCACATTAAAGGCAGCACCCTCAAATGTCAGGAGTGCAACATTTGATATTTTCTTAGACATATTTTCTTTTAAATGTAACTAAAATCACATTTCTCTTTCTATTTCAACAGAGACTGACTAAGAGAACAGATAAAACCCATTTACCTGTTTGAGATACATAAACTATCTCTCACAGAAGCATTTGATTCATGTCAGGAGTGCAACTAGTTTTAAGTGATCTTCTACACAGTCTAAATTATAGCTTTTTATATGGATGATTTAAATAAAATGAGATTCTGTCAAGTTTAGAATAATGTTTGAAAAAATTAAAAGTGCCAATAGCATTTTATGTGCTTTTAATTTTATGTAATAAAGCATTTTTGTTCATTTTAAATGGTCTCATGCTTTAATATCTATTAGGTATTAATACTAGAGACATTCTCTGACAAGGGAACATGTTTTCTAGGTTCATTAGCTATTTGAGATTAATTGACTTGATAAAGTTTATGATAAATGCATTTATCTATTTTCTTATAGATAATTTATGGTTGACCATGTAAATGTTGCACTCCTGACATAAATATTTAAAAATCATTGAAATTTGATATAATCAATTTTCTAAGTATCCAAAAAATACTTGTAATTGTACATTAAACATCTATTTTCAATATTAATTTAGATTAATACATGTTTTAAATGTTTTTGTATAGTATATTTCAAAAATAAGTTGGAATTTTCGAGAAGTATGGCTGTAAACAAGTTACAAATAACTAGAAAAATGTTACTTTAAGAAATAATTATCATTAAAACTTGGTAAAACTAATGCTTGAAAGAACACCAACTGATTTTCCCCCCTGTGAATTGTTTTTAAGTTAATAACTCTTTTTCTTGATGACAATATAATGTCAGGAGTGCAACATATCCTGATAAAATAGTACTATTGATAAAATAATGATAATTTATAATAAATTGCCTTTTCTAGCCTATACAAATATTCTAATTATTTCTTTATGATTTATCTTATAAATATATTAGAGTGGTATGATACAAATTTTCAAATGTAATTAAAAATATTGCTGCTAAAACTGGGTATTAAAGAAGTGGTATGGTAAAAAATTGTTACAAATTTCCAAATACTGTCATTTCTGTACAAATATTTCATTGAAACAGGTAAAAAATATTGTATGAGTTAACAGTAACATCACTGTTCAATGTTGGCATTTTAAAAATGTGATATTTTCTTCTTTTTTCTTTATTATAAAATGTCAGGAGTGCAACAAAAATAGACAAAATGTTTTTTCTACAACCAATTATTTTGCGATCGTTCAAAGAATCAATGTGATTTTTTTTTACAAATTGCTACTTATCTTTAAAGTTTGAAAATTTTGCTGTCTTAAGTAAAAATATTCGTTATTATTTTGATAATAAAAACTTTATCAGGTAGATTGGACAAAAATATTGAGAATTGTTCATAAAAAATAGCTTTTAATAAAAACTACAACTACCAATAACCCAATATTTTGCACAAAAAGTCATTTATATCAGTTGCAAATGTTTGAGAAACCATTATACAAAATAATTGAGACTAAAGATTGTTTAACTGATATAGAATAAGTATGTGTTTTACATGTTTTTCATGCCAATTTGTGTTCAATAAAAGGTTCTTAAAAATTTATTGCCAATCTGTTCATAGTTTCTTTTTTGTTTCATTTACTTCAATGTATACAACATTGAAAATTATCAGCAGAAAGTTTTTAGGAGTGAGTTTAATTTGGACATTTTTTTCACATGTTGGAGCCATTTTTTTTTTAAACAGCTCATATCACGATATAGCTGAAATATTACCAGAATACTGAAGATCACCATCAATACACAGATATACTTTCCATAGATCTTTGTTACCTTTATTTTGTCTACTTTCAAGCACATTTCAGTATGTATTTGATAGTAGACAAATTAAATTTTCGACAAATTTGTTCTATAATACATAAATAATAATACCTTTTTATGCGTTGAATGTGAAACAATTATTGAACATTTTTTAACTGTCAAAATAAGGTTTTGAAGTATGGCGTAGATAAATTTATAATATTTAGGATTTTTTAAAAAATAATATCACAATTTAGTCAGAAACATATTTGTTTCTGCTTTAGTCTAGGTTTTCCTTGTAAACATATGGCATTGGCTGTGAATATCCAATGGTGACATTTGATTTTGGTCAGATACTGTGTAATGTCAAACATTTGTTATTTCCAGATGAAAACCAAGATATCAGTTCCTGCAAAAAAACAGCCCCTTTAACTAACATCAATAAAAAGAGTCTTCAGTTGTTATTTACAAATTTATTAAATATCTTTAATTCCTTATTTCCTTTCACATTTCTAAACTTTCTGCGGATTAGCCTAGTATATACCGCTAATTTCCAAAATATAACCGTGAATTTAGTGACTTTTGGACATGTAGTACTTCTTTGAACGATCTGTTTATAAATATTTATTTCGGTTTTTTAGCTCACCTGGCCATAGGCCATGTGAGCTTTTGTCATGGGTAAGCGTCCGTCGTCCGTCCATTAGCTTTTCACATTTAAATCTTCTTCTCTGAAACCGCTGAACAGAAATCAGCCAAACTTGCCAGAAATGTTCTCTGGATGGTCCTCTACCAGATTTGTGTTTTTGGTGCTGATTTGAAATCCAACATGGCTGCCAGGGTCCATAATGTGTTCTCATTGGCTGAAATTTTAAAAATCTTCTTGTCAGAAACCACTAAGTCAATTGAATTGTGACTTTGCAGGAATGATCATTGGGTGGTCCTGTACTAAATTTGTGAATCGTTTGCCGATTGGAAATTCAAGATGGCCGCCATGACTCGACTTAGTTTAACATTGGACCCTATAGGAATTTCACATTTTCATCTTTTTTTCTGAAACCACAAAACAGATTTGAACCAGACTTGGCAGAAATGTTCATTGGATGGTCATATACAAGATTTTTGTTTTTGGCGCTGATCGGAAATCCAACATGGCTGCCAGGGCCCATAATGTGTTCTGATTGGTCGAAATTTAAAAAATCTTCTTGTTAGAAACCACTAAGCCAATTGAATTGTGACTTCGCAGGAATGATCATTGGGTGGTCCTGTACTAAACTTGTGAATCGTTTGCCGATCGGAAATTCAAGATGGCCACCATGACTCGACTTAGTTTAACATAGGACCCTATGGGAATTTCACATTTTCATCTTTTTTTCTGAAACCACAAAACAGATTTGAATCAAACTTGGCAGAAATGTTCATTGGATGATCATACACAAGATTTTTGTTTTTGGCGCTGATCAGAAATCCAACATGGCTGCCAGGGCCCATAATGTGTTCTGATTGGTCGAAATTTAAAAAATCTTCTTGTTAGAAACCACTAAGCCAATTGAATTGTGACTTTGCAGGAATGATCATTGGGTGGTCCTGTACTAAACTTGTGAATCGTTTGCCGATCGGAAATTCAAGATGGCCGCCATGACTCGACTTAGTTTAACATTGGACCCTATGGGAATTTCACATTTTCATCTTTTTTTCTGAAACCACAAAACAGATTTGAATCAAACTTGGCAGAAATGTTCATTGGATGGTCATATACAAGATTTTTGTTTTTGGCGCTGATCGGAAATCTAACATGGCTGCCAGGGCCCATAATGTGTTCTGATTGGTTGAAATTTAAAAAATCTTCTTGTTAGAAACCACTAAGCCAATTGAATTGTGACTTTGCAGGAATGATCATTGTGTGGTCCTGTACTAAACTTGTGAATCGTTTGCCGATCGGAAATTCAAGATGGCCGCCATGACTCGACTTAGTTTAACATTGGACCCTATGGGAATTTCACATTTTCATCTTTTTTTCTGAAACCACAAAACAGATTTGAATCAAACTTGGCAGAAATGTTCATTGGATGGACATATACAAGATTTTTGTTTTTGGCGCTGATCGGAAATCCAACATGGCTGCCAGGGCCCATAATGTGTTCTGATTGGTCGAAATTTATAAAATCTTCTTGTTAGAAACCACTAAGCCAATTGAATTGTGACTTTGCAGGAATGATCATTGGGTGGTTCTGTACTAAACTTGTGAATCGTTTGCCAATCGGAAATTCAAGATGGCCGCCATGACTCGACTTAGTTTAACATTGGACCCTATGGGAATTTCACATTTTCATCTTTTTTTCTGAAACCACAAAACAGATTTGAACCAAACTTGGCAGAAATGTTTATTGGATGGTCATATACAAGATTTGTGTTTTTGGTGCTGATCGGAAATCCAACATGGCTGCCAGGGCCTATAATGTGTTCTGATTGGTTGAAATTTTTAAAATCTTCTTGTTAGAAACCACTAAGCCAATTGAATTGTGGCTTTGCAGGAATGATCATTGGGTGGTCCTGTACTAAACTTGTGAATCGTTTGCTGATCGGAAATTCAAGATGGCCACCATGACTCGACTTAATTTTAACATAGGACCCTATGGAAAAAATGTTTAAAAGTCTTCTCCTCTGAAACCAGTAAGTCAGTTTAAAGCAAACATGGGATGAATGGTCCTTAGGTGGTCAACTTTCAAAATTATGTCCTGTGACCCCGACCTCCATCCAAGATGGCAACCATCAGCGAACATAGTTTTAACATAGGACCCTATGGGAAATATATTTAAAAATCTTCTTCTCTGAAACCAGTAAGCCAATTTAAAGCAAACATGGCATGGATGGTCCTTAAGTGGTCAATTTTCAAAATTGTGTCCAGTGACCCTGACCTCCATCCAAGATGGCCACCTTCAGCAGACATACTGTAGTTTTAACATAGGACCCTATGGGAAAAAATGTTTTTAAAATCTTCTCCTCTGAAACTAGTAAGCCAATATAGCAAACATGTCATCGATGGTCCTTAGGTGGTCAACTTCCAAAATTGTGTTCAGTGATCCCGATCTCGGTTCAAAATGGCCGCCGTCAGCAGACATAGTTTTAACATAGGACCCTATGGGAAAATTGTTTAACAGTCTTCTCTTCTGAAACCAGTCAGCCAATTTAAAGCAAACATGGCATGGATGGTCCTTGGGTAGTATACTTTCAAAATTGTGTCCGGTGACCACGACCTCCATCCAAGATGGCTGCCATGAGCAGACATAGTTTTAACATAGAACCCTATGGCAGTATGGGATTTGAATAGTAACTTAGATGTATTCAGCATGCAGACATTCTTAAGAGGACTTATTTATGTCAGGTGAGCGATACAGGCTCACCTGAGCCTCTAGTTTTAATCAAATTCTTCAATGACTGTTTGCAAATTATTTAGTATGTATCACTATTATATGCTATTTAACTTGCATCGTACTGAAAATATGCTTCTACAACGAACAGGGTTTTAACTGGGTTTTCTATGAAGATTAAAATTTAAAAAAAATACTGAACGTATAAAAAATATTATTGAACTAAAATGTAACATTGAACTGGAAATATGCTTTAAAACGTACAAATCACACATGTGTTTATGAAACTTCATTTGTGCACAAGCTAGGTCACGTGTACGCGTGTCAATAAAATACTAGGTGTAGATACGCAATACACAGCCAAGGTTAACAATTTTTGAAACAAATTTGCACAACCCATGATTTCACTGAATTGAAGTTGAATAATCATTTATTATTTACATTTTATTCATCAATTAAAATGAACTCTCCGTTCTCGTGCTATTTTCTCGAACTTGGGATTTCATTCCCGGGATTACGTTCAAGGATGTTTAACGTTTTGAGGAAAGAAATAAAACTGTTTTTTTTAGATTCTGAGGGGAATCTGATACAGTACCTGAAAAAAGAATTAAAAAAATAGGCGATATAAAAATGTAATTTCACCTGTACATCTTATCTGACTAGTTTACCTGTAATACCACACACTTGATTACAAGATTAACACCCAGTATTTTATTGCCCCCCATAAACAACTGACAACACCGACATGAATTTAAAATTTTAATCCCCATCACTCTCCTAGACATGACCACTATCACAGTGATTGATCACGGTATGTCTCTTTCTGTACTGTACATGGTTCTAATCAATGAAATAAAATGAAATGAGAACTTTCACAAGTATACTGAAGACCTACATCAGAAATGATTGTATTTAAGTCTTTATCTAACACATAATCATTATGTATACCAGCGCTCCTGAGCTAGAACTGGATAGGAGCTGGGTGCCATCAAATGGTAGGGTACTTTTGTTCAGGACAAAAGGACATTTTCAAGTTTTTTTTATCAAATATCTGGTATTGAGATATATAATATACCTAACTATATGACCATCTCTCTTATTACCGCCATGATATTACTGAAATATTGTTGAAAGTGGCGTTAAGCACCATCAAACAAGCTAACAAACTTATTCTGTATAGATAGTAAAATACTACTCAATTGTCCCCCTCATGAAAGGCCACCTCTCTTATGAGACCATTTTTTCATTGCTGAAGGGGCAGTGATATAAGAGGAATTGCTACTGTATGAACTTGTGAATCTTTATCCTTAAATGACTGTGTGAATTAGGACTCCATGATGGCTGCCATAAATTGGATAGGAGATGTTAACCCTTCCGGAGCACTCCGTCACACTCCTGTTTTTTGTCTAAATTTTTGTGGGTTTTTATGTGTTGGTTTGCCTTGTGTTTATTTTGTTGATGTCTCTGGTTAACTAAAGAAATCTCTTAAGAGTTAGAGATACTTTTTGTTTATCTCTTTATTATGTTCTAGAATACAAACTGATTTAGAGCATGTTCTCTTTCAGCCAGCTCCTGATACACAAACTACAGATGTAAACACTGCTACAAATGGACATAAAGCAGAAGAAAATTTAAATAAGAATGTTACACATAAGGACCAATTGAAAGAAATGTCTAAACAAGACAGGAAAGCAGAAAGAAAAAGAGTTAAAAACAAAGACAAAAATAAAGATGAAACTGGAGACAATGATAGTAAGACTGAGAAAACTGATAGTTGTGAAGACAACAGTGATAAATCTAACAAAAAGAAAGCAAAGAAAAGAAAACAGAAAAATACGGAAGATGAAGATGATGCTGTAACTAAAAAACAGCATATAGATGAGACAGACCAAGGTAAGGGAAATAACTCTTGTTTATCTAAAAAGGCAAACCAAGGTAAGGGAAATAACTCTTACTTATCTAAAAAGACAGACCAAGGTAAGGGAAATAATACTTGCCTATCTAAAAAGACAAACCAAGGTAAGGGAAATAACTCTTGCCTATCTAAAAAGACAAACCAAGGTAAGGGAAATAACTCTGGCCTATCTAAAAAGACAGACCAAGGTAAAGGAAATAACTCTTGTTTATCTAAAAAGGCAAACCAAGGTAAGGGAAATAACTCTTGCTTATCTAAAAAGGCAAACCAAGGTAAGGGAAATAATACTTGCCTATCTAAAAAGACAAACCAAGGTAAGGGAAATAACTCTTACTTATCTAAAAAGACAGACCAAGGTAAGGGAAATAATACTTGCCTATCTAAAAAGACAAACCAAGGTAAGGGAAATAACTCTTGCCTATCTAAAAAGGCAAACCAAGGTAAGGGAAATAACTCTTACTTATCTAAAAAGACAGACCAAGGTAAGGGAAATAATACTTGCCTATCTAAAAAGACAAACCAAGGTAAGGGAAATAACTCTTGCCTATCTAAAAAGACAAACCAAGGTAAGGGAAATAACTCTGGCCTATCTAAAAAGACAGACCAAGGTAAAGGAAATAACTCTTGTTTATCTAAAAAGGCAAACCAAGGTAAGGGAAATAACTCTTGCTTATCTAAAAAGGCAAACCAAGGTAAGGGAAATAATACTTGCCTATCTAAAAAGACAAACCAAGGTAAGGGAAATAACTCTTACTTATCTAAAAAGACAGACCAAGGTAAGGGAAATAATACTTGCCTATCTAAAAAGACAAACCAAGGTAAGGGAAATAACTCTTGCCTATCTAAAAAGACAAACCAAGGTAAGGGAAATAACTGGCCTATCTAAAAAGACAGACCAAGGTAAGGGAAATAACTCTTGCTTATCTAAAAAGACAAACCAAGGCAAGGGAAATAACTCTTGCCTATCTAAAAAGACAAACCAAGGTAAGGGAAATAATACTTGCATAATCTGAATTGGTGAATATACTTGGTTTTATTGCAATAGATATAATAAAGAAGTATTTTAGGAATCATTAACCACTTTTAATCTGTAAATCTTTAATTAACTTGCTGGTAAAAATCTATTTTCTATTATCATGGCTGTGATTTTCCTTTCTTTATAACCACCTGGGTTGTTTGTAGTTTAACATGCTCACCTAGAGTGTGGTAGATTGTGTAAAGGCCAAAATCAAAGACTGTGAACAAATTGTTATTTGTTGCTTTTCAGCTAAACACAAAGCATTAGCTGAGAGTCAGGATAATGTTTTTAGAGTGGAGCAATATGTCTATCTGTGGACTATTCTTTCAGTGCACTAAAAGTCCAGCTCTGTGTATTGGTCAGAACAAACATTATCATCTCATGTAATTTAACTTGTTCTTGTAATGATATAGCTGGAAAATTGCTCATTCTGCATTAAGCAATTGTCACTGACTATACATGAGCAGGAATCCCTCTTCTCCTTAAAATTAAGTAAACAATTGAAAAGAAAGTAGAAAAAACGCAAATAATGAAATAACTGCTAAAAATTTTAAATAGAAATAGAAGTAGTCAATGAATGAAAAATAGATGAAGATCTCTTTCATCAAATTTGATCTGCTTTAGAAAGATATAATCTTATTAAGGAAAGATGAACAACCAATGAAATTACACTCAAATAGGCATAATTTCAGTCTTCACGCTAACCCACTTGCCCGAGGCCTGGGACAAGTAAAACTGGATTCTAACAAGTGAAAATTATGAAAGAATTTGTTTGAATAAATAGAAAATTTCAGACAAGTAGGTGAAAACAATTAAGGCAAATACTGTAATTCAGAAAAATGTAACAGATGATGTTTATGTTTTGTAGGTAAAACATTGAATACAACAACAGAAGACAATGATGAAGATAATGTTGTCAGTAGTGGTATAAAGTTTAACTGGGAGGACACTATCACAGCTGTGTTATCTTCTAAAGGAGAAACATCCATTAAAAAACTTAAAAAGAAGGTCAGTTCTATTCCTCTAAAATAGTAAAGTTAAAGTCATCACTTCGAAAGTTTTACAGTCGCCACCATGACTTGGTAGACCGTTATGGAATATCTGTGTCACAAATGACCACGGATATGTTCCACTTGTCGTAAACACTTCCCGGTCCTTTCCTCATTCATCACTTATCACAGAGTTTGTAACTAGATTAGCACGATGGGTGTCACTAGTGGAGCAGGAACTGCTTACCCTTCCAGAGCACCTGAGTTTTATTAGCTCACCTTGCCACAGGCAATGTGAGCTTTTGCCATCACTTGGCGTCCGTCGTCTGTCTTCCATTAACTTTTCACATTTTAATCTCCTCTGAAACCCCTCAGCCAAATGAACTAACTTGGTAGGAAGCATCTATGGAAGGTCCTCTCTAAAGATTGCCTATTTTGTCCCTATCCATGTACAAACATGGCCGCCACAAGCAATTTTTGTTTCTGATTGGCCGATTTTTTAAAATCTTCTCCTCTGAAACCTCTTGGCCAAATGAACCGAAGGTTGGTAGGAAGCATCAATGGAAGGTTCTCTATAAAGAATCTGATCCGTTAACAAACATGGCCACCACAGGCAATTCTTGTTTCTGATTGGTCAATCACTAAAAATCTTCTTCTCTGAAACTGCTTTGCAAAATGAACCGAAACATGGTAGGAAACATCTATGGAATATTCTCTATAAAGAATGCTCATTTCGTCCCAATCCGTTAACAAACATGGCCGCCACAGGCAATTGTTGTTTCAGATTGGTCGATTTCTAAAAATCTTCTTCTCTGAAACTGCTGAGCCAAGTGAACTGAAACTAGGTAGGAAGCACCTATGGAAAGTCCTCTATAAAGATTGCTCATTTCGTCCCAATCCGTTTACAAACATGGCCGCCACAGGCAATTGTTGTTTCAGATTGGTCGATTTTTGAAAATCTTCATCTCTGAAACTGCTGAGCCAAATGAACTGAAACTTGGTAGAAAACACCTATGGAAGGTCCTCTATAAAGATTGCTCATTTCATCCCAATGCGTTTACAAACATGGCCACCACAGGCAATTCTTTTTTCTGGTTGGTCAATTTCTAAAAATCTTCTCTGAAACTGCTTGGCTAAATGAACCAAAACTTGGTTGGAAGCACCTATGGAAGGTTCTGTATTAAGTTTACTCAAAGCAGAATGAAAGGTGAGTGACACAGGCTCAGCCCACTTTAGTTTTATGTGTATGTTTTGTAGATCGTTGTTTGTCCTTTTGTACTTTTTCTTTTGGCCATTGTGTTGTCTGTTCTTCAATATATGGATTCTGATTATCCCTTTGGTATCTTCAAACTCTTCTTATTAACCTTTAACTGGGAAGACCTGTGGCTAACAACTACTAACTTATTGTCATTTTAAAAATGGAAGCATGAGCCCTGCATGCCAACAAATTCACATGACGACAATGGTTAGAAATAAGAAGTAGACAGGTCAACTGAAGTATATTATTACTGTGTTATTGTGTAAGAGAGTAATATCTAGTGAGAAATTTAAAAGTCTTGAAAAATTCCTAGTACAAGGAATGCTTGCCTAAATAATTAACAGTTAACTAAGGATTCTCCATGCATGTCCAAAGGGAAAGGGGGTAACTAATTTGTAGGTTGGTCGTTCAATCTGTTTTATAACATATATTTATGCAGATTGTATACTGTTGATTTATTGGTGTGAATAAACAAAATGTGGTACAAAGTCTGTTTTATTGGGAAATTTAAAATGTTAATTGTAGATGAAATTATATTTTTATGTTACTTCGATATTGTAATTTAATCACTTGGAAGCCTGGGCCAAGGTGATATTTGTTAACAGGTAGAATAAGACAATAAAGAAATCTAAAAAAGAATATGTAGGTTGGTACATAAGTATAAAATTTCATGCTCAAGTTCTTTTGGATAAACAAGATGAGCACAAGATTATGGTATAAAATCACATTAAGGTAAATGACTTGTACCTCTTCAGTTGTGTAATGGTTGTCTGGCTTGCTTTGAGTGGGGTAGATTGTGGGTTAAATCCCTGGCTTTGAGTGGGGTAGATTGTGGTTTAGATGCCTGGCTTTGAGTGGGGCAGATTGTGGGTTAAATGCCTGGCTTTGAGTGGGGTAGATTGTGGGTTAAATCCCTGGCTTTCAGTGGGGTAGATTGTGGGTTAAATCCCTGGCTTTGAGTGGGGTAGATTGTGGGTTAAATCCCTGGCTTTGAGTGAGGAAGATTGTGGGTTAAATCCCTGGCTTTGAGTGGGGTAGATTGTGGGTTAAATCCCTGGCTTTCAGTGGGGTAGATTGTGGGTTAAATCCCTGGCTTTTGAGTGGGGTAGATTGTGGGTTAAATCCCTGGCTTTGAGTGGGGTAGATTGTGGGTTAAATCCCTGGCTTTGAGTGAGGTAGATTGTGGGTTAAATCCCTGGCTTTGAGTGGGGTAAATTGTGGGTTAAATCCCTGGCTTTGAGTGGGGTAGATTGTGGGTTAAATTCCTGGCTTTGAGTGGGGTAGATTGTGGGTTAAATCCCTGGCTTTGAGTGTGGTAGATTGTGGATTAAATCCCTGGCTTTGAGTGAGGTAGATTGTGGATTAAATCCCTGGCTTTGAGTGGGGTAAATTGTGGGTTAAATCCCTGGCTTTGAGTGGGGTAGATTGTGGGTTAAATTCCTGGCTTTGAGTGGGGTAGATTGTGGGTTAAATCCCTGGCTTTGAGTGGGGTAGATTGTGGATTAAATCCCTGGCTTTGAGTGAGGTAGATTGTGGGTTAAATCCCTGGCTTTCAGTGGGGTAGATTGTGGGTTAAATCCCTGGCTTTGAGTGGGGTAGATTGTGGGTTAAATTCCTGGCTTTGAGTAGGGTAGATTGTGGGTTAAATCCCTGGCTTTGAGTGGGGTAGATTGTGGATTAAATCCCTGGCTTTGAGTGAGGTAGATTGTGGGTTAAATCCCTGGCTTTGAGTGGGGTAAATTGTGGGTTAAATCCCTGGCTTTGAGTGGGGTAGATTGTGGGTTAAATCCCTGGTTGGGTCAAACCAAAAACTATAAAATTGGTATTTACACTGCTTCGCCGCTTAACACACAGCATTAAGTAATAAGAGGGCTGGTTGACTGGAATACACACAGCATTAAGTAATAAGAGCAAAGGCTGGTTGACTGGAATACACACAGCATTAAGTAATAAGAGCAAAGGCTGGTTGACTGGAATACACACAGCATTAAGTAATAAGAGCAAAGGCTGGTTGACTGGAATACACACAGCATTAAGTAATAAGAGGGCTGGTTGACTGGAATAATGAGTGGAGCAACATGTCTAGCTACATACTCTTGTTCCAGTCAGCTAGCACTATGAGAATCCAAGAGTCTATTAATTTTAAACATTGACTTATTTTTTAGGTTCTGGCAGAGTATTATTCACAAGGAGGCAAACCCAAAGGAGAAGAAAGACTTATTGCTAAACTGAATAGAAAAATTAGCAAAAATCCTAACTTTATTGTTAAAAAAGAAAGAGTCAAGTTGAAATGTTCTAAATAAAATAGATCTAAAAATATTATGTTTGATATTGTATAAAAAAGACGACTGGAAACAGATGAAGAGATATTGAACGTGCACTTATTCAGAGGATCTTATCCCTTATGTTCTGTTGCCTTTATGGATGTAAAACAAGATCAACTAGTCACCTGCCATAATTGATCTAAAATTCCAAAAAAAACAGTATGCACACTAAGAATTATGTTACGAAAACTGCCACATGAACAATTATATCTGTACACTATTTTAAATTTTAAGAATTATTGGAAAGTGAACAAAGGAAACACCAGTAGGTAGTAATGAAGAAGTGGTACCAGAAAAATGTTATAATTATAGTGATTGCTTAACAAATAATTTATGGAAGCCATAGTTTGTTCAAGATTTAAACATACGTAACATTATTTTCGTAGAATTTTTATCACGAGTGGTGGAATGAGCGAAGGATAAAATGTAATAAATTTAATGTTACCCATGTTAAAATGTAATACAAACTATTGCTAATTACAGTCAAACCTGCCCATGCTGTCACCTCTATTAAGCTAATTACAGTCAAACCTGCCCATGTGGTCACCTCTGTTAAGCTAATTACAATCAAACCTGCCCATGCGGTCACCTCTATTAAGCTAATTACAGTCAAACCTGCCCATGCGGTCACCTCTATTAAGCAGTCATCTGTATTAAAAGGTCATCTTTTTCCTATTGTCATAGATAATTGCACATGAATTGAACCTCTTTTAAGAGGTCACCTGTCTTATAAGGCCACTTTTTATTTGTCCCAAAGGTGACCTCTTAATACAGGTTTGACTGTATTTAGATTTTTATAGGAAAAATCGAAGATTTTATGAGGCAGAAAGCAGTATGGGACATGTCTCGTAACAGAATCCACTAAGAAAAGGTTGAAATGACCAAAACGGTAATCAAAGTGTATATCCAAATAAAAAGGACAAAAGCACAAACAATGATCTATAATTATGGACACAGAAAGCAAAAGATTGATCATCAGGAACCCCACAAAAAACTGTGAACTGAGGTGCTGTAGGATTGTAAGAATCTCCTGCTTCACTACATGCTACTGTTAAAGGACACAAATATCGTGTGATATGGAAATAGTGTTGTTCACCAGTATACTTAAAGGGGAATTTGCGGTAGTAACTACCGACAAATTTGTGGGCGGAGCTTATCATACAAAATTCCCGTTGATATGAACAGTATATTTATGAAACTGTATGTCACATGACCAACGTGACCTAAAGGTCACATACCTCAAAAATTTGAATTTTCGAAGTGATTTTTGTAGTTTTTAGACTGATGAAGAATATTATTTTTAATAAGACTGAAAGTTTCGTAGGGGGGACACTAATGACCATACCTGTCAAATATTTTGCTCCAAAAGTAACTGAAACTATGTATCAATGATTTGTCCTCCTCGAGATAACCGTGGTCAAAATAATGAACAATCTGAATGTTTGCTCCACCCACAGCTATTTATACCCACGGTCCCGTTTAAATGAATAAAAAAAAACGAATAAAACATGAACACCCCTTACAAAACATTCTTGTTTATACAGTTGTTATTTCTATTTAGACATGAATTAAGCTACCTGCATTTCCCAATTTGTTGGCATGCTAAAAAACCATTAAATAAATTAGCAACCAGGTGTCAATGTCCTTGGGTCAGTTTAATTGGTGGCGGAAACCGGAGTATCCCCACCCCCGGAAAAAAGCACTGACCTGTCACAAGTCGCGGACAAACTTTATCACATAATGTTGTATTGAGTACACCTTGCCTGAACAGGGTTCGAACTCGCAACATTAGTGGTGATAAGCACTGATTACACATGTAGTTGTAAATCCAACTACCATTCGATCACGACCAAGACGATCATTCGATGTCCTTAGAAGACAACAATTAACAAAAGTTGATAAATTGTTATCTTTAGTATTTTTCCCTTAGAAAAAAACATGAATATTGTAAAGAAACAAAAAGAAAGGGGTGTGTCCTTTTTACCACCGAACGCCTAAAAATGACCACAGAACACCTATAGACACTTTTCAATAATCACCGAACACCTTCAGTGTAATAATAGGGGTCCTCCCGATAGTCCGACAACCCATTAGTCCCGACAACCCATTAATCCGACAGCCCATTAGTCCGACAACCTATAAATGCAAGAGGCATACCAAGTCTCATTAATATCCTTCAAGGCATTCCGACAGACCATGAGGGTGGTTCCTATATACAAACATGTACCCTATGTATGGTGCCTATTCTAACCCCGACACATCCTCTGGGAGAGGGAACATTATACGGGTCATTATAAAAAAACACGCACTTTTCTGTTATTACGCAATTAAAAGACAAATATCAACCAAACTGATTGGAGAAAACATGTTTTGCATGAAGGCACATCAGCTTTCTATAGTTTTACCATCTAAATCCAGATTGGTCCAATTGCGAATTCATACTAGCTACACGAAGACCTGTTTTTTCCTTGGTGTTACGTGTTCTTTTTCCAGAATGACTTACTTTTGGTCATTTGTACTATTCAGATGCTATGATTTTATTCGATCTTTATATTATTTTTGAACTATTCCTAAAACTCTAATAGCACAACATTATTTTTGCTTGATATATATTGAAATTTAAAAAGAAAATTAGCAAAAACCTGCTGTTATAGATTTTCATGTCTGTGGTGTTACCCTTCCTATTAAGGCTGGTAAGAGTTATCTGTCTTGTCATATTTGAAGCAAAAATAGTTTCTCCCTTTGCTTATTTCCTGTTTCATGAGATGTGCAGACGACAAAAACAAAAGTGATCCATAAACTAATATAGAGCCGAAAAGGTACGTGCGATTGGCATAGTATATACATTTTATGTCTGTGGTATACTTCTCACTACTTCTTTTTGTTAGAATTGAACAAAATGTAAAAATATACAATACATTACATTTGGTATTCTTCACAGGATATACATATAAAATATAGTCGGGAAGAAATTATTTTCCTTTTATCCTGAAAATACTTGGCCTGTTTTCTGTGGTGTTACTGTCCATGGTGTTACCATACAGATTGTGTAACACCACAGACATTTAGCATTACAATTGTGAATAAACACTTTATTCCATAAACAGTAATATACAGAACAAAATATTGCTCTTTAACCTACATGTATGCAGAAAAATTGCTCAAACATCGTCATTTACGTGTAAGATATAGTTTAACAAGCTGATGGGAGTATACTTTTTAGACCTGGTAACACCAGGGACATATCTTCATAACACCATGGACAAAACTGATATTGCTCATGCATCAAACCAATATGTTGAAAAACTGAATATTGTACTAAAAACATTAAGAAAACAACAAATATAGGTTGATAGTTGTGTTTTTTTCTTGAATTAAATGTTTACATTCATGAAAATGTCCCTGGTGTTACTTTTGTCATCTGTGGTGTTACCTCTTGTCAATGGTGTCACCATTTAATAGTTCCTTTCTGTAGACTCTCTATAACCAATTCGTCATTTATTCCTTCCACAGTTAAAGAATGGAATAAACTTGACATTGTAATCAGAAAATTAGATTCATTATCCAAATTCAAAAACGCTATCCGTCTTAACAGCCAATCAAATAAGATCTCAGTTCCCAAACTTTATTACTATGGCCATAGAAAGTTAAACGTGATCCTAACACAAATTAGATGTACAGCTTCTTTCCTCAACCATGATCTACACAAGGTTCATATTTTATCTAGCCCAGCGTGTAGCTGCGGCGCCCCCCAAGAAGATGCGAACCACTTCTTTTTTGTGTGTACCAAATATTCTGAAATAAGGAATGATTTGTTTCTCAGCATAAGCGATTTGTCTCAATTGATCAATACTTCACTTCTCACATCAGGAAGTGAAACCTTAAGCTATGCAGATAATTGCTTTATTTTTTATTCAGTTTTTCGATTCATAAAAAGGTCTAAACGATTTCTAATCGTTTAATGTACTAACCAAACACCATCTATCATCCAAACACACACACACACACACACACACACACACACACACACACATACTTTTTCCTCATTTCTTTTTACTCGTTTACTATTTTCAGCTATATTATATGATAAAATTGTATTTTTCTTGTTTTCTTGTGCATTCTCAATATAATGTAATAATGATTGTAAATATAGGAGAAGACTCCATAAGTTGGTAAAACTTGTGTCTGATCCTCTTTGTATCATTGATCAAATAAAATAATTATAAACTAAACTGGTGTTACCTCATGTAAATTGTTTCATAAACAGGATAAATGACATAATTGAAGTAAATTATATTATAGGTGAATAAAGTTGACTTTGATAACTATGTATAAGTCATCTTTTCTTTATATAAAGTGAAACAAAATACAATTATGAAAACTTGTTTGTTTCATAATGCAGCTTAAATGGAATTCCACAACTACATATCCAAATATTGTGAAAAAAACTAGTGCTCCAAAGAAAATTTCCTACATTATGCATAATTTCCCTGTATATTATGTATGTAACCACTTTTTACATAAAAATTATTTTTCATTTTCCTAAAAAGAATAATTTTATGTTGGTAACACCACGGACTGTAAGGTATTAGGGGGTGCTACATATCTAGAAATATTATTTTCATGGTGGTTTTCCCGACTGCATATTATGTAAATAAGTCATTGTAATGTAGGAAAAACTAATAGGCTAAAGCAAAACGGAACGAAAATATTTGATGTCACCAAAATATGAACAGGAAAAAGTGCATGTATTTTGATAATGACCCATACATGTATACGTTTAGCGATAAATTCAGCAAAAATGAAGCCTAATGGTAGCAACATTATATAGACGCACGTCCCATCGGTAAATGCAAGCATTTTCACATTTGCATTGAGATCAGAAATTGAAACTCGACGGATTGACCGCAGACCCACTCTGGATCCGCTACTTTAAACCAAAAACATGGATTGTTTACTTGCTAATTCAATAAACGAAACGAAACCGTAAAGTTTTATAGTGACGAGAAGCAAACCGTTTCGTTTCGTTTTGTTCCTTGTAATAGTAGTCCCCATTCCTAACTGACCCAAAAGGTAAATAAACATGCATGTACACGTGTATGTACCACCCGAGCGTACGATTTTCTATTTCCCAACTAACTGACATCCCGAAAACTTCCATAAAGACGGGGACTACTATTACAAGGAAAGAAACTAAACCAGAAAAGGAAACTAATAGTAAAATTGGCAATAAAATGTAGAATTTAGTCCCCCACCGTGACGAACTGTCATGTCAGACTAATGGGTTGTCGGACTAATGGGACGTCGGACTAATGGGTTGTCGTACTAATGGGCCGTCGGACTAATGGGTTGTCGGACTAATGGGCCGTCGGACTACCGGACCCTCCCCCTGGGGGATGATACCTTCGGGGACTAATAGTCCACCAGCAGAGGTATCGACCCAGTGATAGAAACATTGACTACTGGGTGGATGATACTTTCTGGGACTAATAGTCCACCAGCAGAGGTATCGATCCAGTTATAGTAACACTGACTACTGGTTGGATGATACCATCGGGTACTAATAGTCCACCAGCAGAGGTATCGACCCAGTGATAGTAACACTGACTACTGGGTGGATGTTACCTTCGGGAACTAATAGTCCACCAGCCGAGGTATCGACCCAGTGATAGAAACACTACCCACTAGGTGGACGATACCCTCAAGGACAAATAATCCACCAGCAGAGGTATCGACCCAGTCATAGTAACACTGACTACTGGGTGGATGATACTTTTGGGGACTAATAATCCACCAGCAGAGGTATCGACCCAGTGATAGAAACACTGACTACTGAGTGGATGCTACCTTCGGGGACTAATAGTCCACCAGCAGAGGTATCAACCCAATGATAGAAACACTGATTACTGGGTGGACGATACCCTCGAGGACTAATAGTCCACCAGCAGAGGTATCGACCCAGTGATAGTAACACTGACATCTGGGTGGATGATACCTTCGGGGATTAATAATCCACCAGCAGAGGTATCGACCCAGCGATAGAAACACTGACTATTGCGTGGATGTTACCTTCGGAAACTAATAGTCCAACAGCAGAGGAATCGACCCAGTGATATAAACATTTACTGATGGGAGGATGACACTTTCGGGAACTAATAGTCCAGCAGCAGAGGTATCGACCCAGTGATAGAAACATTGACTGCTGGGAGGATGATACCTTCGGGGACTAATAGTCCACCCGCAGAGGAATCAAACCCAGTGATAGAAACATTGACTACTGGGTGGATGATACTTTCTGGGACTAATAGTCCACCAGCAGAGGTATCGACCCACTTATAGTAACACTGACTACTGGGTGGATGTTGTCTTCGGGGACAAATAGTCCACCAGCAGAGGAATCGACCCAGTGATAGTAACACTGACTGCTGGGAGGATGACACCTTCTGGGACTAATAGTCCACCAGCAGAGGTATCGACCCAGTGATAGAAACACTGACTACTGGGTGGAGGATATCCTCGAGGACTAATAGTCCACCAGCAGAGGTATCGACCCAGTGATAGTAACACTGACTACTGGAAGGATGTTACCTTCGGGGATTAATAATCCGCCAGTAGAGGTATCGACCCAGTGATAGTAACACTGACTACTGGGTGGATGATACCTTCGGGGATTAATAATCCACCAGCAGAGGTATCGACCCAGTGATAGAAACACTGACTATTGCGTGGATGTTACCTTCGGAAACTAATAGTCCACCAGCAGAGGAATCGACCCAGTGATATAAACATTGACTGCTGGGAGGATGACACCTTCGGGGACTAATAGTCCACCAGCAGAGGTATCGACCCAGTGATAGAAACATTGACTGCTGGGAGGATGACACCTTCGGGGACTAATAGTCCACCAGCAGAGGTATCAACCCAGTGATAGAAACATTGACTGCTGGGAGGATGACACCTTCGGGGACTAATAGTCCGCCAGCAGAGGTATCGACCCAGTGATAGAAACATTGACTACTGGGTGGATGATACTTTCTGGGACTAATAGTCCACCAGCAGAGGTATCGACCCACTTATAGTAGCACTGACTACTGGTTGGATGATATCATCGGGGACTAATAGTCTACCAGCAGAGGTATCGACCCAGTGATAGTAACACTGACTACAGGGTGGATGTTACCTTCGGGAACTAATAGTCCACAAGCCGAGGTATCGACCCATTGATAGAAACAATGCCCACTAGGTGGACGATACCCTCAAGGACAAATAATCCACCAGCAGATGTATCGACCCAGTCATAGTAACACTGACTACTGGGTGGATGATACTTTTGGGGACTAATAATCCACCAGCAGAGGTATCGACCCGGTGATACAAACACTGACTACCGGGTGGATGCTACCTTCGGGGTATAATCCACCAGCAGAGGTATCGACCCAGTGATAGAAACACTGACTACTGGGTGGACGATACCCTCGAGGACTAATAGTCCACCAGCAGAGGTATCGACCCAGTGATAACACTGAATACTGGGAAGATGTTACCTTCGGGGATTAATAATCCGCCAGCAGAGGTATCGACCCAGTGATAGTAACACTGACTACTGGGTGGATGTTACCGTCGGGGATTAATAATCCACCAGCAGAGGTATCGACTCAGTGATAGAAACACTGACTATTGCGTGGATGTTACCTTCGGAAACTAATAGTCCACCAGCAGAGGTATCGACCTAGTGATAGAAACATTGACTGCTGGGAGGATGATACCTTTGGGGACTAATAGTCCACCAGCAGAGGTATCGACCCAGTTATAGTAACACTGACTATTGGTTGGATGATACCATCGGGAACTAATAGTCCACCAGCAGAGGTATCGACCCAGTGATAGTAACACTGACTACTGGGTGGATGTTGTCTTCCGGGACAAATAGTCCAACAGCAGAGGAATCGACCCAGTGATAGCAACACTGACTATTGCGTGGATGTTACCTTCGGAAACTAATAGTCCACCAGCAGAGGAATCGACCCAGTGATATAAACATTGACTGCTGGGAGGATGACACCTTCCCGGACTAATTGTCCACCAGCAGAGGTATCGACCCAGTGATAGTAACACTGACTACTGTGTGGATGATAACTTCGGGGAGTAATAGTCCACCAGCAGAGGTATCGACCCAGTGATAGAAACACTGACTACTAGGTGGACGATACCCTCGAGGACTAATAGTCCACCAGCAGAGGTATCGACCCAGTGATAGTAACACTGACAACTGGGAAGATGTTACCTTCGGGGATTAATAATCCGCCAGCAGAGGTATCGACCCAGTGATAGTAACACTGACTACTGGGTGGATGATACCTTCGGAGATTAATAATCCAACAGGAGAGGTCTCAACCCAGTGATACAAACACTGACTATTGCGTGGATGTTACCTTCGGAAACTAATAGTCCACCAGCAGAGGTATCGACCCAGTGATAGAAACACTGCCCACTAGGTGGACGATACCCTCAAGGACAAATAATCCACCAGCAGAGGTATCGACCCAGTGATAGTAACACTGACTACTGGCAGGATGTTACCTTCTGGGATTAATAATCCGCTAGCAGAGGTATGGACCCAGTGATAGTAACACTGACTACTGGGTGGATGATACCTTCGGGGATTAATAATCCACCAGCAGAGGTATCGACCCACTGATAGTAACACTGACTACTGGGTGGATGCTACCTTCGGGGACTAATAATCCACCAGCAGAGGTATCGACCCAGTGATAGTAACACTGACTACTGGCAGGATGTTACCTTCTGGGATTAATAATCCGCTAGCAGAGGTATGGACCCAGTGATAGTAACACTGACTACTGGGTGGATGATATCTTCGGGGATTAATAATCCACCAGCAGAGGTATCGACCCAGTGATAGAAACACTACCCACTAGGTGGACGATACCCTCAAGGACAAATAATCCACCAGCAGAGGTATCGACCCAGTCATAGTAACACTGACTACTGGGTGGATGATACTTTTGGGGACTAATATTCCACCAGCAGAGGTATCGACCCAGTGATAGTAACACTGACTACTGGGTGGATGCTACCTTCGGGGACTAATAATCCACCAGCAAAGGTATCGACCCAGTGATAGTAACACTGACTACTGGCAGGATGTTACCTTCTGGGATTAATAATCCGCTAACAGAGGTATGGACCCAGTGATAGTAACACTGACTACTGGGTGGATGATACCTTCGGAGATTAATAATCCACCAGCAGAGGTATCGGCCCAGTGATATAAACATTGACTGCTGGGAGGATGACACCTTCTGGGACTAATAGTCCACCAGCAGAGGTATCGACCCAGTGATAGAAACACTGACTACTGGGTGGAGGATATCCTCGAGGACTAATAGTCCACCAGCAGAGGTATCGACCCAGTGATAGTAACACTGACTACTGGAAGGATGTTACCTTCGGGGATTAATAATCCGCCAGTAGAGGTATCGACCCAGTGATAGTAACACTGACTACTGGGTGGATGATACCTTCGGGGATTAATAATCCACCAGCAGAGGTATCGACCCAGTGATAGAAACACTGACTATTGCGTGGATGTTACCTTCGGAAACTAATAGTCCACCAGCAGAGGAATCGACCCAGTGATATAAACATTGACTGCTGGGAGGATGACACCTTCGGGGACTAATAGTCCACCAGCAGAGGTATCGACCCAGTGATAGAAACATTGACTGCTGGGAGGATGACACCTTCGGGGACTAATAGTCCACCAGCAGAGGTATCGACCCAGTGATAGAAACATTGACTGCTGGGAGGATGACACCTTCGGGGACTAATAGTCCGCCAGCAGAGGTATCGACCCAGTGATAGAAACATTGACTACTGGGTGGATGATACTTTCTGGGACTAATAGTCCACCAGCAGAGGTATCGACCCACTTATAGTAGCACTGACTACTGGTTGGATGATATCATCGGGGACTAATAGTCTACCAGCAGAGGTATCGACCCAGTGGTAGTAACACTGACTACAGGGTGGATGTTACCTTCGGGAACTAATAGTCCACAAGCCGAGGTATCGACCCATTGATAGAAACAATGCCCACTAGGTGGACGATACCCTCAAGGACAAATAATCCACCAGCAGATGTATCGACCCAGTCATAGTAACACTGACTACTGGGTGGATGATACTTTTGGGGACTAATAATCCACCAGCAGAGGTATCGACCCAGTGATACAAACACTGACTACCGGGTGGATGCTACCTTCGGGGTATAATCCACCAGCAGAGGTATCGACCCAGTGATAGAAACACTGACTACTGGGTGGACGATACCCTCGAGGACTAATAGTCCACCAGCAGAGGTATCGACCCAGTGATAACACTGAATACTGGGAAGATGTTACCTTCGGGGATTAATAATCCGCCAGCAGAGGTATCGACCCAGTGATAGTAACACTGACTACTGGGTGGATGTTACCGTCGGGGATTAATAATCCACCAGCAGAGGTATCGACTCAGTGATAGAAACACTGACTATTGCGTGGATGTTACCTTCGGAAACTAATAGTCCACCAGCAGAGGTATCGACCTAGTGATAGAAACATTGACTGCTGGGAGGATGATACCTTCGGGGACTAATAGTCCACCAGCAGAGGTATCGACCCAGTTATAGTAACACTGACTATTGGTTGGATGATACCATCGGGAACTAATAGTCCACCAGCAGAGGTATCGACCCAGTGATAATAACACTGACTACTGGGTGGATGTTGTCTTCCGGGACAAATAGTCCAACAGCAGAGGAATCGACCCAGTGATAGCAACACTGACTATTGTGTGGATGTTACCTTCGGAAACTAATAGTCCACCAGCAGAGGAATCGACCCAGTGATATAAACATTGACTGCTGGGAGGATGACACCTTCCCGGACTAATTGTCCACCAGCAGAGGTATCGACCCAGTGATAGTAACACTGACTACTGTGTGGATGATAACTTCGGGGAGTAATAGTCCACCAGCAGAGGTATCGACCCAGTGATAGAAACACTGACTACTGGGTGGACGATACCCTCGAGGACTAATAGTCCACCAGCAGAGGTATCGACCCAGTGATAACACTGAATACTGGGAAGATGTTACCTTCGGGGATTAATAATCCGCCAGCAGAGGTATCGACCCAGTGATAGTAACACTGACTACTGGGTGGATGTTACCGTCGGGGATTAATAATCCACCAGCAGAGGTATCGACTCAGTGATAGAAACACTGACTATTGCGTGGATGTTACCTTCGGAAACTAATAGTCCACCAGCAGAGGTATCGACCTAGTGATAGAAACATTGACTGCTGGGAGGATGATACCTTCGGGGACTAATAGTCCACCAGCAGAGGTATCGACCCAGTTATAGTAACACTGACTATTGGTTGGATGATACCATCGGGAACTAATAGTCCACCAGCAGAGGTATCGACCCAGTGATAGTAACACTGACTACTGGGTGGATGTTGTCTTCCGGGACAAATAGTCCAACAGCAGAGGAATCGACCCAGTGATAGCAACACTGACTATTGCGTGGATGTTACCTTCGGAAACTAATAGTCCACCAGCAGAGGAATCGACCCAGTGATATAAACATTGACTGCTGGGAGGATGACACCTTCCCGGACTAATTGTCCACCAGCAGAGGTATCGACCCAGTGATAGTAACACTGACTACTGTGTGGATGATAACTTCGGGGAGTAATAGTCCACCAGCAGAGGTATCGACCCAGTGATAGAAACACTGACTACTAGGTGGACGATACCCTCGAGGACTAATAGTCCACCAGCAGAGGTATCGACCCAGTGATAGTAACACTGACAACTGGGAAGATGTTACCTTCGGGGATTAATAATCCGCCAGCAGAGGTATCGACCCAGTGATAGTAACACTGACTACTGGGTGGATGATACCTTCGGAGATTAATAATCCAACAGGAGAGGTCTCAACCCAGTGATACAAACACTGACTATTGCGTGGATGTTACCTTCGGAAACTAATAGTCCACCAGCAGAGGTATCGACCCAGTGATAGAAACACTGCCCACTAGGTGGACGATACCCTCAAGGACAAATAATCCACCAGCAGAGGTATCGACCCAGTGATAGTAACACTGACTACTGGCAGGATGTTACCTTCTGGGATTAATAATCCGCTAGCAGAGGTATGGACCCAGTGATAGTAACACTGACTACTGGGTGGATGATACCTTCGGGGATTAATAATCCACCAGCAGAGGTATCGACCCACTGATAGTAACACTGACTACTGGGTGGATGCTACCTTCGGGGACTAATAATCCACCAGCAGAGGTATCGACCCAGTGATAGTAACACTGACTACTGGCAGGATGTTACCTTCTGGGATTAATAATCCGCTAGCAGAGGTATGGACCCAGTGATAGTAACACTGACTACTGGGTGGATGATATCTTCGGGGATTAATAATCCACCAGCAGAGGTATCGACCCAGTGATAGAAACACTACCCACTAGGTGGACGATACCCTCAAGGACAAATAATCCACCAGCAGAGGTATCGACCCAGTCATAGTAACACTGACTACTGGGTGGATGATACTTTTGGGGACTAATATTCCACCAGCAGAGGTATCGACCCAGTGATAGTAACACTGACTACTGGGTGGATGCTACCTTCGGGGACTAATAATCCACCAGCAAAGGTATCGACCCAGTGATAGTAACACTGACTACTGGCAGGATGTTACCTTCTGGGATTAATAATCCGCTAACAGAGGTATGGACCCAGTGATAGTAACACTGACTACTGGGTGGATGATACCTTCGGAGATTAATAATCCACCAGCAGAGGTATCGGCCCAGTGATATAAACATTGACTGCTGGGAGGATGACACCTTCTGGGACTAATAGTCCACCAGCAGAGGTATCGACCCAGTGATAGAAACACTGACTACTGGGTGGAGGATATCCTCGAGGACTAATAGTCCACCAGCAGAGGTATCGACCCAGTGATAGTAACACTGACTACTGGAAGGATGTTACCTTCGGGGATTAATAATCCGCCAGTAGAGGTATCGACCCAGTGATAGTAACACTGACTACTGGGTGGATGATACCTTCGGGGATTAATAATCCACCAGCAGAGGTATCGACCCAGTGATAGAAACACTGACTATTGCGTGGATGTTACCTTCGGAAACTAATAGTCCACCAGCAGAGGAATCGACCCAGTGATATAAACATTGACTGCTGGGAGGATGACACCTTCGGGGACTAATAGTCCACCAGCAGAGGTATCGACCCAGTGATAGAAACATTGACTGCTGGGAGGATGACACCTTCGGGGACTAATAGTCCGCCAGCAGAGGTATCGACCCAGTGATAGAAACATTGACTACTGGGTGGATGATACTTTCTGGGACTAATAGTCCACCAGCAGAGGTATCGACCCACTTATAGTAGCACTGACTACTGGTTGGATGATATCATCGGGGACTAATAGTCTACCAGCAGAGGTATCGACCCAGTGGTAGTAACACTGACTACAGGGTGGATGTTACCTTCGGGAACTAATAGTCCACAAGCCGAGGTATCGACCCATTGATAGAAACAATGCCCACTAGGTGGACGATACCCTCAAGGACAAATAATCCACCAGCAGATGTATCGACCCAGTCATAGTAACACTGACTACTGGGTGGATGATACTTTTGGGGACTAATAATCCACCAGCAGAGGTATCGACCCAGTGATACAAACACTGACTACCGGGTGGATGCTACCTTCGGGGTATAATCCACCAGCAGAGGTATCGACCCAGTGATAGAAACACTGACTACTGGGTGGACGATACCCTCGAGGACTAATAGTCCACCAGCAGAGGTATCGACCCAGTGATAACACTGAATACTGGGAAGATGTTACCTTCGGGGATTAATAATCCGCCAGCAGAGGTATCGACCCAGTGATAGTAACACTGACTACTGGGTGGATGTTACCGTCGGGGATTAATAATCCACCAGCAGAGGTATCGACTCAGTGATAGAAACACTGACTATTGCGTGGATGTTACCTTCGGAAACTAATAGTCCACCAGCAGAGGTATCGACCTAGTGATAGAAACATTGACTGCTGGGAGGATGATACCTTCGGGGACTAATAGTCCACCAGCAGAGGTATCGACCCAGTTATAGTAACACTGACTATTGGTTGGATGATACCATCGGGAACTAATAGTCCACCAGCAGAGGTATCGACCCAGTGATAATAACACTGACTACTGGGTGGATGTTGTCTTCCGGGACAAATAGTCCAACAGCAGAGGAATCGACCCAGTGATAGCAACACTGACTATTGTGTGGATGTTACCTTCGGAAACTAATAGTCCACCAGCAGAGGAATCGACCCAGTGATATAAACATTGACTGCTGGGAGGATGACACCTTCCCGGACTAATTGTCCACCAGCAGAGGTATCGACCCAGTGATAGTAACACTGACTACTGTGTGGATGATAACTTCGGGGAGTAATAGTCCACCAGCAGAGGTATCGACCCAGTGATAGAAACACTGACTACTGGGTGGACGATACCCTCGAGGACTAATAGTCCACCAGCAGAGGTATCGACCCAGTGATAACACTGAATACTGGGAAGATGTTACCTTCGGGGATTAATAATCCGCCAGCAGAGGTATCGACCCAGTGATAGTAACACTGACTACTGGGTGGATGTTACCGTCGGGGATTAATAATCCACCAGCAGAGGTATCGACTCAGTGATAGAAACACTGACTATTGCGTGGATGTTACCTTCGGAAACTAATAGTCCACCAGCAGAGGTATCGACCTAGTGATAGAAACATTGACTGCTGGGAGGATGATACCTTCGGGGACTAATAGTCCACCAGCAGAGGTATCGACCCAGTTATAGTAACACTGACTATTGGTTGGATGATACCATCGGGAACTAATAGTCCACCAGCAGAGGTATCGACCCAGTGATAGTAACACTGACTACTGGGTGGATGTTGTCTTCCGGGACAAATAGTCCAACAGCAGAGGAATCGACCCAGTGATAGCAACACTGACTATTGCGTGGATGTTACCTTCGGAAACTAATAGTCCACCAGCAGAGGAATCGACCCAGTGATATAAACATTGACTGCTGGGAGGATGACACCTTCCCGGACTAATTGTCCACCAGCAGAGGTATCGACCCAGTGATAGTAACACTGACTACTGTGTGGATGATAACTTCGGGGAGTAATAGTCCACCAGCAGAGGTATCGACCCAGTGATAGAAACACTGACTACTAGGTGGACGATACCCTCGAGGACTAATAGTCCACCAGCAGAGGTATCGACCCAGTGATAGTAACACTGACTACTGGGAAGATGTTACCTTCGGGGATTAATAATCCGCCAGCAGAGGTATCGACCCAGTGATAGTAACACTGACTACTGGGTGGATGATACCTTCGGAGATTAATAATCCAACAGGAGAGGTCTCAACCCAGTGATACAAACACTGACTATAGCGTGGATGTTACCTTCGGAAACTAATAGTCCACCAGCAGAGGTATCGACCCAGTGATAGAAACACTGCCCACTAGGTGGACGATACCCTCAAGGACAAATAATCCACCAGCAGAGGTATCGACCCAGTGATAGTAACACTGACTACTGGGTGGATGCTACCTTCGGGGACTAATAATCCACCAGCAAAGGTATCGACCCAGTGATAGTAACACTGACTACTGGCAGGATGTTACCTTCTGGGATTAATAATCCGCTAACAGAGGTATGGACCCAGTGATAGTAACACTGACTACTGGGTGGATGATACCTTCGGAGATTAATAATCCACCAGCAGAGGTATCGGCCCAGTGATATAAACATTGACTGCTGGGAGGATGACACCTTCGGAGACTAATAGTCCACCAGCAGAGGTATCGACCCAGTGATAGAAACATTGATTGCTGGGTAGATGATACCATCGGAGACTAATAGTCCACCAGCAAAGGTATCGACCCAGTGATAGTAACACTGACTACTGTGTGGATGATACCTTTGGGGATTAATAATCCACCAGCAGAGGTATCAACCCAGTGATAAAAACACTGATTATTGCGTGGATGATACCTTCGGGGATTAATAATCCACCAGCAGAGGTATCAAGCCAGTGATGAAAACACTGACTATTGCGTGGATGTTACATTCGGAAACTAATAGTCCACTAGCATAGGAATCGACCCAGTGATATAAACATTGACTGCTGGGAGGATGACACCTTTGGGAACTAATAATCCACCAGCAGAGGTATCGACCCAGTGATAGAAACATTGACTGCTGGGAGGATGATACCTTCGGGGACTAATAGTCCACCAGCAGAGGTATCGACCCAGTTATAATAACACTGACTACTGGTTGGATGATACCATAGGGGACTAATAGTCCACCAGCATAGGTATCGACCCAGTGATAGTAACACTGACTACTGGGTAGATGTTGTCTTCGGGGACAAATAGTCCACCAGCAGAGGAATCGACCCAGTGATAGTAACACTGACTACTGGGAAGATGTTACCTTCGGGGATTAATAATCCGCCAGCAGAGGTATCGACCCAGTGATAGGAACACAGACTACTGTGTGGATGATAACTTCGGGGAGTAATAGTCCACCAGCAGAGGTATCGACCCAGTAATAGAAACACTGACTACTAGGTGGACGATACCCTCGAGGACTAATAGTCCACCAGCAGAGGTATCGACCCAGTGAAAGTAACACTGACTACTGGGAAGATGTTACCTGCGGGGATTAATAATCCTCCAGCAGAGGTATCGACCCAGTGATAGTAACACTGACTACTGGGTGGATGATACCTTCGGAGATTAATAATCCACCAGCAGAGGTCTCAACCCAGTGATACAAACACTGCCCACTAGGTGGACGATATCCTCAAGGACAAATAATCCACCAGCAGAGGTATCGACCCAGTCATAGTAACACTGACTACTGGGTGGATGATACTTTTGGGAACTAATAATCCACCAGCAGAGGTATCGACCCAGTGATAGTAACACTGACTACTGTGTGGATGCTACCTTCGGGGACTAATAATCCACCAGCAGAGGTATCGACCCAGTGATAGTAACACTGACTACTGGCAGGATGTTACCTTCTGGGATTAATAATCTGCTAGCAGAGGTATGGACCCAGTGATAGTAACACTGACTACTGGGTGGATGATACATTCGGGGATTAATAATCCACCAGCAGAGGTATCGAACCAGTGATAGAAACACTGCCCACTAGGTGGACGATACCCTCAAGGACAAATAATCCACCAGCAGAGGTATCGACCCAGTCATAGTAACACTGACTACTGGGTGGATGATACTTTTGGGGACTAATAATCCACCAGCAGAGGTATCGACCCAGTGATAGTAACACTGACTACTGGGTGGATGCTACCTTCGGGGACTAATAATCCACCAGCAGAGGTATCGACCCAGTGATAGTAACACTGACTACTGGCAGATTGTTACCTTCTGGGATTAATAATCCGCTAACAGAGGTATGGACCCAGTGATAGAAACACTAACTATTGCGTGGATGTTAACTTCGGAAACTGATAGTCCACCAGCAGAGGAATCGGCCCAGTGATATAAACATTGACTGCTGGGAGGATGACACCTTCGGAGACTAATAGTCCACCAGCAGAGGTATCGACCCAGTGATAGTAACACTGACTACTGGCAGGATGTTACCTTCTGGGATTAATAATCTGCTAGCAGAGGTATCGACCCAGTGATAGAAACATTGACTGCTGGGAGGATGATACCTTCGGGGACTAATAGTCCACCAGCAGAGGTATCGACCCAGTTATAATAACACTGACTACTGGTTGGATGATACCATAGGGGACTAATAGTCCACCAGCATAGGTATCGACCCAGTGATAGTAACACTGACTACTGGGTAGATGTTGTCTTCGGGGACAAATAGTCCACCAGCAGAGGAATCGACCCAGTGATAGTAACACTGACTACTGGGAAGATGTTACCTTCGGGGATTAATAATCCGCCAGCAGAGGTATCGACCCAGTGATAGGAACACAGACTACTGTGTGGATGATAACTTCGGGGAGTAATAGTCCACCAGCAGAGGTATCGACCCAGTAATAGAAACACTGACTACTAGGTGGACGATACCCTCGAGGACTAATAGTCCACCAGCAGAGGTATCGACCCAGTGATAGTAACACTGACTACTGGGAAGATGTTACCTGCGGGGATTAATAATCCTCCAGCAGAGGTATCGACCCAGTGATAGTAACACTGACTACTGGGTGGATGATACCTTCGGAGATTAATAATCCACCAGCAGAGGTCTCAACCCAGTGATACAAACACTGCCCACTAGGTGGACGATATCCTCAAGGACAAATAATCCACCAGCAGAGGTATCGACCCAGTCATAGTAACACTGACTACTGGGTGGATGATACTTTTGGGAACTAATAATCCACCAGCAGAGGTATCGACCCAGTGATAGTAACACTGACTACTGTGTGGATGCTACCTTCGGGGACTAATAATCCACCAGCAGAGGTATCGACCCAGTGATAGTAACACTGACTACTGGCAGGATGTTACCTTCTGGGATTAATAATCTGCTAGCAGAGGTATGGACCCAGTGATAGTAACACTGACTACTGGGTGGATGATACCTTCGGGGATTAATAATCCACCAGCAGAGGTATCGAACCAGTGATAGAAACACTGCCCACTAGGTGGACGATACCCTCAAGGACAAATAATCCACCAGCAGAGGTATCGACCCAGTCATAGTAACACTGACTACTGGGTGGATGATACTTTTGGGGACTAATAATCCACCAGCAGAGGTATCGACCCAGTGATAGTAACACTGACTACTGGGTGGATGCTACCTTCGGGGACTAATAATCCACCAGCAGAGGTATCGACCCAGTGATAGTAACACTGACTACTGGCAGATTGTTACCTTCTGGGATTAATAATCCGCTAACAGAGGTATGGACCCAGTGATAGTAACACTGACTACTGGGTGGTTGATACCTTCGGGGATTAATAATCCACCAGCAGAGGTATCGACCCAGTGATAGAAACACTAACTATTGCGTGGATGTTAACTTCGGAAACTGATAGTCCACCAGCAGAGGAATCGGCCCAGTGATATAAACATTGACTGCTGGGAGGATGACACCTTCGGAGACTAATAGTCCACCAGCAGAGGTATCGACCCAGTGATAGAAACATTGATTGCTGGGAGGATGATACCATCGGAGACTAATAGTCCACCAGCAAAGGTATCGACCCAGTGATAGTAACACTGACTACTGTGTGGATGATACTTTCGGGGATTAATAATCCACCAGCAGAGGTATCAACCCAGTGATAAAAACACTGACTATTGCGTGGATGATACCTTCGGGGATTAATAATCCACCAGCAGAGGTATCAACCCAGTGATGAAAACACTGACTATTGCGTGGATGTTACATTCGGAAACTAATAGTCCACTAGCATAGGAATCGACCCAGTGATATAAACATTGACTGCTGGGAGGATGACACCTTCGGGAACTAATAGTCCACCAGCAGAGGTATCGACCCAGTGATAGAAACATTGACTGCTGGGAGGATGATACCTTCGGGGACTAATAGTCCACCAGCAGAGGTATCGACCCAGTTATAATAACACTGACTACTGGTTGGATGATATCATAGGGGACTAATAGTCCACCAGCAGAGGTATCGACCCAGTGATAGTAACACTGACTACTGGGTGGATGTTGTCTTCGGGGAAAAATAGTCCACCAGCAGAGGAATCGACCCAGTGATAGTAACACTGACTACTGGGTGGATGTTACCTTCGGAAACTAATAGTCCACCAGAAGAAGTATCGACCCAGTGATAGAAACACTGCCCACTAGGTGGACGATACTCTCAAGGACAAATAATCCACCAGCAGAGGTATCGACCCATTCATAGTAACACTGACTACTGGGTGGATGTTGTCTTCGGGGACAAATAGTCCACCAGCAGAGGAATCGACCCAGTGATAGTAACACTGACTACTGTGTGGATGACAACTTCGGGGACTAATAGTCCACGAGCAAAGGTATCGACCCAGTGATAGAAACACTGACTACTGGGTGGACGATACCCTCGAGGAATAATAGTCCACCAGCAGACGAATCGACCCAGTGATAGTAACACAGACTACTGGGAGGATTTTACCTTCGGGGATTAATAATCCGCTAACAGAGGAATCGATCCAGTGATATAAACATTGACTGCTTGGAGGATGATACCTTCGGGGACTAATAGTGCACCAGCAGAGAAATCAAACCCAGTGATAGAAACATTGACTGCTGGGAGGATGATACATTCGGGGACTAATGGTCCATCAGCAGAGGTATCGACCCAGTGATAGAAACATTGACTGATGGGTGAATGAAACCTTCGGGGATTAATAGTCCAACAGCAGAGGTATCGACCCAGTGATAGAAACATAGACTACTGAGAGGATGATTCCTTCGGAGAGTAATGGTCCACCAGCAGAGGTATCGACCCAGTGATATAAACATTGACTGATGGGAGAATGACACCTTCGGGGACTAATAGTCCACCAGCAGAGGTATCGACCCAGTGATAGAAACATTGACTACTGGGTGGATGTTGCCTTCTGGGACTAATAATCCACCAGCAGAGGAATCGACCCAGTAATAGTAACACTGACTACTGGGTGGATGTTATCTTCGGGGACTAATAATCCACCAGCAGAGGTATCGACCCAGTGATAATAACACTGACTACTGGATGGATGATACCTTCGGGGACTAATAATCCACCAGCAGAGGTATCGACCCAGTGATAGAAACACTGACTACTGGGTGGACGATACCCTGGAGGATTAATAATCCACAAGCAGTGGTGTCGACACAGTGATAGAAACATTGACTGCTGGGAGGATGATACCTTCGGGAACTAATAATCCACAAGCAGAGGTATCGACTCAGTGATTGAAACACTGCACACTAGGTGGATGATACCCTCAAGGACAAATAATCCACCAGCAGAGTTATCGACCCAGAGATAGTAACACTGACTACTGGGTGGATGATATCTTCGGGGACTAATAGTCCACCAGCAGATGTATCGACCCAGTGATTGTAATACTGACTACTGGGTGGATATTACGTTCGAGGACTAATATTCCACCAGCAGAGGTATCGACTCAGTGACAGAAACACTGACTACTGGGTGGATGATACTTTTGGGGACCAATAATCCACCAGCAGAGGTATCGACCCAGTGATAGTAACACTGACTACTGGGTGGACGATACCCTCGAGGACTAATAATCCACCAGCAGAGGTATCGACCCAGTGATAGTAACACTGACTACTGGGAAGATATTACCTTCGGGGATTAATAATCCACCAGCAGAGGTATCAACCCAGTGATACAAACACTGACAATTGCGTGGATGTTACCTTCGGAAACTAATAGTCCACCAGCAGAGGAATCGACCCAGTGATATAAACATTGACTGCTGGGAGGATGACACCTTCGGGAACTAATAGTCCACCAGCAGAGGTATCGACCCAGTGATAGAAACATTGACTGCTGGGAGGATGATACCTTCGGGGACTAATAGTCCACCAGCAGAGGTATCGACCCAGTGATAGTAACACTGACTACTGGTTGGATAATACCATCGGGGATTAATAGTCCACCAGCAGAGGTATCGAGCCAGTGATAGTAACACTGACTACTGGGTGGATGTTGTCTTCGGGGACAAATAGTCCACCAGGAGAGGAATCGACCCAGTGATAGTAACACTGCCCACTAGGTGGACGATACCCTCAAGGACAAATAATCCACCAGCAGAGGTATCGACCCAGTCATAGTAACACTGACTACTGGGTGGATGATACTTTTGGGAATAATAATCCACCAGCAGAGGTATCGACCCAGTGATAGAAACACTGACTACTGGGTGGATGCTACCTTCGGGGACTAATAATCCACCAGTAGAGCTATCGACCCAGTGATAGTAACACTGACTACAGTGTGGACGATACCCTCGAGGACTAATAGTCCACCAGCAGAGGTATCGACCCAGTGATAGTAACACTGACTACTCTGAGGATGTTACCTTCTGGGATTAATAATCCGCTAGCAGAGGTATGGACCCAGTGATAGTAACACTGACTACTGGGTGGATGATACCTTCGGGAATTAATAATCCACCAGCCGAGATATCGGCCCAGTGATAGAAACACTGACTATTGCGTGGATGTTAACTTCGGAAACTAATAGTCCACCAGCAGAGGAATCGGCCCAGTGATATAAACATTGACTGCTGGGAGGATGACACCTTCGGAGACTAATAGTCCACCAGCAGAGGTATCGACCCAGTGATAGAAACATTGATTGCTGGGAGGATGATACCTTCGGAGACTAATAGTCCACCAGCAAAGGTATTGACCCAGTGATAGTAACACTGACTACTGTGTGGATGATAACTTCGGGGATTAATAGTCCATCAGCAGAGGTATCGATCCAGTGATAGAAACACTGACTACTGGGTGGACGATACCCTCGAGGACTAATAGTCCACCAGCAGAGGTATCGACCCTGTGATAGTAACACTGACTACTGTGAGGATGTTACCTTCTGGGATTAATAATCCACAAGTAGAGCTATCGACCCAGTGATAGTAACACTGACTACAGTGTGGACGATACCCTCGAGGACTAATAGTCCACCAGCAGAGGTATCGACCCAGTGATAGTAACACTGACTACTCTGAGGATGTTACCTTCTGGGATTAATAATCCGCTAGCAGAGGTATGGACCCAGTGATAGTAACACTGACTACTGGGTGGATGATACCTTGGGGAATTAATAATCCACCAGCCGAGATATCGGCCCAGTGATAGAAACACTGACTATTGCGTGGATGTTAACTTCGGAAACTAATAGTCCACCAGCAGAGGAATCGGCCAAGTGATATAAACATTGACTGCTGGGAGGATGACACCTTCGGAGACTAATAGTCCACCAGCAGAGGTATCGACCCAGTGATAGAAACATTGATTGCTGGGAGGATGATACCTTCGGAGAGTAATAGTCCACCAGCAAAGGTATTGACCCAGTGATAGTAACACTGACTACTGTGTGGATGATAACTTCTGGGATTAATAATCCGCTAGCAGAGGTATGGACCCAGTGATAGTAACACTGACTACTGTGTGGATGATACCTTCGGGGACTAATAGTCCACCAGCAGAGGTATCGACCCAGTTATAATAACACTGACTACTGGTTGGATGATACCATAGGGGACTAATAGTCCACCAGCAGAGGTATCGACCCAGTGATAGTAACACTGACTACTGGGTGGATGTTGTCTTCGGGGACAAATAGTCCACCAGGAGAGGAATCGACCCAGTGATAGTAACACTGCCCACTAGGTGGACAATACCCTCAAGGACAAATAATCCACCAGCAGAGGTATCGACCCAGTCATAGTAACACTGACTACTGGGTGGATGATACTTTTGGGAATAATAATCCACCAGCAGAGGTATCGACCCAGTGATAGAAACACTGACTACTGGGTGGATGCTACCTTCGGGGACTAATAATCCACCAGTAGAGCTATCGACCCAGTGATAGTAACACTGACTACTGTGTGGACGATACCCTCGAGGACTAATAGTCCACCAGCAGAGGTATCGACCCAGTTATAATAACACTGACTACTGGTTGGATGATACCATAGGGGACTAATAGTCCACCAGCAGAGGTATCGACCCAGTGATAGAAACACTGACTACAGGGTGGATGCTACCTTCGGGGACTAATAATCCACCAGTAGAGCTATCGACCCAGTGATAGTAACACCGACTACTGTGTGGACGATACCCTCGAGGACTAATAGTTCACCAGCAGAGGTATCGACCCAGTGATAGTAACACTGACTACTGTGAGGATGTTACCTTCTGGGATTAATAATCCGCTAGCAGAGGTATGGACCCAGTGATAGTAACACTGACTACTGGGTGGATGATACCTTCGGGAATTAATAATCCACCAGCCGAGATATCGGCCCAGTGATAGAAACACTGACTATTGCGTGGATGTTAACTTCGGAAACTAATAATCCACCAGCAGAGGAATCGGCCCAGTGATATAAACATTGACTGCTGGGAGGATGACACCTTCGGAGACTAATAGTCCACCAGCAGAGGTATCGACCCAGTGATAGAAACATTGATTGCTGGGAGGATGATACCTTCGGAGACTAATAGTCCACCAGCAAAGGTATTGACCCAGTGACAGTAACACTGACTACTGTGTGGATGATAACTTCGGGGATTAATGGTCCATCAGCAGAGGTATCGATCCAGTGATAGAAACACTGATTACTGGGTGGACGATACCCTCGAGGACTAATAGTCCACCAGCAGAGGTATCGACCCTGAGATAGTAACACTGACTACTGTGAGGATGTTACCTTCTGGGATTAATAATCCGCTAGCAGAGGTATGGACCCAGTGATAGTAACACTGACTACTGTGTGGATGATACCTTCGGGGATTAATAATCCACCAGCAGAGGTATCAACCCAGTGATAAAAACACTGACTATTGCGTGGATGATACCTTCGGGGATTAATAATCCACCAGCAGAGGTATCAACCCAGTGATGAAAACACTGACTATTGCGTGGATGTTACATTCGGAAACTAATAGTCCACTAGCATAGGAATCGACCCAGTGATATAAACATTGACTGCTGGGAGGATGACACCTTCGGGAACTAATAGTCCACCAGCAGAGGTATCGACCAAGTGATAGAAACATTGACTGCTGGGATGATGATACCTTCGGGGACTAATAGTCCACCAGCAGAGGTATCGACCCAGTTATAATAACACTGACTACTGGTTGGATGATACCATAGGGGACTAATAGTCCACCAGCAGAGGTATCGACCCAGTGATAGTAACACTGACTACTGGGTGAATGTTGTCTTCGGTGAAAAATAGTCCACCAGCAGAGGAATCGACCCAGTGATAGTAACACTGACTACTGGGTGGATGTTACCTTCGGAAACTAATAGTCCACCAGAAGAAGTATCGACCCAGTGATAGAAACACTGCCCACTAGGTGGACGATACTCTCAAGGACAAATAATCCACCAGCAGAGGTATCGACCCATTCATAGTAACACTGACTACTGGGTGGATGTTGTCTTCGGGGACAAATAGTCCACCAGCAGAGGAATCGACCCAGTGATAGTAACACTGACTACTGTGTAGATGATAACTTCGGGGACTAATAGTCCACGAGCAAAGGTATCGACCCAGTGATAGAAACACTGACTACTGGGTGGACGATACCCTCGAGGAATAATAGTCCACCAGCAGACGAATCGACCCAGTGATAGTAACACAGACTACTGGGAGGATTTTACCTTCGGGGATTAATAATCCGCTAACAGAGGTATGGACCCAGTGATAGTAACACTGACTAGTGGGTGGATGATACCTTCGGGGATTAATAATCCACCAGCAGAAGAATCGACCCAGTGATAGAAACACTGACTATTGCGTGGATGTTAACTTCGGAAACTAATAGTCCACCAGCAGAGGAATCGATCCAGTGATATAAACATTGACTGCTGGGAGGATGATACCTTCGGGGACTAATAGTGCACCAGCAGAGGAATCAAACCCAGTGATAGAAACATTGACTGCTGGGAGGATGATACATTCGGGGACTAATGGTCCATCAGCAGAGGTATCGACCCAGTGATAGAAACATTGACTGATGGGTGAATGACACCTTCGGGGATTAATAGTCCAACAGCAGAGGTATCGACCCAGTGATAGAAACATAGACTACTGAGAGGATGATTCCTTCGGAGAGTAATGGTCCATCAGCAGAGGTATCGACCCAGTGATAGAAACATTGACTGATGGGAGAATGACACCTTCGGGGACTAATAGTCCACCAGCAGAGGTATCGACCCAGTGATAGAAACATTGACAACTGGGTGGATGATACCTTCCGGGATTAATAGTCCACCAGCAGAGGTATCGACCCAGTGATAGTAACACTGACTACTGGGTGGATGTTGCCTTCTGGGACTAATAGTCCACCAGCAGAGGAATCGACCCAGTAATAGTAACACTGACTACTGGGTGGATGTTATCTTCGGGGACTAATAATCCACCAGCAGAGGTATCGACCCAGTGATAATAACACTGACTACTGGATGGATGATACCTTCGGGGACTAATAATCCACCAGCAGAGGTATCGACCCAGTGATAGAAACACTGACTACTGGGTGGACGATACCCTGGAGGATTAATAATCCACAAGCAGTGGTGTCGACCCAGTGATAGAAACATTGACTGCTGGGAGGATGATACCTTCGGGAACTAATAATCCACAAGCAGAGGTATCGACTCAGTGATTGAAACACTGCACACTAGGTGGATGATACCCTCAAGGACAAATAATCCACCAGCAGAGTTATCGACCCAGAGATAGTAACACTAACTACTGGGTGGATGATATCTTCGGGGCCTAATAGTCCACCAGCAGATGTATCGACCCAGTGATTGTAATACTGACTACTGGGTGGATATTACGTTCGGGGACTAATAATCCACCAGCAGAGGTATCGACACAGTAATAGGAACACTGACTACTGGGTGGATGATACTTTTGGGGACCAATAATCCTCCAGCAGAGGTATCGACCCAGTGATAGTAACACTGACTACTGTGTGAATGATAACTTCGGGGACTAATAATCCACCAGCAGAGGTATCGACCCAGTGATAGTAACACTGACTACTGGGTGGACGATACCCTCGAGGACTAATAATCCACCAGCAGAGGTATCGACCCAGTATTAGTAACACTGACTACTGGGAAGATGTTACCTTCGGGGATTAATAATCCACCAGCAGAGGTATCAACCCAGTGATACAAACACTGACAATTGCGTGGATGTTACCTTCGGAAACTAATAGTCCACCAGCAGAGGAATCGACCCAGTGATATAAACATTGACTGCTGGGAGGATGACACCTTCGGGAACTAATAGTCCACCAGCAGAGGTATCGACCCAGTGATAGAAACATTGACTGCTGGGAGGATGATACCTTCTGGGACTAATAGTCCACCAGCAGAGGTATCGACCCAGTAATAGTAACACTGACTACTGGTTGGATAATACCATCGGGGACTAATAGTCCACCAGCAGAGGTATCGAGCCAGTGATAGTAACACTGACTACTGGGTGGATGTTGTCTTCGGGGACAAATAGTCCACCAGGAGAGGAATCGACCCAGTGATAGTAACACTGCCCACTAGGTGGACGATACCCTCAAGGACAAATAATCCACCAGCAGAGGTATCGACCCAGTCATAGTAACACTGACTACTGGGTGGATGATACTTTTGGGAATAATAATCCACCAGCAGAGGTATCGACCCAGTGATAGAAACACTGACTACTGGGTGGATGCTACCTTCGGGGACTAATAATCCACCAGTAGAGCTATCGACTCAGTGATAGTAACACTGACTACTGTGTGGACGATACCCTCGAGGACTAATAGTCCACCAGCAGAGGTATCGACCCAGTGATAGTAACACTGACTACTGTGAGGATGTTACCTTCTGGGATTAATAATCCGCTAGCAGAGGTATGGACCCAGTGATAGTAACACTGACTACTGGGTGGATGATACCTTCGGGAATTAATAATCCACCAGCCGAGATATCGGCCCAGTGATAGAAACACTGACTATTGCGTGGATGTTAACTTCGGAAACTAATAGTCCACCAGCAGAGGAATCGGCCCAGTGATATAAACATTGACTGCTGGGAGGATGACACCTTCGGAGACTAATAGTCCACCAGCAGAGGTATCGACCCAGTGATAGAAACATTGATTGCTGGGAGGATGATACCTTCGGAGACTAATAGTCCACCAGCAAAGGTATTGACCCAGTGATAGTAACACTGACTACTGTGTGGATGATAACTTCGGGGATTAATAGTCCATCAGCAGAGGTATCGATCCAGTGATAGAAACACTGACTACTGGGTGGACGATACCCTCGAGGACTAATAGTCCACCAGCAGAGGTATCGACCCTGTGATAGTAACACTGACTACTGTGAGGATGTTACCTTCTGGGATCAATAATCCGCTAGCAGAGGTATGGACCCAATGATAGTAACACTGACTACTGGGTAGATGTTGTCTTCGGGGGAAAATAGTCCACCAGCAGAGGAATCGACCCAGTGATAGTAACACTGACTACTGGGAAGATGTTACCTTCGGGGATTAATAATCCGCCAGCAGAGGTATCGACCCAGTGATAGTAACATTGACTACTGTGTGGATGATAACTTAGGGGAGTAGTAGTCCACCAGCAGAGTTATCGACCCAGTGATAGAAACACTGACTACTAGGTGGACGATACCCTCGAGGACTAATAGTCCACCAGCAAAGGTATCGACCCAGTGATAGTAACACTGACTACTGGGAAGATGTTACCTTCGGGGATTAATAATCCGCCAGCAGCGGTATCGACCCAGTGATAGTAACACTGACTACTGGGCGGATGATACCTTCGGAGATTAATAATCCACCGGCAGAGTTCTCAACCCAGTGATACAAACACTGCCCACTAGGTGGACGATACCCTCAAGGACAAATAATCCACCATCAGAGGTATTGACCCAGTCATAGTAACACTGACTACTGGGTGGATGATACTTTTGGGGACTAATAGTCCACCAGCAGAGGTATCGACCCAGTGATAGTAACACTGACTACTGGTTGGATAATACCATCGGGGACTAATAGTCCACCAGCAGAGGTATCGAGCCAGTGATAGTAACACTGAATACTGGGTGGATGCTACCTTCGGGGACTAATAATCCACCAGTAGAGCTATCGACTCAGTGATAGTAACACTGACTACTGTGTGGACGATACCCTCGAGGACTAATAGTCCACCAGCAGAGGTATCGACCCAGTGATAGTAACACTGACTACTGTGAGGATGTTACCTTCTGGGATTAATAATCCGCTAGCAGAGGTATGGACCCAGTGATAGTAACACTGACTACTGGGTGGATGATACCTTCGGGAATTAATAATCCACCAGCCGAGATATCGGCCCAGTGATAGAAACACTGACTATTGCGTGGATGTTAACTTCGGAAACTAATAGTCCACCAGCAGAGGAATCGGCCCAGTGATATAAACATTGACTGCTGGGAGGATGACACCTTCGGAGACTAATAGTCCACCAGCAGAGGTATCGACCCAGTGATAGAAACATTGATTGCTGGGAGGATGATACCTTCGGAGACTAATAGTCCACCAGCAAAGGTATTGACCCAGTGATAGTAACACTGACTACTGTGTGGATGATAACTTCGGGGATTAATAGTCCATCAGCAGAGGTATCGATCCAGTGATAGAAACACTGACTACTGGGTGGACGATACCCTCGAGGACTAATAGTCCACCAGCAGAGGTATCGACCCTGTGATAGTAACACTGACTACTGTGAGGATGTTACCTTCTGGGATCAATAATCCGCTAGCAGAGGTATGGACCCAATGATAGTAACACTGACTACTGGGTAGATGTTGTCTTCGGGGAAAAATAGTCCACCAGCAGAGGAATCGACCCAGTGATAGTAACACTGACTACTGGGAAGATGTTACCTTCGGGGATTAATAATCCGCCAGCAGAGGTATCGACCCAGTGATAGTAACACTGACTACTGTGTGGATGATAACTTAGGGGAGTAGTAGTCCACCAGCAGAGGTATCGACCCAGTGATAGAAACACTGACTACTAGGTGGACGATACCCTCGAGGACTAATAGTCCACCAGCAGAGGTATCGACCCAGTGATAGTAACACTGACTACTGGGAAGATGTTACCTTCGGGGATTAATAATCCGCCAGCAGAGGTATCGACCCAGTGATAGTAACACTGACTACTGGGCGGATGATACCTTCGGAGATTAATAATCCACCGGCAGAGTTCTCAACCCAGTGATACAAACACTGCCCACTAGGTGGACGATACCCTCAAGGACAAATAATCCACCAGCAGAGGTATTGACCCAGTCATAGTAACACTGACTACTGGGTGGATGATACTTTTGGGGACTAATAATCCACCAGCAGAGGTATCGACCCAGTGATAGTAACACTGACTACTGGGTGGATGCTACCTTCGGGGACTAATAATCCACCAGCAGAGGTATCGACCCAGTGATAGTAACACTGACTACTGGCAGGATGTTACCTTCTGGGATTAATAATCCGCTAGCAGAGGTATGGACCCAGTGATAGTAACACTGACTACTGGGTGGATGATACCTTCGGGGATTAATAATCCACCAGCAGAGGTATCGAACCAGTGATAGAAACACTGCCCACTAGGTGGACGATACCCTCAAGGACAAATAATCCACCAGCAGAGGTATCGACCCAGTCATAGTAACACTGACTACTGGGTGGATGATACTTTTGGGGACTAATAATCCACCAGCAGAGGTATCGACCCAGTGCTAGTAACACTGACTACTGGGTGGATGTTACCTTCTGGGATTAATAATCCGCTAAAAGAGGTATCGACCCAGTTATAATAACACTGATTACTGTGTGGATGATAACTTCGGGGACTAATAGTCCACGAGCAGAGGTATCGACCCAGTTATAATAACACTGACTACTGTGTGGATGATAACTTCGGGGACTAATAGTCCACGAGCAAAGGTATCGACCCAGTGATAGAAACACTGACTACTGGGTGGACGATACCCTCGAGGAATAATAGTCCACCAGCAGACGAATCGACCCAGTGATAGTAACACAGACTACTGGGAGGATTTTACCTTCGGGGATTAATAATCCGCTAACAGAGGTATGGGCCCAGTGATAGTAACACTGACTAGTGGGTGGATGATACCTTCGGGGATTAATAATCCACCAGCAGAAGTATCGACCCATCCATAGTAACACTGACTACTGGGTGGATGATACTTTTGGGGACTAATAATCCACCAGCAGAGGTATCAACCCAGTGATGAAAACACTGACTATTGCGTGGATGTTACATTCGGAAACTAATAGTCCACCAGCATAGGAATCGACCCAGTGATATAAACATTGATTGCTGGGAGGATGACACCTTCGGGAACTAATAGTCCACCAGCAGAGGTATCGACCCAGTGATAGAAACATTGACTGCTGGGAGGATGATACCTTCGGGGACTAATAGTCCACCAGCAGAGGTATCGACCCAGTTATGATAACACTGACTACTGGTTGGATGATACCATAGGGGACTAATAGTCCACCAGCAGAGGTATCGACCCAGTGATAGTAACACTGACTACTGGGTTGATGTTGTCTTCGGGGACAAATAGTCCACCAGCAGAGGAATCGACCCAGTGATAGTAACACTGACTACTGGGTGGATGTTACCTTCGGAAATTAATAGTCCACCAGAAGAAGTATCGACCCAGTGATAGAAACACTGCCCACTAGGTGGAGGATACTCTCAAGGACAAATAATCCACCAGCAGAGGTATCGAACCATTCATAGTAACACTGACTACTGGGTGGATGATACTTTTGGGGACTAATAATCCTCCAGCAGAGGTATCGACCCAGTGATAGTAACACTGACTACTGGGTGGATGTTGTCTTCGGGGACAAATAGTCCACCAGCAGAGGAATCGACCCAGTGATAGTAACACTGACTACTGGGTGGATGATAACTTCGGGGACTAATAGTCCACGAGCAAAGGTATTGACCCAGTGATAGAAACACTGACTACTGGGTGGACGATACCCTCGAGGAATAATAGTCCACCAGCAGACGAATCGACCCAGTGATAGTAACACAGACTACTGGGAGGATTTTACCTTCGGGGATTAATAATCCGCTAACAGCGGTATGGACCCAGTGATAGTAACACTGACTAGTGGGTGGATGATACCTTCGGGGATTAATAATCCACCAGCAGAGGAATCGATACAGTGATATAAACATTGACTGCTGGGAGGATGACCCCCTTCGGAGACTAATAGTCCACCAGCAGAGGTATCGACCCAGTGATAGAAACACTGACTGCTGGGAGGATGATACCTTTGGGGACTAATAGTCCAACAGCAGAGGAATCAAACCCAGTGATAGAAACATTGACTGCTGGGAGGATGATACATTCGGGGACTAATGGTCCATCAGCAGAGGTATCGACCCAGTGTTAGAAACATTGACTGATAGGTGAATGACACCTTCGGGGATTAATAATCCAACAGCAGAGGTATCGACCCAGTGATAGAAACATTCACTACTGAGAGGATGATACCTTCGGGGAGTAATGGTCCATCAGCAGAGGTATCGACCCAGTGATATAAACATTGACTGATGGGAGAATGACACCTTCGGGGAGTAATAGTCCACCAGCAGAGGTATCGACCCAGTGATAGAAACATTGACAACTGGGTGGATGATACCTTCCGGGACTAATAGTCCACCAGCAGAGGTATCAACCCAGTGATAGTAACACTGACTACTGGGTGGATGTTGCCTTCTGGGACTAATAGTCCACCAGCAGAGGAATCGACCCAGTAATAGTAACACTGACTACTGGGTGGATGTTATCTTCGGGGACTAATAATCCACCAGCAGAGGTATCGACCCAGTGATAATAACACTGACTACTGGATGGATGATACCTTCGGGGACTAATAATCCACCAGCAGAGGTATCGACCCAGTGATAGAAACACTGACTACTGGGTGGACGATACCCTGGAGGATTAATAATCCACAAGCAGTGGTGTCGACCCAGTGATAGAAACATTGACTGCTGGGAGGATGATACCTTCGGGAACTAATAATCCACAAGCAGAGGTATCGACTCAGTGATTGAAACACTGCACACTAGGTGGATGATACTCTCAAGGACAAATAATCCACCAGCAGAGTTATCGACCCAGAGATAGTAACACTGACTACTGGGTGGATGATACTTTTGGGGACTAATAATCCTCAAGCAGAGGTATCGACCCAGTGATAGTAACACTGACTACTGTGTGAATGATAACTTCGGGGACTAATAATCCACCAGCAGAGATATCGACCCAGTGATAGTAACACTGACTACTGGGAAGATGTTACCTTCGGGGATTAATAATCCGCCAGCAGAGGTAGTGACCCAGTGATAGTAATACTGACTACTGGGTGGATGATACCTTCGGGGATTAATAATCCACCAGCAGAGGTATCAACCCAGTGATACAAACACTGACAATTGCGTGGATATTACCTTCGGAAACTAATAGTCCACCAGCAGAGGAATCGACCCAGTGATATAAACATTGACTGCTGGGAGGATGACACCTTCGGGAACTAATAGTCCACCAGCAGAGGTATCGACCCAGTGATAGAAACATTGACTGCTGGGAGGATGATACCTTCGGGGACTAATAGTCCACCAGCAGAGGTATCGACCCAGTGATAGTAAGACTGACTACTGGTTGGATAATACCATCGGGGATTAATAGTTCACCAGCAGAGGTATCGAGCCAGTGATAGTAACACTGACTACTGGGTGGATGTTGTCTTCGGGGACAAATAGTCCACCAGGAGAGGAATCGACCCAGTGATAGTAACACTGACAACTGGGTGGATGTTACCTTCGGGAACTAATAGTCCACCAGCAGAGGTATCGACCCAGTGATAGAAACACTGCCCACTAGGTGGACGATACCCTCAAGGACAAATAATCCACCAGCAGAGGTATCGACCCAGTCATAGTAACACTGACTACTGGTTGGATGATACTTTTGGGAATAATAATCCACCAGCAGAGGTATCGCTCCAGTGATAGAAACACTGACTACTGGGTGGATGCTACCTTCGGGGACTAATAATCCACCAGTAGAGCTATCGATCCAGTGATAGTAACACTGACTACTGTGTGGACGATACCCTCGAGGACTAATAGTCCACCAGCAGAGGTATCGACCCAGTGATAGTAACACTGACTACTGTGAGGATGTTACCTTCTGGGATTAATAATCCGCTAGCAGAGGTATGGACCCAGTGATAGTAACACTGACTACTGGGTGGATGATACCTTCGGGAATTAATAATCCCCCAGCCGAGATATCGGCCCAGTGATAGAAACACTGACTATTGCGTGGATGTTAACTTCGGAAACTAATAGTCCACCAGCAGAGGAATCGGCCCAGTGATATAAACATTGACTGCTGGGAGGATGACACCTTCGGAGACTAATAGTCCACCAGCAGAGGTATCGACCCAGTGATAGAAACATTGATTACTGGGAGGATGATACCTTCGGAGACTAATAGTCCACCAGCAAAGGTATTGACCCAGTGATAGTAACACTGACTACTGTGTGGATGATAATTTCGGGGATTAATAGTCCATCAGCAGAGGTATCGATCCAGTGATAGAAACACTGACTACTGGGTGGACCATACCCTCGAGGACTAATAGTCCACCAGCAGAGGTATCGACCCTGTGATAGTAACACTGACTACTGGGAGGATGTTACCTTCGGGGATTAATAATCCGCCAGCAGAGGTATCGACCCAGTGATAGTAACACTGACTACTGTGAGGATGTTACCTTCTGGGATTAATAATCCGCTAGCAGAGGTATGGACCCAGTGATAGTAACACTGACTGCTGGGTGGATGATACCTTCGGGAATTAATAATCCACCAGCAGAGGTATCGACCCAGTGATATAAACACTGCCCACTAGGTGGACGATACTCTCAAGGAAAATTATCCACCAGCAGAGGTATCGATCCAGTGATAGAAACACTGACTACTGGTTGGACGATACCCTCGAGGACTAATAGTCCATCAGCAGAGGTATCGACCCTGTGATAGTAACACTGACTACTGGGAGGATGTTACCTTCGGGGATTAATAAACCGCCAGCAGAGGTATCGACCCAGTGATAGTAACACTGACTACTGGGTGGATGATACCTTCGGGGATTAATAATCCACCAGCAGAGGTATCAACCCAGTGTTAAAAACACTGACTATTGCGTGGATGTTACATTCGGAAACTAATAGTCCACCAGCATAGGAATCGACCCAGTGATATAAACATTGACTGCTGGGAGGATGACACCTTCGGGAACTAATAGTCCACCAGCAGAGGTATCGACCCAGTGATAGAAACATTGACTGCTGGGAAGATGATACCTTCGGGGACTAATAGTCCACCAGCAGAGGTATCTACCCAGTTATAATAACACTGACTACTGGTTGGATGATACCATAGGGGACTAATAGTCCACCAGCAGAGGTATCGACCCAGTGATAGTAACACTGACTACTGGGTGGATGTTGTCTTCGGGGACAAATTATCCACCAGCAGAGGAATCGACCCAGTGATAGTAACACTGACTACTGGGTGGATGTTACCTTCGGGAACTAATAGTCCACCAGCAGAGGTATCGACCCAGTGATATAAACACTGCCCACTAGGTGGACGATACTCTCAAGGAAAATTATCCACCAGCAGAGGTATCGACCCAGTCATAGAAACACTGACTACTGGGAGGATGTTACCGTCGGGGATTAATAAACCGCTAGTAGAGGTATGGACCCAGTGATAGTAACACTGACTACTGGGTGGATGTTACCGTCGGGAACTAATAGTCCACCAGCAGAGGTATCGACCCAGTGATAGAAACACTGCCCACTAGGTGGACGATACTCTCAAGGGCAAATAATCCACCAGCAGAGGTATCGACCCAGTCATAGTAACACTGACTACTGGGTGGATGATACTTTTGGGGACTAATAATCCATCATTAGAGGTATCGACCCAGTGATAGAAACATTGATTACTGGGTGGATGCTACCTTCGGGGACTAATAATCCACCATTAGAGGTATCGACCCAGTGATAGAAACATTGATTACTGGGTGGATGATACCTTCGGGGACTAATAGTCCACCAGCAGAGGTATCGACCCAGTGATAGTAACACTGACTACTGGTTGGATAATACCATCGGGGATTAATAGTCCACCAGCAGAGGTATCGAACCAGTGATAGTAACACTGACTACTGGGTGGATGTTGTCTTCGGGGACAAATAGTCCACCAGGAGAGGAATCGACCCAGTGATAGTAACACTGACAACTGGGTGGATGTTACCTTCGGGAACTAATAGTCCACCAGCAGAGGTATCGACCCAGTGATAGAAACACTGCCCACTAGGTGGACGATACCCTCAAGGACAAATAATCCACCAGCAGAGGTATCGACCCAGTCATAGTAACACTGACTACTGGGTGGATGATACTTTTGGGAATAATAATCCACCAGCAGAGGTATCGACCCAGTGATAGAAACACTGACTACTGGGTGGATGTTACCTTCGGGGACTAATAATCCACCAGTAGAGCTATCGACCCAGTGATAGTAACACTGACTACTGTGTGGACGATACCCTCGAGGACTAATAGTCCACCAGCAGAGGTATCGACCCAGTGATAGTAACACTGACTACTGTGAGGATGTTACCTTCTGGGATTAATAATCCGCTAGCAGAGGTATGGACCCAGTGATAGTAACACTGACTACTAGGTGGATGATACCTTCGGGAATTAATAATCCACCAGCCGAGATATCGGCCCAGTGATAGAAACACTGACTATTGCGTGGATGTTAACTTCGGAAACTAATAGTCCACCAGCAGAGGAATCGGCCCAGTGATATAAACATTGACTGCTGGGAGGATGACACCTTCGGAGACTAATAGTCCACCAGCAGAGGTATCGACCCAGTGATAGAAACATTGATTGCTGGGAGGATGATACCTTCGGAGACTAATAGTCCACCAGCAAAGGTATTGACCCAGTGATAGTAACACTGACTACTGTGTGGATGATAACTTCGGGGATTAATAGTCCATCAGCAGATGTATCGATCCAGTGATAGAAACACTGACTACTGGGTGGACCATACCCTCGAGGACTAATAGTCCACCAGCAGAGGTATCGATCCTGTGATAGTAACACTGACTACTGGGAGGATGTTACCTTCGGGGATTAATAATCCACCAGCAGAGATATCGGCCTAGTGATAGAAACACTGACTATTGCGTGGATGTTAACTTCGGAAACTAATAGTCCACCAGCAGAGAAATCGGCCCAGTGATATAAACATTGACTGCTGGGAGGATGCCACCTTCGGAGACTAATAGTCCACCAGCAGAGGTATCGACCCAGTGATAGAAACATTGACTGCTGGGAGGATGATACCTTCGGAGACTAATAGTCCACCAGCAAAGGTATTGACCCAGTAATAGTAACACTGACTACTGTGTGGATGATAACTTCGGGGATTAATAGTCCACCAGCAGAGGTATCGATCCAGTGATAGAAACACTGACTACTGGTTGGACGATACCCTCGAGGACTAATAGTCCATCAGCAGAGGTATCGACCCTGTGATAGTAACACTGACTACTGGGAGGATGTTACCTTCGGGGATTAATAAACCGCCAGCAGAGGTATCGACCCAGTGATAGTAACACTGACTACTGGGTGGATGATACCTTCGGGGATTAATAATCCACCAGCAGAGGTATCAACACAGTGTTAAAAACACTGACTATTGCGTGGATGTTACATTCGGAAACTAATAGTCCACCGGCATAGGAATCGACCCAGTGATATAAACATTGACTGCTGGGAGGATGACACCTTCGGGAACTAATAGTCCACCAGCAGAGGTATCGACCCAGTGATAGAAACATTGACTGCTGGGAAGATGATACCTTCGGGGACTAATAGTCCACCAGCAGAGGTATCGACCCAGTTATAATAACACTGACTACTGGTTGGATGATACCATAGGGGACTAATAGTCCACCAGCAGAGGTATCGACCCAGTGATAGTAACACTGACTACTGGGTGGATGTTGTCTTCGGGGACAAATTATCCACCAGCAGAGGAATCGACCCAGTGATAGTAACACTGACTACTGGGTGGATGTTACCTTCGGGAACTAATAGTCCACCAGCAGAGGTATCGACCCAGTGATATAAACACTGCCCACTAGGTGGACGATACTCTCAAGGAAAATTATCCACCAGCAGAGGTATCGACCCAGTCATAGTAACACTGACTACTGGATGGATGATACTTTTGGGACTAATAATCCACCAGCAGAGGTATCGACCCAGTTATAGTAACACTGACTACTGGGTGGATGTTGTCTTCGGGGACAAATAGTCCACCAGCAGCGGTATTGACCCAGTGATAGAAACACTGACTACTGGGTGGACGATACCCTCGAGGACTAATAGTCCACCAGCAGAGGTATCGACCCAGTGATAGAAACACTGACTACTGGGTGGATGTTGTCTTCGGGGACAAATAGTCCACCAGCAGCGGTATTGACCCAGTGATAGAAACACTGACTACTGGGTGGACGATACCCTCGAGGACTAATAGTCCACCAGCAGAGGTATCGACCCAGTGATAGAAACACTGACTACTGGGTGGATGTTACCTTCGGGGACTAATAATCCACCAGTAGAGCTATCGACCCAGTGATAGTAACACTGACTACTGTGTGGACGATACCCTGGAGGACTAATAGTCCACCAGCAGAGGTATCGACCCAGTGATAGTAACACTGACTACTGTGAGGATGTTACCTTCTGGGATTAATAATCCGCTAGCAGAGGTATGGACCCAGTGATAGTAACACTGACTACTGGGTGGATGATACCTTCGGGAATTAATAATCCACCAGCAGAGATATCGGCCTAGTGATAGAAACACTGACTATTGCGTGGATGTTAACTTCGGAAACTAATAGTCCACCAGCAGAGAAATCGGCCCAGTGATATAAACATTGACTGCTGGGAGGATGCCACCTTCGGAGACTAATAGTCCACCAGCAGAGGTATCGACCCAGTGATAGAAACATTGACTGCTGGGAGGATGATACCTTCGGAGACTAATAGTCCACCAGCAAAGGTATTGACCCAGTAATAGTAACACTGACTACTGTGTGGATGATAACTTCGGGGATTAATAGTCCACCAGCAGAGGTATCGATCCAGTGATAGAAACACTGACTACTGGTTGGACGATACCCTCGAGGACTAATAGTCCATCAGCAGAGGTATCGACCCTGTGATAGTAACACTGACTACTGGGAGGATGTTACCTTCGGGGATTAATAAACCGCCAGCAGAGGTATCGACCCAGTGATAGTAATACTGACTACTGGGTGGATGATACCTTCGGGGATTAATAATCCACCAGCAGAGGTATCAACCCAGTGTTAAAAACACTGACTATTGCGTGGATGTTACATTCGGAAACTAATAGTCCACCAGCATAGGAATCGACTCAGTGATATAAACATTGACTGCTGGGAGGATGACACCTTCGGGAACTAATAGTCCACCAGCAGAGGTATCGACCCAGTGATAGAAACATTGACTGCTGGGAAGATGATACCTTCGGGGACTAATAGTCCACCAGCAGAGGTATCGACCCAGTTATAATAACACTGACTACTGGTTGGATGATACCATAGGGGACTAATAGTCCACCAGCAGAGGTATCGACCCAGTGATAGTAACACTGACTACTGGGTGGATGTTGTCTTCGGGGACAAATTATCCACCAGCAGAGGAATCGACCCAGTGATAGTAACACTGACTACTGGGTGGATGTTACCTTCGGGAACTAATAGTCCACCAGCAGAGGTATCGACCCAGTGATATAAACACTGCCCACTAGGTGGACGATACTCTCAAGGAAAATTATCCACCAGCAGAGGTATCGACCCAGTCATAGTAACACTGACTACTGGATGGATGATACCTTTGGGACTAATAATCCACCAGCAGAGGTATCGACCCAGTGATAGTAACACTGACTACTGGGTGGATGTTGTCTTCGGGGACAAATAGTCCACCAGCAGCGGTATTGACCCAGTGATAGAAACACTGACTACTGGGTGGACGATACCCTCGAGGACTAATAGTCCACCAGCAGAGGAATCGACCCAGTGATAGTAACACTGACTACTGGGAGGATGTTACCGTCGGGGATTAATAAACCGCTAGTAGAGGTATGGACCCAGTGATAGTAACACTGACTACTGGGAGGATGTTACCTTCGGGGATTAATAATCCGCTAGCAGAGGTATGGACCCAGTGATAGTAACACTGACTACTGGGTGGATGTTACCGTCGGGAACTAATAGTCCACCAGCAGAGGTATCGACCCAATGATAGAAACACTGCCCACTAGGTGGACGATACTCTCAAGGGCAAATAATCCACCAGCAGAGGTATCGACCCAGTCATAGTAACACTGACTACTGGGTGGATGATACTTTTGGGGACTAATAATCCACCATTAGAGGTATTGACCCAGTGATAGAAACATTGATTATTGGGTGGATGCTACCTTCGGGGACTAATAATCCACCAGCAGAGGTATCGACCCAGTGATAGTAACACTGACTACTGGGTGGATGTTGTCTTCGGGGACAAATAGTCCACCAGCAGAGGAATCGACCCAGTGATAATAACACTGACTACTGTGTGGATGATAACTTCGGGGACTAATAGTCCACCAGCAGAGTTATCGATCCAGTGATAGAAACACTGACTACTGGGTGGACGATACCCTCGAGGACTAATAGTCCACCAGCAGAGGTATCGACCCAGTGATAGTAACACTGACTACTGTGTGGATGATACCTTCGGGGATTAATAATGAACCAGCAGAAATATCGACCCAGTGATAGAAACACTGACTATTGCGTGGATGTTAACTTCGGAAACTAATAGTCCACCAGCAGAGGAATCGATCCAGTGATATAAACATTGACTGCTGGGAGGATGACCCCTTCGGAGACTAATAGTCCACCAGCAGAGGTATCGACCCAGTGATAGAAACATTGACTGCTGGGAGGATGATACCTTCGGGGACTAATAGTGCACCAGCAGAGGAATCAAACCCAGTGATAGAAACATTGACTGCTGGGAGGATGATACATTCGGGGACTAATGGTCCATCAGCAGAGGTATCGACCCAGTGATAGAAACATTGACTGTTGGGGGATGATACCTTCAGGGACTAATAGTCCACCAGCAGAGGTATCGACCCAGTGATAGAAACATTGACTGATGGGAGAATGACACCTTCGGGGATTAATAGTCCACCAGCAGAGGTATCGACCCAGTGATAGAAACATAGACTACTGAGAGGATGATACCTTCGGGGAGTAATGGTCCATCAGCAGAGGTATCGACCCAGTGATAGAAACATTGACAACTGGGTGGATGATACCTTCCGGGACTAATAGTCCATCAGCAGAGGTATCGACCCAGTGATAGTAACACTGACTACTGGGTGGATGTTGCCTTCTGGGACTAATAGTCCACCAGCAGAGGAATCGACCCAGTAATAGTAACACTGACTACTGGGTGGATTTTATCTTCGGGGACTAATAATCCACCAGCAGAGGTATCGACCCAGTGATAATAACACTGACTACTGGATGGATGATACCTTCTGGGACTAATAATCCACCAGCAGAGGTATTGATCCAGTGATAGAAACACTGACTACTGGGTGGACGATACCCTGAAGGATTAATAATCCACCAGCAGTGGTGTTGACCCAGTGATAGAAACATTGACTGCTGGGAGGATGATACCTTCGGGAACTAATAATCCACCAGCAGAGGTATCGACTCAGTGATAGAAACACTGCACACTAGGTGGATGATACCCTCAAGGACAAATAATCCACCAGCAGAGTTATCGACCTAGAGATAGTAACACTGACTACTGGGTGGATGATATCTTCGGGGACTAATAGTCCACCAGCAGATGTATCGACCCAGTGATTGTAACACTGACTACTGGGTGGATATCGTAAATCGGGAAATTTTGGTGTAGGTTAATTTTAGCCTTTTTTCTCCAAAAGACGGTTGTTTTATTTTGGTGTGTGAAATTTTGGCCATTTTCGTTTCTAGTGTGTTTAATTTTGGCCACTTTTGGTTCCCATATGTTTAATTTTTTTGTAAGTTAATTCAGAACGTAAATGGAAGCGTTCTCATTTCAACCAGCTGTTACTTACCGGATATTTTGTTGTCGCACTAAAAACCAAATCGATTATGGATAAATTGTGATATTTATTAAAACTAGGAATTTATATATTTAAACAGCATACAATAAAATGCATTTAATATAAAAACAACAAAATAATAATTTTGCACTGGGATTAATCATCGCTTTTACAGGTAAACAGTCTTATAACGGTCAGTACATGTATTTGTTTACACAACAATTACATGATAAATAAAACAGATAAGACACCAATTACGTGTTTATTGATTTTTCTTTTTTCTATAGGTAATTGTCATTTTAATGATATTTGACATTTTGTTGATTGAATAAATTTTATTGGTATTGCATGGTTTTAATCAATGTACTTTATTTACCTGTAATTTCTCTCTTGTCATCTCCCAGCCAACGATTTCACATCGTGAACACTTTTAAGTTTGACTTGTGTGTGTATATATACATGTATAACGTAATTGACAAAGTTTTACTTAGGAAAGAAGTAAGACAAAAAGGTACAGATTAGGGAATATAAATATAAAAAGATAATAAGGCAGTGTTCAATTTTGGCGGTTAATTTTTGGAGTGTGACATATTTTGGTGTGTTTAATTTTGGCACTTCGTATTTAGGGGCCAAAATAGGCCAAAATAAAACCATGACCAAAATTTCCCGATTTACGGTATTACGTTCGGGGACTAATAATCCACCAGCAGAGGTATCGACCCAGTGATAGTAACACTGACTACTGGGTGGATGATACTTTTGGGAACTAATAATCCTCCAGCAGAGGTATCGGCCCAGTGATAGTAACACTGACTACTGTGTGGATGATAACTTCGGGGACTAATAATCCACCAGCAGAGGTATCGACCCAGTGATAGTAACACTGACTACTGGGTGGACGATACCCTCGAGGACTAATAGTCCACCAGCATAGGTATCGACCCTGTGATAGTAACACTGACTACTGTGAGGATGTTACCTTCTGGGATCAATAATCCGCTAGCAGAGGTATGGACCCAATGATAGTAACACTGACTACTGGGTAGATGTTGTCTTCGGGGAAAAATAGTCCACCAGCAAAGGAATCGACCCAGTGATAGTAACACTGACTACTGGGAAGATGTTACCTTCGGGGATTAATAATCCGCCAGCAGAGGTATCGACCCAGTGATAGTAACACTGACTACTGTGTGGATGATAACTTAGGGGAGTAGTAGTCCACCAGCAGAGGTATCGACCCAGTGATAGAAACACTGACTACTAGGTGGACGATACCCTCGAGGACTAATAGTCCACCAGCAGAGGTATCGACCCAGTGATAGTAACACTGACTACTGGGAAGATGTTACCTTCGGGGATTAATAATCCGCCAGCAGAGGTATCGACCCAGTGATAGTAACACTGACTACTGGGCGGATGATACCTTCGGAGATTAATAATCCACCGGCAGAGTTCTCAACCCAGTGATACAAACACTGCCCACTAGGTGGACGATACCCTCAAGGACAAATAATCCACCAGCAGAGGTATTGACCCTGTCATAGTAACACTGACTACTGGGTGGATGATACTTTTGGGGACTAATAATCCACCAGCAGAGGTATCGACCCAGTGATAGTAACACTGACTACTGGGTGGATGCTACCTTCGGGGACTAATAATCCACCAGCAGAGGTATCGACCCAGTGATAGTAACACTGACTACTGGCAGGATGTTACCTTCTGGGATTAATAATCCGCTAGCAGAGGTATGGACCCAGTGATAGTAACACTGACTACTGGGTGGATGATACCTTCGGGGATTAATAATCCACCAGCAGAGGTATCGAACCAGTGATAGAAACACTGCCCACTAGGTGGACGATACCCTCAAGGACAAATAATCCACCAGCAGAGGTATCGACCCAGTCATAGTAACACTGACTACTGGGTGGATGATACTTTTGGGGACTAATAATCCACCAGCAGAGGTATCGACCCAGTGCTAGTAACACTGACTACTGGGTGGATGTTACCTTCAGGGATTAATAATCCGCTAAAAGAGGTATCGACCCAGTTATAATAACACTGACTACTGTGTGGATGATAACTTCGGGGACTAATAGTCCACGAGCAGAGGTATCGACCCAGTTATAATAACACTGACTACTGGGTGGATGATAACTTCGGGGACTAATAGTCCACGAGCAAAGGTATCGACCCAGTGATAGAAACACTGACTACTGGGTGGACGATACCCTCGAGGAATAATAGTCCACCAGCAGACGAATCGACCCAGTGATAGTAACACAGACTACTGGGAGGATTTTACCTTCGGGGATTAATAATCCGCTAACAGAGGTATGGGCCCAGTGATAGTAACACTGACTAGTGGGTGGATGATACCTTCGGGGATTAATAATCCACCAGCAGAAGTATCGACCCATTCATAGTAACACTGCCCACTAGGTGGAGGATACTCTCAAGGACAAATAATCCACCAGCAGAGGTATCGAACCATTCATAGTAACACTGACTACTGGGTGGATGATACTTTTGGGGACTAATAATCCTCCAGCAGAGGTATCGACCCAGTGATAGTAACACTGACTACTGGGTGGATGTTGTCTTCGGGGACAAATAGTCCACCAGCAGAGGAATCGACCCAGTGATAGTAACACTGACTACTGGGTGGATGTTACCTTCGGAAATTAATAGTCCACCAGAAGAAGTATCGACCCAGTGATAGAAACACTGCCCACTAGGTGGAGGATACTCTCAAGGACAAATAATCCACCAGCAGAGGTATCGAACCATTCATAGTAACACTGACTACTGGGTGGATGATACTTTTGGGGACTAATAATCCTCCAGCAGAGGTATCGACCCAGTGATAGTAACACTGACTACTGGGTGGATGTTGTCTTCGGGGACAAATAGTCCACCAGCAGAGGAATCGACCCAGTGATAGTAACACTGACTACTGGGTGGATGATAACTTCGGGGACTAATAGTCCACGAGCAAAGGTATTGACCCAGTGATAGAAACACTGACTACTGGGTGGACGATACCCTCGAGGAATAATAGTCCACCAGCAGAGGTATCGACCCTGTGATAGTAACACTGACTACTGGGTGGATGATACTTTTGGGAACTAATAATCCTCCAGCAGAGGTATCGGCCCAGTGATAGTAACACTGACTACTGTGTGGATGATAACTTCGGGGACTAATAATCCACCAGCAGAGGTATCGACCCAGTGATAGTAACACTGACTACTGGGTGGACGATACCCTCGAGGACTAATAGTCCACCAGCAGAGGTATCGACCCTGTGATAGTAACACTGACTACTGTGAGGATGTTACCTTCTGGGATCAATAATCCGCTAGCAGAGGTATGGACCCAATGATAGTAACACTGACTACTGGGTAGATGTTGTCTTCGGGGAAAAATAGTCCACCAGCAAAGGAATCGACCCAGTGATAGTAACACTGACTACTGGGAAGATGTTACCTTCGGGGATTAATAATCCGCCAGCAGAGGTATCGACCCAGTGATAGTAACACTGACTACTGTGTGGATGATAACTTAGGGGAGTAGTAGTCCACCAGCAGAGGTATCGACCCAGTGATAGAAACACTGACTACTAGGTGGACGATACCCTCGAGGACTAATAGTCCACCAGCAGAGGTATCGACCCAGTGATAGTAACACTGACTACTGGGAAGATGTTACCTTCGGGGATTAATAATCCGCCAGCAGAGGTATCGACCCAGTGATAGTAACACTGACTACTGGGCGGATGATACCTTCGGAGATTAATAATCCACCGGCAGAGTTCTCAACCCAGTGATACAAACACTGCCCACTAGGTGGACGATACCCTCAAGGACAAATAATCCACCAGCAGAGGTATTGACCCTGTCATAGTAACACTGACTACTGGGTGGATGATACTTTTGGGGACTAATAATCCACCAGCAGAGGTATCGACCCAGTGATAGTAACACTGACTACTGGGTGGATGCTACCTTCGGGGACTAATAATCCACCAGCAGAGGTATCGACCCAGTGATAGTAACACTGACTACTGGCAGGATGTTACCTTCTGGGATTAATAATCCGCTAGCAGAGGTATGGACCCAGTGATAGTAACACTGACTACTGGGTGGATGATACCTTCGGGGATTAATAATCCACCAGCAGAGGTATCGAACCAGTGATAGAAACACTGCCCACTAGGTGGACGATACCCTCAAGGACAAATAATCCACCAGCAGAGGTATCGACCCAGTCATAGTAACACTGACTACTGGGTGGATGATACTTTTGGGGACTAATAATCCACCAGCAGAGGTATCGACCCAGTGCTAGTAACACTGACTACTGGGTGGATGTTACCTTCAGGGATTAATAATCCGCTAAAAGAGGTATCGACCCAGTTATAATAACACTGACTACTGTGTGGATGATAACTTCGGGGACTAATAGTCCACGAGCAGAGGTATCGACCCAGTTATAATAACACTGACTACTGTGTGGATGATAACTTCGGGGACTAATAGTCCACGAGCAAAGGTATCGACCCAGTGATAGAAACACTGACTACTGGGTGGACGATACCCTCGAGGAATAATAGTCCACCAGCAGACGAATCGACCCAGTGATAGTAACACAGACTACTGGGAGGATTTTACCTTCGGGGATTAATAATCCGCTAACAGAGGTATGGGCCCAGTGATAGTAACACTGACTAGTGGGTGGATGATACCTTCGGGGATTAATAATCCACCAGCAGAAGTATCGACCCATTCATAGTAACACTGCCCACTAGGTGGAGGATACTCTCAAGGACAAATAATCCACCAGCAGAGGTATCGAACCATTCATAGTAACACTGACTACTGGGTGGATGATACTTTTGGGGACTAATAATCCTCCAGCAGAGGTATCGACCCAGTGATAGTAACACTGACTACTGGGTGGATGTTGTCTTCGGGGACAAATAGTCCACCAGCAGAGGAATCGACCCAGTGATAGTAACACTGACTACTGGGTGGATGTTACCTTCGGAAATTAATAGTCCACCAGAAGAAGTATCGACCCAGTGATAGAAACACTGCCCACTAGGTGGAGGATACTCTCAAGGACAAATAATCCACCAGCAGAGGTATCGAACCATTCATAGTAACACTGACTACTGGGTGGATGATACTTTTGGGGACTAATAATCCTCCAGCAGAGGTATCGACCCAGTGATAGTAACACTGACTACTGGGTGGATGTTGTCTTCGGGGACAAATAGTCCACCAGCAGAGGAATCGACCCAGTGATAGTAACACTGACTACTGGGTGGATGATAACTTCGGGGACTAATAGTCCACGAGCAAAGGTATTGACCCAGTGATAGAAACACTGACTACTGGGTGGACGATACCCTCGAGGAATAATAGTCCACCAGCAGACGAATCGACCCAGTGATAGTAACACAGACTACTGGGTTGATGTTGTCTTCGGGGACAAATAGTCCACCAGCAGAGGAATCGACCCAGTGATAGTAACACTGACTACTGGGTGGATGATAACTTCGGGGACTAATAGTCCACGAGCAAAGGTATTGACCCAGTGATAGAAACACTGACTACTGGGTGGACGATACCCTCGAGGAATAATAGTCCACCAGCAGACGAATCGACCCAGTGATAGTAACACTGACTACTGGGTTGATGTTGTCTTCGGGGACAAATAGTCAACCAGCAGAGGAATCGACCCAGTGATAGTAACACTGACTACTGGGTGGATGTTACCTTCGGAAATTAATAGTCCACCAGAAGAAGTATCGACCCAGTGATAGAAACACTGCCCACTAGGTGGAGGATATTCTCAAGGACAAATAATCCACCAGCAGAGGTATCGAACCATTCATAGTAACACTGACTACTGGGTGGATGATACTTTTGGGGACTAATAATCCTCCAGCAGAGGTATCGACCCAGTGATAGTAACACTGACTACTGGGTGGATGTTGTCTTCGGGGACAAATAGTCCACCAGCAGAGGAATCGACCCAGTGATAGTAACACTGACTACTGGGTGGATGATAACTTCGGGGACTAATAGTCCACGAGCAAAGGTATTGACCCAGTGATAGAAACACTGACTACTGGGTGGACGATACCCTCGAGGAATAATAGTCCACCAGCAGACGAATCGACCCAGTGATAGTAACACAGACTACTGGGAGGATTTTACCTTCGGGGATTAATAATCCGCTAACAGCGGTATGGACCCAGTGATAGTAACACTGACTAGTGGGTGGATGATACCTTCGGGGATTAATAATCCACCAGCAGAGGAATCGATACAGTGATATAAACATTGACTGCTGGGAGGATGACCCCCTTCGGAGACTAATAGTCCACCAGCAGAGGTATCGACCCAGTGATAGAAACACTGACTGCTGGGAGGATGATACCTTTGGGGACTAATAGTGCACCAGCAGAGGAATCAAACCCAGTGATAGAAACATTGACTGCTGGGAGGATGATACATTCGGGGACTAATGGTCCATCAGCAGAGGTATCGACAAAGTGTTAGAAACATTGACTGATAGGTGAATGACACCTTCGGGGATTAATAATCCAACAGCAGAGGTATCGACCCAGTGATAGAAACATAGACTACTGAGAGGATGATACCTTCGGGGAGTAATGGTCCATCAGCAGAGGTATCGACCCAGTGATATAAACATTGACTGATGGGAGAATGACACCTTCGGGGACTAATAGTCCACCAGCAGAGGTATCGACCCAGTGATAGAAACATTGACAACTGGGTGGATGATACCTTCCGGGACTAATAGTCCACCAGCAGAGGTATCGACCCAGTGATAGTAACACTGACTACTGGGTGGATGTTGCCTTCTGGGACTAATAGTCCACCAGCAGAGGAATCGACCCAGTAATAGTAACACTGACTACTGGGTGGATGTTATCTTCGGGGACTAATAATCCACCAGCAGAGGTATCGACCCAGTGATAATAACACTGACTACTGGATGGATGATACCTTCGGGGACTAATAATCCACCAGCAGAGGTATCGACCCAGTGATAGAAACACTGACTACTGGGTGGACGATACCCTGGAGGATTAATAATCCACAAGCAGTGGTGTCGACCCAGTGATAGAAACATTGACTGCTGGGAGGATGATACCTTCGGGAACTAATAATCCACAAGCAGAGGTATCGACTCAGTGATTGAAACACTGCACACTAGGTGGATGATACTCTCAAGGACAAATAATCCACCAGCAGAGTTATCGACCCAGAGATAGTAACACTGACTACTGGGTGGATGATACTTTTGGGGACTAATAATCCTCAAGCAGAGGTATCGACCCAGTGATAGTAACACTGACTACTGTGTGAATGATAACTTCGGGGACTAATAATCCACCAGCAGAGATATCGACCCAGTGATAGTAACACTGACTACTGGGAAGATGTTACCTTCGGGGATTAATAATCCGCCAGCAGAGGTAGTGACCCAGTGATAGTAATACTGACTACTGGGTGGATGATACCTTCGGGGATTAATAATCCACCAGCAGAGGTATCAACCCAGTGATACAAACACTGACAATTGCGTGGATATTACCTTCGGAAACTAATAGTCCACCAGCAGAGGAATCGACCCAGTGATATAAACATTGACTGCTGGGAGGATGACACCTTCGGGAACTAATAGTCCACCAGCAGAGGTATCGACCCAGTGATAGAAACATTGACTGCTGGGAGGATGATACCTTCGGGGACTAATAGTCCACCAGCAGAGGTATCGACCCAGTGATAGTAAGACTGACTACTGGTTGGATAATACCATCGGGGATTAATAGTTCACCAGCAGAGGTATCGAGCCAGTGATAGTAACACTGACTACTGGGTGGATGTTGTCTTCGGGGACAAATAGTCCACCAGGAGAGGAATCGACCCAGTGATAGTAACACTGACAACTGGGTGGATGTTACCTTCGGGAACTAATAGTCCACCAGCAGAGGTATCGACCCAGTGATAGAAACACTGCCCACTAGGTGGACGATACCCTCAAGGACAAATAATCCACCAGCAGAGGTATCGACCCAGTCATAGTAACACTGACTACTGGTTGGATGATACTTTTGGGAATAATAATCCACCAGCAGAGGTATCGCTCCAGTGATAGAAACACTGACTACTGGGTGGATGCTACCTTCGGGGACTAATAATCCACCAGTAGAGCTATCGATCCAGTGATAGTAACACTGACTACTGTGTGGACGATACCCTCGAGGACTAATAGTCCACCAGCAGAGGTATCGACCCAGTGATAGTAACACTGACTACTGTGAGGATGTTACCTTCTGGGATTAATAATTCGCTAGCAGAGGTATGGACCCAGTGATAGTAACACTGACTACTGGGTGGATGATACCTTCGGGAATTAATAATCCCCCAGCCGAGATATCGGCCCAGTGATAGAAACACTGACTATTGCGTGGATGTTAACTTCGGAAACTAATAGTCCACCAGCAGAGGTATCGACCCAGTGATAGAAACATTGATTGCTGGGAGGATGATACCTTCGGAGACTAATAGTCCACCAGCAAAGGTATTGACCCAGTGATAGTAACACTGACTACTGTGTGGATGATAATTTCGGGGATTAATAGTCCATCAGCAGAGGTATCGATCCAGTGATAGAAACACTGACTACTGGGTGGACCATACCCTCGAGGACTAATAGTCCACCAGCAGAGGTATCGACCCTGTGATAGTAACACTGACTACTGGGAGGATGTTACCTTCGGGGATTAATAATCCGCCAGCAGAGGTATCGACCCAGTGATAGTAACACTGACTACTGTGAGGATGTTACCTTCTGGGATTAATAATCCGCTAGCAGAGGTATGGACCCAGTGATAGTAACACTGACTGCTGGGTGGATGATACCTTCGGGAATTAATAATCCACCAGCAGAGGTATCGATCCAGTGATATAAACACTGCCCACTAGGTGGACGATACTCTCAAGGAAAATTATCCACCAGCAGAGGTATCGATCCAGTGATAGAAACACTGACTACTGGTTGGACGATACCCTCGAGGACTAATAGTCCATCAGCAGAGGTATCGACCCTGTGATAGTAACACTGACTACTGGGAGGATGTTACCTTCGGGGATTAATAAACCGCCAGCAGAGGTATCGACCCAGTGATAGTAACACTGACTACTGGGTGGATGATACCTTCGGGGATTAATAATCCACCAGCAGAGGTATCAACCCAGTGTTAAAAACACTGACTATTGCGTGGATGTTACATTCGGAAACTAATAGTCCACCAGCATAGGAATCGACCCAGTGATATAAACATTGACTGCTGGGAGGATGACACCTTCGGGAACTAATAGTCCACCAGCAGAGGTATCGACCCAGTGATAGAAACATTGACTGCTGGGAAGATGATACCTTCGGGGACTAATAGTCCACCAGCAGAAGTATCGACCCAGTTATAATAACACTGAATACTGGTTGGATGATACCATAGGGGACTAATAGTCCACCAGCAGAGGTATCGACCCAGTGATAGTAACACTGACTACTGGGTGGATGTTGTCTTCGGGGACAAATTATCCACCAGCAGAGGAATCGACCCAGTGATAGTAACACTGACTACTGGGTGGATGTTACCTTCGGGAACTAATAGTCCACCAGCAGAGGTATCGACCCAGTGATATAAACACTGCCCACTAGGTGGACGATACTCTCAAGGAAAATTATCCACCAGCAGAGGTATCGACCCAGTCATAGTAACACTGACTACTGGATGGATTATACTTTTGGGACTAATAATCCACCAGCAGAGGTATCGACCCAGTGATAGTAACACTGACTACTGGGTGGATGTTGTCTTCGGGGACAAATAGTCCACCAGCAGCGGTATTGACCCAGTGATAGAAACACTGACTACTGGGTGGACGATACCCTCGAGGACTAATAGTCCACCAGCAGAGGAATCGACACAGTGATAGTAACACTGACTACTGGGAGGATGTTACCGTCGGGGATTAATAAACCGCTAGTAGAGGTATGGACCCAGTGATAGTAACACTGACTACTGGGAGGATGTTACCTTCGGGGATTAATAATCCGCTAGCAGAGGTATGGACCCAGTGATAGTAACACTGACTACTGGGTGGATGTTACCGTCGGGAACTAATAGTCCACCAGCAGAGGTATCGACCCAATGATAGAAACACTGCCCACTAGGTGGACGATACTCTCAAGGGCAAATAATCCACCAGCAGAGGTATCGACCCAGTCATAGTAACACTGACTACTGGGTGGATGATACTTTTGGGGACTAATAATCCACCATTAGAGGTATCGACCCAGTGATAGAAACATTGATTATTGGGTGGATGCTACCTTCGGGGACTAATAATCCACCAGCAGAGGTATCGACCCAGTGATAGTAACACTGACTACTGGGTGGATGTTGTCTTCGGGGACAAATAGTCCACCAGCAGAGGAATCGACCCAGTGATAATAACACTGACTACTGTGTGGATGATAACTTCGGGGACTAATAGTCCACCAGCAGAGTTATCGATCCAGTGATAGTAACACTGACTACTGTGTGGATGATACCTTCGGGGATTAATAATGAACCAGCAGAAATATCGACCCAGTGATAGAAACACTGACTATTGCGTGGATGTTAACTTCGGAAACTAATAGTCCACCAGCAGAGGAATCGATCCAGTGATATAAACATTGACTGCTGGGAGGATGACCCCTTCGGAGACTAATAGTCCACCAGCAGAGGTATCGACCCAGTGATAGAAACATTGACTGCTGGGAGGATGATACCTTCGGGGACTAATAGTGCACCAGCAGAGGAATCAAACCCAGTGATAGAAACATTGACTGCTGGGAGGATGATACATTCGGGGACTAATGGTCCATCAGCAGAGGTATCGACCCAGTGATAGAAACATTGACTGTTGGGGGATGATACCTTCAGGGACTAATAGTCCACCAGCAGAGGTATCGACCCAGTGATAGAAACATTGACTGATGGGAGAATGACACCTTCGGGGATTAATAGTCCACCAGCAGAGGTATCGACCCAGTGATAGAAACATAGACTACTGAGAGGATGATACCTTCGGGGAGTAATGGTCCATCAGCAGAGGTATCGACCCAGTGATAGAAACATTGACAACTGGGTGGATGATACCTTCCGGGACTAATAGTCCATCAGCAGAGGTATCGACCCAGTGATAGTAACACTGACTACTGGGTGGATGTTGCCTTCTGGGACTAATAGTCCACCAGCAGAGGAATCGACCCAGTAATAGTAACACTGACTACTGGGTGGATTTTATCTTCGGGGACTAATAATCCACCAGCAGAGGTATCGACCCAGTGATAATAACACTGACTACTGGATGGATGATACCTTCTGGGACTAATAATCCACCAGCAGAGGTATTGATCCAGTGATAGAAACACTGACTACTGGGTGGACGATACCCTGAAGGATTAATAATCCACCAGCAGTGGTGTTGACCCAGTGATAGAAACATTGACTGCTGGGAGGATGATACCTTCGGGAACTAATAATCCACCAGCAGAGGTATCGACTCAGTGATAGAAACACTGCACACTAGGTGGATGATACCCTCAAGGACAAATAATCCACCAGCAGAGTTATCGACCTAGAGATAGTAACACTGACTACTGGGTGGATGATATCTTCGGGGACTAATAGTCCACCAGCAGAGGTATCGACCCAGTGATAGTAACACTGACTACTGGGTGGACGATACCCTCGAGGACTAATAATCCACCAGCAGAGGTATCGACCCAGTGATAGTAACACTGACTACTGGGAGGATGTTACCTTCGGGGACTAATAATTCGCCAGCAGAGGTATCGACCCAGTGATAGTAACAGACTACTGGGTGTATGATACCTTCGGGGACTAATAATCCACCAGCATAGGTATTGACCCAGTGATAGAAACATTGACTATTGCGTGGATGTTACCTTCGGAAACCAATAGTTCACCAGCAGAGGAATCGACCCAGTGATAGAAACATTGACTGCTGGGAGGATGATATATTCGGGGACTAATGGTCCATCAGCAGAGGTATCGACCTAATGATAGAAACATTGACTGCTGGGGGATGATACCTTCGGGGACTAATAGTCCACCAACAGAGGTATCGAACCAGTGATATTAACATTGACTGCTGGAAGGATGACACCTTCGGGGACTAATAGTCAACCAGCAGAGGTATCGGCCCATTGATAGAAACATATACTACTGAGAGGATGATACCTTCGGGGACTAATGGTCCATCAGCAGAGGTGTGGAGCCAGTGATAGAAACATTGATTGCTGGGGGAATGGTATCTTCGGGGACTAATAATCCACTAGCAGAGGTATCGACCCAGTGATAGTAACACTGACTACTGGGTGGATGATACTTTTGGGGACTAATAATTCACCAGCAGAGGTATCGATCCAGTAATAGAAACACTGACTACTGGGTGAATGCTACCTTTGGGGACTAATAATCCACCAGCAGAGGTATCGACCCAGTGGTAGTAACACTGACTACTGTGTGGATGATAACTTCGGGGACTAATAATCCACCAGCAGAGGTATCGGCCCAGTGATAGAAACATTGACTACTGGGTGGACGATACCCTCCAGGACTAATAGTCTACCAGCAGAGGTATCGACCCAGTGATAGTAATACTGACTACTGGGAGGATGTTACTTTCGGGGACTAATAATTCGCCAGCAGATGTATCGATCCAGTGATAGTAACAGACTACTGGGTGTATGATACCTTCGGGGACTAATAATCCACCAGCATAGGTATCGACCAAGTGATAGAAACACTGACTATTGCGTGGATGTTACCTTCGGAATCTAATAGTTCACCAGCAGAGGAATCGACCCAGTGATAGAAACATTGACTGCTGGGAGGATGATACCTTCGGGAACTAATAGTCTACGAGCAGAGGAATCAAACCCAGTGATAGAAACATTGACTGCTGGGAGGAGGATACATTCGGGGACTAATGGTCCATCAGCAGAGGTATCGACCCAGTGATAGAAACATTGACTGCTGGGGGATGATACCTTCGGGGACTAATAGTCCACCAGCAGAGGTATCGAACCAGTGATATACACATTGACTGCTGGGACGATGACACCTTCTGGGACTAATAGTCCACCAGCAGAGGTATCGACCCAGTGATAGAAACAGACTACTGAGAGGATGATATCTTCGGGGACTAATGGTCCATCAGCAGAGGTATCGACCCAGTGATAGAAACATTGATTGCTGGGGGAATGATATCTTCGGGGACTAATAATCCACCAGCAGGGGTATCGACTCAGTGATAGTAACACTGACTACTGGGAGGATGATACTTTTGCGGACTAATAATCCACCAGCAGATGTATCGACCCAGTAATAGAAACACTGACTACTGGGTGGATGTTACCTTCGGGGACTAATAATCCACCAGCAGAGGTATCGACCCAGTGATAGTAACACTGACTACTGTGTGGATGATAACTTCGGGGACTAATAATCCACCAGCAGAGGTATCGACCCAGTGATAGAAACACTGACTACTGTTTGGATGATAACTTCGGGGACCAATAATCCACCAGCAGAGGTATCGATCCAGTGATAGAAACACTGACTACTGGGTGGACGATACCCTCGAGGACTAATAGTCTACCAACAGAGGTATCGACCCAGTGATAGTAATACTGACTACTGGGAGGATGTTACCTTCGGGGACTAATAATTTCACCAGCATAGGTATCGACCCAGTGATAGAAACATTGACTATTGCGTGGATGTTACCTTCGGAAACTAATAGTTCACCAGCAGAGGAATCGACCCAGTGATAAAAACACTGACTGTTGCGTGGATGTTACCTTCGGAAACTAATAGTAGAGGAATCAAACCCAGTGATAGAAACATTGACTGCTGGGAGGATGATACAGTCGGGGACTAATGGTGCATCAGCAGAGGTATCGACCCAGTGATAGAAACATTGACTGCTGGGGGATGATACCTTCGGGGACTAATAGTCCACCAGCAGAGGTATCGACCCAGTGATAGAAACATTGACTGCTGGGGGATGATACCTTCGGGGACTAATAGTCCACCAGCAGAGGTATCGACCCAGTGATAGAAACATTGACTACTGGGTGGATGTTGTCTTCGGGGACTAATAGCCCACCAGCAGAGAAATCTACCCAGTGATAGTAGCACTGACTACTGGGTGGATGTTACCTTCGGGGACTAATAATCCACCAGCAGAGGTATCGACCCAGTGATAGTAACACTAACTACTGGGTGGATGATATCTTCGGGGACTAATAATCCACCAGCAGAGGTATCGACCCAGTGATAGAAACACTGACTACTGGGTGGACGATAACCTGGAGGACTAATAATCCACCAGCAGTGGTATCGACCCAGTGATAGAAACACTGACTATTGGTGGATGTTACCTTTGGGGACTAATAGTCCACCATCAGAGGAATCGACCCAGTGATAGAAACATTGACTGCTGGGAGGATGATACCTTCTGGGACTAATAATGCACCATCAGAGGAATCGACCCAGTGATAGAAACACTGACAGCTGGGATGATGATACCTTCGGGGTCTAATAGTCCATCAGCAGAGGTATCGACCCAGTGATAGAAACATTGACTACTAAGAGGATGATACATTCGGGGACTAATGGTCCATCAACAGAGGTTTCGGCCCAATGATAGAAACATTGACTACTGGGTGGATGATACATTCGGAAACTAATAGTCCACCAGCAGTGTTATCGATCCAGAGATAGAAACATTGACTACTGGGTGGATGATACCTTCGGGGACTAATAGTCCACCAGCAGAGATATGGCCCAAGTGATAGTGATACCGACTACTGGGTGGATGTTACCTTCTTCGACTAATAGACCACTAACAGAGGAATCGACCCAGTGATAGAAACATTGACTGCTGGGATAATGATACCTTCGGGGACTAATAATCCACCAGCAGAGGAATCGACTTAGTGATAGAAACATTGACTGGTGGGAGTATGATATCTTCGGGGACTAATAGTCCAGCAGCAGAGGAATTGACCCATTGATATAAACACTGACTACTGGGTGGATGTTACCGCCGGGGACTAATAGTCCACCAGCAGAGGAATCGACCCAGTGATAGAAACACTGACTGCTGGGATGATCATACCTTCGGGGACTAATAGTCCATTAGCAGTGGTATTGACCCAGTGATAGCAACATTGACTACTGAGAGGATGAAACCTTCGGGGACTAATGGTCCATCAACAGAGGTATCGGCCCAGTGATAGAAACATTGACTACTGGGTGGATGATGCCTTCGGGGACTAATAGTCCACCAGTAGAGGTATTGACCCAGTGATAGAAGCAATGACTACTGGGTGGATGATACCTTCGGAAACTAATAGTCCACCAGCAGAGTTATCGATCCAGAGATAGAAACATTGACTACTGGGTGGATGATACCTTCAGGGACTAATTGTCCACCAGCAGAGGTATGGCCCAAGTGATAGTGATACCGACTACTGGGTGGATGTTACCTTCTTCGACTAATAGCCCATCAACAGAGGAATCGACCTAGTGATAGAAACATTGACTGCTGGGAGGATGATACCTTCGGGGACTAATAATCCACCAGCAGAGGAATCGACTCAGTGATATAAACACTGACTACTGGGTGGATGTTACCTTCGGGGACTAATAGTCCACCAGCAGAGGAATCGACCCAGTGATAGAAACATTGATTGCTGGGAGGATGATACCTTCGGGGACTAATAATCCACCAGCAGAGGAATTGACTCAGTGATATAAACACTGACTACTGGGTGGATGTTACCTTCGGGGACTAATAGCCCACCAACAGAGGAATCGACCTAATGATAGAAACATTGACTGCTGGGAGGATGATACCTTCGGGGACAAATAATCCACCAGCAGAGGAATCGACTCAGTGATATAAACACTGACTACTGGGTGGATGTTACCTTCGAGGACTAATAGTCCACCAGCAGAGGAATCGACCCAGTGATAGAAACATTGATTGCTGGGAGGATGATACCTTCGGGGACTAATAGTCCAGCAGCAGAGGTATCGACCCATTGATAGAAACACTAACTACTGGGTGGATGATACCTCCGGGGACTAATAGTCCACTAGCAGAGGTATCGACACACAGCGCTGTGTCAAAGTCTTGATTTCTGTACATAATATATTTGTATCCTTCGTAACTCAAGCGTTGGCATATGCATAACCGTCTATGCCACCTCGTCTTGAATATAACTGAATTACTGCTCGATTGACGTTAGGCCGTAATCAATTAGTCTTAGCCATCATTGACAACATCTGTTAGTTATAGCAGATACACTTTGTGAATGATAATCACAATGAAATGTAAATGTTAAAATATAAAGTGAAGTAAATGCTTATTCTACACTTCTATAAAGAACATTCTATAATTAAATGCTTTCAAACCTCCTTTGAAATTAATAATTATAAACTGTCTGTGTTATGATTTCATATATAAATATTATAAGAATTAGCTATGATGATGCCAAGTTGAGATAGGTAATTTATCTGAGATCTACGTGCGGATGGTACAATAATCACCTTGCTATTTATTACACAAGAAGTATTCGGTGCAGACAATTACAATCAAAACATTTAAAAATTAAAAGATGATGTTTGTAGGTTTTCTTTGCAGATTTTGATTTTTGTTTTACATTAAAACAAATCCCACGTCAAGAATTTAACAGCAATATACTACATACCCATCTTTTGAAAAGGAAATAGCATAACTAAACAATTCTACATATATTCAGGTGATTATCACATTTATCATGTCGTATAAACAAACATAATTCGTAATCACGATCATACGTTCCTTAGCTTTCAGTTGTATTAGAGGCTTCACATTGGATACAATATATGATACAAGATATTCAAATAGTAAACAATTCTGAACACTTGGTCTTATCCCCAAGGTGTGAGCAGTTCCATCATGTTGTCACAGCTGCAATATAAAGTTGTAGGTCTGTTCTAGTTTATAATTAGTTTATAAATATTGTATTTGATCAATGATACAAAGAGGATCAGACACAAGTTTTACCAACTTATGGAGTCTTCTCCTATATTTACAATCATTATTACATTATATTGAGAATGCACAAGAAAACAAGAAAAATACAATTTTATCATATAATATAGCTGAAAATAGTAAACGAGTAAAAAGAAATGAAGAAAACGTATGTGTGTGTATGTGTGTAGGTCTGTTCTCTTAGCTGTTTCTGTATTCAGATTATCAGTGTACTTTTTAAATACCAAATTCAAGAACCACAACCATGAATAAACAATAGAAAACCAATGAAGAAAGAAACCATAAAAACTGAAAATCGAAAATGTGAAAGTTTATTTGATTTTACTTTGCTGCTAAAAATATATTGGACTTTCAAAAAACTACGTCATTTCTATAAAATGGAAAATAAAAGAACTGCAATTACTAATAACCCAACAACACCACATACAATTTCAAGAGATAGCTTTTTTACAATGTATGTGATGACTCACTATTTTGAATTGAAAGTTTGTTTAAGCATTGTAGGCTAACACAAATACTCGAAGAGATTTTCAAGCATGAGACTACCCCCGATATGAATCCAACAACCTTTCAAAAACCAAGACAAAACGAACGTCCACGTGCTCCTAAGCAAATCGTCTGCTTTCTGTGGCTCCAAACCGGTAGTTGTAGGCATTTAGTAAAGTACAGATAATATATTACATGCACTAAACAGCACACTACATGTCGTACTATTTTACTTAGTTTGATAATAAAAATGAAGAAAAAAAAACATGCCACACCGTAGGAGCAATTCTAAAATTAAATATTAAAATCGTAGAAAGAGGCAAAATCTATACCCTTTACACACATATTCATGACCTCTGACCTTCATGGCTGGGTACAGACTCTTCAATAAATCTATTCCCTTTACACACAAATACATGACCGCTCACATTACTGGCTGAGTATAGGTTCTTCAATAAATATATACCCTTTACACACAAATATATGACCGCTCACATTCCTGGCTGGGTACAGGCTCTTCAATAAATATATACCCTTTACACACAAATATATGACCGCTCACATTCCTGGCTGAGTACAGGCTCTTCAATAAATATATACCCTTTACACACAAAAACATGACCGCTCACATTCCTGGCTGGGTACCGACTCTTCAATAAATCTATTCCCTTTACACACAAATAAATGACCGCTCGCATTCCTGGCCGAGTACAGGCTCTTCAATAAATCTATTCCCTTTACACACAAATATATGACCGCTCCCATTCCTGGCTGAGTACAAGGTCTTCAATATATATATACCCTTTACATACAAATACATGACCGCTCACATTCCTGGCTGAGTACAGGCTCTTCAATAAATCTATTCCCTTTACACACAAATATATGACCGCTCCCATTCCTGGCTGGGTACAGGCTCTTCAATAAATCTATTACCTTTACACACAAATATATGACCGCTCACATTCCTGGCTGGATACAGGCTCTTCGATAACTCTGTTCCCTTTACACACAAATACATGACCGCTCACATTCCTGGCTGAGTACAGGCTCTTCAATAAATCTATTCCCTTTACACACAAATATATGACCGCTCACATTCCTGGCTGGGTACAGGGTCTTCAATAAATATATACCCTTTACACACAAATATATGACCGCTCACATTCCTGGCTGAGTGCAGGCTCTTCAATAAATCTATTCCCTTTACACACAAATATATGACCGCTCACATTCCTGGCTGAGTACAAGGTCTTCAATATATATATACCCTTTACATACAAATACATGACCGCTCACATTCCTGGCTGAGTACAGGCTCTTCAATAAATCTATTCCCTTTACACACAAATATATGACCGCTCCCATTCCTGGCTGGGTACAGGCTCTTCAATAAATATATTCCCTTTACACACAAATATATGACCGCTCACATTCCTGGCTGGATACAGGCTCTTCGATAACTCTGTTCCCTTTACACACAAATACATGACCGCTCACATTCCTGGCTGAGTACAGGCTCTTCAATAAATCTATTCCCTTTACACACAAATATATGACCGCTCACATTCCTGGCTGGGTACAGGGTCTTCAATAAATATATACCCTTTACACACAAATATATGACCGCTCACATTCCTGGCTGAGTACAGGCTCTTCAATAAATATATACCCTTTACACACAAATATATGACCGCTCACATTCCTGGCTGAGTACAGGCTCTTCAATAAATCTGTTCCCTTTACACACACATACATGACCGCTCACATTCCTGGCTGGGTACAGGCTCTTCAATAAACACAGTACAAGGTTAAACTAGTTATAAGGGCTCAAACCTTCCGTCTTAGTGAATGATGCGGTCATATCTTCCAACTTTTCTTGTGAAGTAATATATTACTTAATATGATACACTTCGTCTGAGGCCAGGTTGCACAAATATAAACTTATATGTTCGGTTGAGGAGTACGTCACACGTTCAAGGTATTAATGGTCAAAAATGTCTTAGTTCTATTATTAGACTGACATTTCCACACGTTTTACATGGGGGGTTATTGCGTTTAATAAAAGAAGAATTATGTTCATCAATTATGTTTTTGCATACATCGAGTGCGTCTTTCTAAAACGATATAAAACTAACTGAGAATGTTAGGATAGGTAATGACATTGATTATTGTAGGTATGTGTATGATATCATCAGTAGACGATCATTTGTACTATTATCATTGATATTACAGTCTGACCACATTGGTGGTGTAATGGTTAGAGTGATCGCCTCGTGTGTGGTAGATCGTGGGTTGGAGTCCCGATTGGGTCAAACCAAAGACTATAAAATTGGTATTTGTTGCTTCTCCGCTAAGCACGCATCATTAAGGAGAAAGAGCAAAGACTGGTTGACTAGAAATCAGGATAATGTGTTCGAGTGGGGCGACATGTCTATCCGCGGACTGTTGCTACAGTGAGCTAGCATTATACAAATCAAACTAAGGTGCTGAGTTGGCGTTAAGCAACAATCACTACTGATTTACTTATCGTTATAGTCAGACGTGTTATCAGCGCGTTAGATAATAGTCCAATGGACAGAAAATGTACAAGCTAAAGGTGACATTACAGAAATGTTACGTGACATGGAATCGAAACACTGATATAGGTCAACTCAAACAATATAAAAAAGCCACTTGAGGAATTTCTATCCTTACTACCCACCAACAAGGAAAATTGCATCTAGGTAGAAGTTGAAAGCATTGAACTGATTGTACACAAGGCCATACACACTTCATGGGGATCAATAAAAGTTCCGAGCTAAAACAAAATACCCGTTGGCAGTGCTACAACTTGAAAACTAAAACAACAATTCAAACAGTTGGCTTATGAGAGTTTGTACACTATTAATATCAGGATGAATTTAACAGAAACCTTATTTAATGTACCTGTAAGAGTGAAAGCCATTGCTATGTTTTATATCAATATGATGCCACAGGTAATGATGTAATAAATATAATAAAATGCTTTTAGACAATTGTTGGCCTACTATAATCAGTCTATCAGTTTATCAATAAAGAACTACAACCCTGTACAATCAGAGATATCAGCCAATCAGAGTGAATGACCCATTGAACGGTACAGAAAATGTTACAATAAATGCAAGTTTAACTAATGATTGTGAATTAAATACATAGCATAACATACATTCTATACAAGCTTAGCATCTATTTTTTTTATTATCTTTCCTGAATAAAATACTTGACATAATCCGTTTCACATCGTACAGTTTTTAATTATTAAAAACGCATAATTATCGACGAAGTTCGTTTCGTTCAGTATTTTCATTACGGTTAATTTACCTATAGAGTGAGTAGTATTCTATTCACTATGTTCATTCATTGTTAGAAATTTGTTCGAAAAGTTGTTATATATTATTGTACAAATATATCGATTCTGTAATTAAATTGACTGGGCGGTTAAATTTTATTTATATGGCCCCCTTATTTTGTATGTATTTTTATATTTGTGTCTGCCATTGAATGAATTTGTACAATAATTTCAGCCAAAATAAAAGTTATACTTGTTTTATGTCTATATGAGCCCAAGATAATTAGCACAAAACAGGTCGGTAAAGTGATGTCACAAAGTTCGCGTTCAATCAAGCACAAGTAGTTTCCAAATATAATGTTGATTAAAGCTTACTACATCATCACAATGTTGTTTGTGTAGCACAATTTTTAATTATTGTGTTTCCCAACGATTAACCCATTGACCAATATTTTCTATTTTTCAAATCGAGTAACACAGTACTGTACAATACTCTGTGTCACATGAACAGATGTTCCAAGAAGAAGATATTGAAGATACCAAAGGGGTAATCAGAAGCCTTCAATTGAAGAAGAACAGACAACACAATGACCAAAGGAAAAAGGACAAACAGCAATATACATAAAACAAAAGATTGAGTAACACGGACTCCACTGAAAACCGGACGTCAACTCAGGTGCTCCGATAGAGTAGGCAGTTCCTGCTCCAGTAGTGGCACCCATCGTGTTAATATAGTTACAAACCTGGTGATACGTCTTAAATGAGGAAAGGACCGGGAAGTGCTTACGTTAAGTGGAACATATAGGATTCTTTCATGTTTAATATTTCCCCTTCACGATTTTGACTTTCTCTACTGAGATTTTAGCGCTACATGGTCGCCATATTTATTTCCAGTTGCACCCTGGATTGTTAAACTTTACTTGTTAATCGTTACTTTCATCTGCATATTTATAATAGCAACTTTCTGTCATTACAAATTATCAAACAAACATAATATGCCTAAGCATACATGATATTTGTCTGATAATTTGAAATGACAGTTGTCTTAGGACATCTGTTTATCTATTTGCTTTCGTTTTACTGACTGGTTAGCATTAAGACAATTGTGAGGACAACCGATCGAATGCTGTCATGTTACAATTCCTGTGCAAACAATGGTAGAAAAGAACATGTTAGCATCCCTACATTTATAATGACTCACAGGTAGGTATTAAAAGACCATGTTAGCATCCCTACATTTATAATGACTCACAGGTAGGTATTAAAAGACCATGATAGCATCCCTACATTTATAATGACTCACAGATAGGTATTAAAAGACCATGTTAGCATCCCTACATTTATAATGACTCACAGGTAGGTATCAAAAGACCATGTTAGCATCCCTACATTTCTAATGACTCACAAGTAGGTATTAAAAGACCATGTTAGCATCCCTACATTTATAATGACTCACAGGTAGGTATTAAAAGACCATGTTAGCATCCCTACATTTAAAATGACTCACATGTAGGTATTAAAAGACCATGTTAGCATCCCTACATTTATAATGACTCACAGGTAGGTATTAAAAGACCATGTTAGCATCCCTACATCTAAAATAACTCACAGGTAGGTATTAAAAGAACATGTTAGCATCCCTACATTTATAATGACTCACAGGTAGGTATTAAAAGACCATGTTAGCATCCCTACATTTAAAATGACTCACATGTAGGTATTAAAAGACCATGTTAGCATCCCTACATTTATAATGACTCGCAGGTAGGTATTAAAAGACCATGTTAGCATCCCTACATTTATAATGAATCACAGGTAGGTATTAAAAGACCATGTTAGCATCCCTACATTTATAATGACTCACAGGTAGGTATTAAAAGACCATGTTAGCATCCCTACATTTAAAATGACTCACATGTAGGTATTAAAAGACCATGTTAGCATCCCTACATTTATAATGACTCACAGGTAGGTATTAAAAGACCATGTTAGCATCCCTACATTTATAATGACTCGCAGGTAGGTATTAAAAGACCATGTTAGCATCCCTACATTTATAATGACTCACAGGTAGGTATTAAAAGACCATGTTAGCATCCCTACATTTATAATGACTCACAGGTAGGTATTAAAAGACCATGTTAGCATCCCTACATTTATAATGACTCACAGGTAGGTATTAAAAGACCATGTTAGCATCCCTACATTTATAATGACTCACAGGTAGGTATTAAAAGAACATGTTAGCATCCCTACATTTATAATGACTCACATGTAGGTATTAAAAGACCATGTTAGCATCCCTACATTTATAATGACTCACAGGTAGGTATTAAAAGACCCTGTTAGCATCTCTACATTTATAATGACTCACAGGTAGGTATTAAAAGACCATGTGAGCATCCCTACATTTATAATGACTCACAGGTAGGTATTAAAAGATCATGTTAGCATCCCTACATTTATAATGACCCACAGGTAGGTATTAAAAGACCATGTTAGCATCCCTACATTTAAAATGACTCACAGGTAGGTATTGAAAGAACATGTTAGCATCCCTACATTTATAATGACTTACAGGTAGGTATTAAAAGACCATGTTAGCATCCCTACATTTCTAAAGACTCACAGGTAGGTATTAAATGAACATGTTAGCAGCCCTACATGTATAATGACTTACAGGTAGGTATTAAAAGACCATGTTAGCATCTCTACATTTATAATGACTCACAGGTAGGTATTAAAAGACCATGTGAGCATCCCTACATTTATAATGACTCACAGGTAGGTATTAAAAGATCATGTTAGCATCCCTACATTTATAATGACTCACATGTAGGTATTAAAAGATCATGTTAGCATCCCTACATTTATAATGACCCACAGGTAGGTATTAAAAGACCATGTTAGCATCCCTACATTTAAAATGACTCACAGGTAGGTATTGAAAGAACATGTTAGCATCCCTACATTTATAATGACTTACAGGTAGGTATTAAAAGACCATGTTAGCATCCCTACATTTCTAAAGACTCACAGGTAGGTATTAAATGAACATGTTAGCAGCCCTACATTTATAATGACTTACAGGTAGGTATTAAAAGACCATGTTAGCATCCCTACATTTATAATGACTCACAGGTAGGTATTAAAAGACCATGTTAGCATCCCTACATTTATAATGACTCACAGGTAGGTATTAAACTCACATGTAGGTATTAAAAGAACATGTTAGCATCCCTACATTTAAAATGACTCACAGGTAGGTATTAAAAGACCATGTTAGCATCCCTACATTTATAATGACTCACAGGTAGGTATTAAAAGAACATGTTAGCATCCCTACATTTATAATGACTTACAGGTAGGTATTAAAAGACCATGTTAGCATCCCTACATTTATAATAACTCACAGGTAGGTATTAAAAGACCATGTTAGCATCCCTACATTTATAATGACTCACAGGTAGGTATTAAAAGACCATGTTAGCATCCCTACATTTATAATGACTCACAGGTAGGTATTAAAAGACCATGTTAGCATCCCTACATTTATAATGACTCACAGGTAGGTATTAAAAGAACATGTTAGCATCCCTACATTTATAATGACTCACATGTAGGTATTAAAAGACCATGTTAGCATCCCTACATTTATAATGACTCACAGGTAGGTATTAAAAGACCCTGTTAGCATCTCTACATTTATAATGACTCACAGGTAGGTATTAAAAGACCATGTGAGCATCCCTACATTTATAATGACTCACAGGTAGGTATTAAAAGATCATGTTAGCATCCCTACATTTATAATGACCCACAGGTAGGTATTAAAAGACCATGTTAGCATCCCTACATTTAAAATGACTCACAGGTAGGTATTGAAAGAACATGTTAGCATCCCTACATTTATAATGACTTACAGGTAGGTATTAAAAGACCATGTTAGCATCCCTACATTTCTAAAGACTCACAGGTAGGTATTAAATGAACATGTTAGCAGCCCTATATTTATAATGACTTACAGGTAGGTATTAAAAGACCATGTTAGCATCTCTACATTTATAATGACTCACAGGTAGGTATTAAAAGACCATGTGAGCATCCCTACATTTATAATGACTCACAGGTAGGTATTAAAAGATCATGTTAGCATCCCTACATTTATAATGACTCACAGGTAGGTATTAAAAGATCATGTTAGCATCCCTACATTTATAATGACCCACAGGTAGGTATTAAAAGACCATGTTAGCATCCCTACATTTAAAATGACTCACAGGTAGGTATTGAAAGAACATGTTAGCATCCCTACATTTATAATGACTTACAGGTAGGTATTAAAAGACCATGTTAGCATCCCTACATTTCTAAAGACTCACAGGTAGGTATTAAATGAACATGTTAGCAGCCCTACATTTATAATGACTTACAGGTAGGTATTAAAAGACCATGTTAGCATCCCTACATTTATAATGACTCACAGGTAGGTATTAAAAGACCATGTTAGCATCCCTACATTTATAATGACTCACAGGTAGGTATTAAACTCACAGGTAGGTATTAAAAGAACATGTTAGCATCCCTACATTTATAATGACTCACAGGTAGGTATTAAAAGACCATGTTAGCATCCCTACATTTATAATGACTCACAGGTAGGTATTAAAAGAACATGTTAGCATCCCTACATTTATAATGACTTACAGGTAGGTATTAAAAGACCATGTTAGCATCCCTACATTTATAATAACTCACAGGTAGGTATTAAAAGACCATGTTAGCATCCCTACATTTATAATGACTCACAGGTAGGTATTAAAAGACCATGTTAGCATCCCTACATTTATAATGACTCACAGGTAGGTATTAAAAGACCATGTTAGCATCCCTACATTTATAATGACCCACAGGTAGGTATTAAAAGAACATGTTAGCATCCCTACATTTAAAATGACTCACAGGTAGGTATTAAAAGACCATGTTAGCATCCCTACATTTATAATGACTCACAGGTAGGTATTAAAAGACCATGTTAGCATCCCTACATTTATAATGACTCACATGTAGGTATTAAAAGACCATGTTAGCATCCCTACATTTATAATGACTCACAAGTAGGTATTAAAAGACCATGTTAGCATCCCTACATCTAAAATAACTCACAGGTAGGTATTAAAAGAACATGTTAGCATCCCTACATTTATAATGACTCACAGGTAGGTATTAAAAGACCATGTTAGCATCCCTACATTTATAATGACTCACAGATAGCTATAGGTATTAAAAGACCATGTTAGCATCCCTACATTTATAATGACTCGCAGGTAGGTATTAAAAGACCATGTTAGTATCCCTACATTTATAATGACTCACATGTAGGTATTAAAAGAACATGTTAGCATCCCTACATTTAAAATGACTCACATGTAGGTATTAAAAGACCATGTTAGCATCCCTACATTTATAATGACTCGCAGGTAGGTATTAAAAGACCATGTTAGCATCCCTACTTTTATAATGACTCACAGGTAGGTATTAAAAGATCATGTTAGCATCCCTACATTTAAAATGATTCACAGGTAGGTATTAAAAGACCATGTTAGCATCCCTACATGTATAATGACTCACAGGTAGGTATTAAAAGACCATGTTAGCATCCCTACATTTATAATGACTCACAGGTAGGTATTAAAAGAACATGTTAGCATCCCTACATTTAAAATGACTCACAGGTAGGTATTAAAAGACCATGTTAGCATCCCTACATGTATAATGACTCACTGGTAGGTATTAAAAGATCATGTTAGCATCCCTACATTTATAATGACTCAAAGGTAGGTATTAAAAGAACATGTTAGCATCCCTACATTTATAATGACTCACAGGTAGGTATTAAAAGACCATGTTAGCATCCCTACATTTATAATGACTCACAGTTAGGTTTTAAAAGACCATGTTAGCATCCCTACATTTAAAATGATTCACATGTAGGTATTAAAAGACCATTTTAGCATCCCTACATTTATAATGACTCGCAGGTAGGTATTAAAAGACCATGTTAGCATCCATACATTTATAATGACTCACAGGTAGGTAGTAAAAGACCATGTTAGCATCCCTACATTTATAATGACTCACAGGTAGGTATTAAAAGAACATGTTAGCATCCCTACATTTAAAATGACTCACAGGTAGGTATTAAAAGACCATGTTAGCATCCCTACATTTATAATGACTCACAGGTAGGTATTAAAAGACCATGTTAGCATCCCTACATTTATAATGACTCACAGGTAGGTATTAAAAGACCATGTTAGCATCCCTACATTTATAATGACTCACAGGTAGGTATTAAAAGACCATGTTAGCATCCCTACATTTATAGTGACTCATATGTAGGTATTAAAAGACCATGTTAGCATCCCTACATTTATAATGACTCACAAGTAGGTATTAAAAGACCATGTTAGCATCCCTACATCTAAAATAACTCACAGGTAGGTATTAAAAGACCATGTTAGCATCCCTACATTTATAATGACTCACAGATAGCTATAGGTATTAAAAGACCATGTTAGCATCCCTACATTTATAATGACTCGCAGGTAGGTATTAAAAGACCATGTTAGTATCCCTACATTTATAATGACTCACATGTAGGTATTAAAAGAACATGTTAGCATCCCTACATTTAAAATGACTCACATGTAGGTATTAAAAGACCATGTTAGCATCCCTACATTTATAATGACTCGCAGGTAGGTATTAAAAGACCATGTTAGCATCCCTACTTTTATAATGACTCACAGGTAGGTATTAAAAGATCATGTTAGCATCCCTACATTTAAAATGATTCACAGGTAGGTATTAAAAGACCATGTTAGCATCCCTACATGTATAATGACTCACATGTAGGTATTAAAAGACCATGTTAGCATCCCTACATTTATAATGACTCACAGGTAGGTATTAAAAGAACATGTTAGCATCCCTACATTTAAAATGACTCACAGGTAGGTATTAAAAGACCATGTTAGCATCCCTACATGTATAATGACTCACTGGTAGGTATTAAAAGACCATGTTAGCATCCCTACATTTATAATGACTCACAGGTAGGTATTAAAAAAACATGTTAGCATCCCTACATTTATAATGACTCACATGTATGTATTAAAAGACCATGTTAGCATCCCTACATTTATAATGACTCAGAGTTAGGTATTACAAGACCATGTTAGCATCCCTACATTTATAATGACCCACAGGTAGGTATTAAAAGACCATGTTAGCATCCCTACATTTATAATGACTCACAGGTAGGTATTAAAAGACCATGTTAGCATCCCTACATTTATAATGACTCACAGGTAGGTATTAAAAGACCATGTTAGCATCCCTACATTTATAATGACTCGCAGGTAGGTATTAAAAGATCATGTTAGCATCCCTACATTTATAATGACTCACAGGTAGGTATTAAAAGACCATGTTAGCATCCCTACATTTAAAATGATTCACAGGTAGGTATTAAAAGACCATGTTAGCATCCCTACATTTATAATGACTCACATGTAGGTATTAAAAGAACATGTTAGCATCCCTACATGTATAATGACTCACAGGTAGGTATTAAAAGAACATGTTGGCATCCCTACATTTATAATGACTCACAGGTAGGTATGAAAAGACCATGTTAGCATTCCTACATCTAACATAACTCACAGGTAGGTATTAAAAGAACATGTTAGCATCCCAACATTTATAATGACTCACAGGTAGGTATTAAAAGACCATGTTAGCATCCCTACATTTATAATGACTCACAGGTAGGTATTAAAAGAACATGTTAGCATCCCTACATTTAAAATGACTCACATGTAGGTATTAAAAGACCATTTTAGCATCCCTACATTTATAATGACTCGCAGGTAGGTATTAAAAGACCATGTTAGCATCCCTACATTTATAATGACTCACAGGTAGGTAGTAAAAGACCATGTTAGCATCCCTACATTTATAATGACTCACATGTAGGTATTAAAAGAACATGTTAGCATCCCTACATTTAAAATGACTTACAGGTAGGTATTAAAAGACCATGTTAGCATCCCTACATTTATAATAACTCACAGGTAGGTATTAAAAGACCATGTTAGCATCCCTACATTTATAATGACTCACAGGTAGGTATTAAAAGACCATGTTAGCATCCCTACATTTATAATGACTCACAGGTAGGTATTAAAAGACCATGTTAGCATCCCTACATTTATAATGACCCACAGGTAGGTATTAAAAGAACATGTTAGCATCCCTACATTTAAAATGACTCACAGGTAGGTATTAAAAGACCATGTTAGCATCCCTACATTTATAATGACTCACAGGTAGGTATTAAAAGACCATGTTAGCATCCCTACATTTATAATGACTCACATGTAGGTATTAAAAGACCATGTTAGCATCCCTACATTTATAATGACTCACAAGTAGGTATTAAAAGACCATGTTAGCATCCCTACATCTAAAATAACTCACAGGTAGGTATTAAAAGAACATGTTAGCATCCCTACATTTATAATGACTCACAGGTAGGTATTAAAAGACCATGTTAGCATCCCTACATTTATAATGACTCACAGATAGCTATAGGTATTAAAAGACCATGTTAGCATCCCTACATTTATAATGACTCGCAGGTAGGTATTAAAAGACCATGTTAGTATCCCTACATTTATAATGACTCACATGTAGGTATTAAAAGAACATGTTAGCATCCCTACATTTAAAATGACTCACATGTAGGTATTAAAAGACCATGTTAGCATCCCTACATTTATAATGACTCGCAGGTAGGTATTAAAAGACCATGTTAGCATCCCTACTTTTATAATGACTCACAGGTAGGTATTAAAAGATCATGTTAGCATCCCTACATTTAAAATGATTCACAGGTAGGTATTAAAAGACCATGTTAGCATCCCTACATGTATAATGACTCACAGGTAGGTATTAAAAGACCATGTTAGCATCCCTACATTTATAATGACTCACAGGTAGGTATTAAAAGAACATGTTAGCATCCCTACATTTAAAATGACTCACAGGTAGGTATTAAAAGACCATGTTAGCATCCCTACATGTATAATGACTCACTGGTAGGTATTAAAAGATCATGTTAGCATCCCTACATTTATAATGACTCAAAGGTAGGTATTAAAAGAACATGTTAGCATCCCTACATTTATAATGACTCACAGGTAGGTATTAAAAGACCATGTTAGCATCCCTACATTTATAATGACTCACAGTTAGGTTTTAAAAGACCATGTTAGCATCCCTACATTTAAAATGATTCACATGTAGGTATTAAAAGACCATTTTAGCATCCCTACATTTATAATGACTCGCAGGTAGGTATTAAAAGACCATGTTAGCATCCATACATTTATAATGACTCACAGGTAGGTAGTAAAAGACCATGTTAGCATCCCTACATTTATAATGACTCACAGGTAGGTATTAAAAGAACATGTTAGCATCCCTACATTTAAAATGACTCACAGGTAGGTATTAAAAGACCATGTTAGCATCCCTACATTTATAATGACTCACAGGTAGGTATTAAAAGACCATGTTAGCATCCCTACATTTATAATGACTCACAGGTAGGTATTAAAAGACCATGTTAGCATCCCTACATTTATAGTGACTCATATGTAGGTATTAAAAGACCATGTTAGCATCCCTACATTTATAATGACTCACAAGTAGGTATTAAAAGACCATGTTAGCATCCCTACATCTAAAATAACTCACAGGTAGGTATTAAAAGACCATGTTAGCATCCCTACATTTATAATGACTCACAGATAGCTATAGGTATTAAAAGACCATGTTAGCATCCCTACATTTATAATGACTCGCAGGTAGGTATTAAAAGACCATGTTAGTATCCCTACATTTATAATGACTCACATGTAGGTATTAAAAGAACATGTTAGCATCCCTACATTTAAAATGACTCACATGTAGGTATTAAAAGACCATGTTAGCATCCCTACATTTATAATGACTCGCAGGTAGGTATTAAAAGACCATGTTAGCATCCCTACTTTTATAATGACTCACAGGTAGGTATTAAAAGATCATGTTAGCATCCCTACATTTAAAATGATTCACAGGTAGGTATTAAAAGACCATGTTAGCATCCCTACATGTATAATGACTCACATGTAGGTATTAAAAGACCATGTTAGCATCCCTACATTTATAATGACTCACAGGTAGGTATTAAAAGAACATGTTAGCATCCCTACATTTAAAATGACTCACAGGTAGGTATTAAAAGACCATGTTAGCATCCCTACATGTATAATGACTCACTGGTAGGTATTAAAAGACCATGTTAGCATCCCTACATTTATAATGACTCACAGGTAGGTATTAAAAAAACATGTTAGCATCCCTACATTTATAATGACTCACATGTATGTATTAAAAGACCATGTTAGCATCCCTACATTTATAATGACTCAGAGTTAGGTATTACAAGACCATGTTAGCATCCCTACATTTATAATGACCCACAGGTAGGTATTAAAAGACCATGTTAGCATCCCTACATTTATAATGACTCACAGGTAGGTATTAAAAGACCATGTTAGCATCCCTACATTTATAATGACTCACAGGTAGGTATTAAAAGACCATGTTAGCATCCCTACATTTATAATGACTCGCAGGTAGGTATTAAAAGATCATGTTAGCATCCCTACATTTATAATGACTCACAGGTAGGTATTAAAAGACCATGTTAGCATCCCTACATTTAAAATGATTCACAGGTAGGTATTAAAAGACCATGTTAGCATCCCTACATTTATAATGACTCACATGTAGGTATTAAAAGAACATGTTAGCATCCCTACATGTATAATGACTCACAGGTAGGTATTAAAAGAACATGTTGGCATCCCTACATTTATAATGACTCACAGGTAGGTATTAAAAGACCATGTTAGCATTCCTACATCTAACATAACTCACAGGTAGGTATTAAAAGAACATGTTAGCATCCCAACATTTATAATGACTCACAGGTAGGTATTAAAAGACCATGTTAGCATCCCTACATTTATAATGACTCACAGGTAGGTATTAAAAGAACATGTTAGCATCCCTACATTTAAAATGACTCACATGTAGGTATTAAAAGACCATTTTAGCATCCCTACATTTATAATGACTCGCAGGTAGGTATTAAAAGACCATGTTAGCATCCCTACATTTATAATGACTCACAGGTAGGTAGTAAAAGACCATGTTAGCATCCCTACATTTATAATGACTCACATGTAGGTATTAAAAGAACATGTTAGCATCCCTACATTTAAAATGACTCACAGGTAGGTATTAAAAGACCATGTTAGCATCCCTACATGTATAATGACTCACTGGTAGGTATTAAAAGACCATGTTAGCATCCCTACATTTATAATGACTCACAGGTAGGTATTAAAAAAACATGTTAGCATCCCTACATTTATAATGACTCACATGTATGTATTAAAAGACCATGTTAGCATCCCTACATTTATAATGACTCAGAGTTAGGTATTACAAGACCATGTTAGCATCCCTACATTTATAATGACCCACAGGTAGGTATTAAAAGACCATGTTAGCATCCCTACATTTATAATGACTCACAGGTAGGTATTAAAAGACCATGTTAGCATCCCTACATTTATAATGACTCACAAGTAGGTATTAAAAGACCATGTTAGCATCCCTACATCTAAAATAACTCACAGGTAGGTATTAAAAGAACATGTTAGCATCCCTACATTTATAATGACTCACAGGTAGGTATTAAAAGACCATGTTAGCATCCCTACATTTATAATGACTCACAGATAGCTATAGGTATTAAAAGACCATGTTAGCATCCCTACATTTATAATGACTCGCAGGTAGGTATTAAAAGACCATGTTAGTATCCCTACATTTATAATGACTCACATGTAGGTATTAAAAGAACATGTTAGCATCCCTACATTTAAAATGACTCACATGTAGGTATTAAAAGACCATGTTAGCATCCCTACATTTATAATGACTCGCAGGTAGGTATTAAAAGACCATGTTAGCATCCCTACTTTTATAATGACTCACAGGTAGGTATTAAAAGATCATGTTAGCATCCCTACATTTAAAATGATTCACAGGTAGGTATTAAAAGACCATGTTAGCATCCCTACATGTATAATGACTCACAGGTAGGTATTAAAAGACCATGTTAGCATCCCTACATTTATAATGACTCACAGGTAGGTATTAAAAGAACATGTTAGCATCCCTACATTTAAAATGACTCACAGGTAGGTATTAAAAGACCATGTTAGCATCCCTACATGTATAATGACTCACTGGTAGGTATTAAAAGATCATGTTAGCATCCCTACATTTATAATGACTCAAAGGTAGGTATTAAAAGAACATGTTAGCATCCCTACATTTATAATGACTCACAGGTAGGTATTAAAAGACCATGTTAGCATCCCTACATTTATAATGACTCACAGTTAGGTATTAAAAGACCATGTTAGCATCCCTACATTTAAAATGATTCACATGTAGGTATTAAAAGACCATTTTAGCATCCCTACATTTATAATGACTCGCAGGTAGGTATTAAAAGACCATGTTAGCATCCATACATTTATAATGACTCACAGGTAGGTAGTAAAAGACCATGTTAGCATCCCTACATTTATAATGACTCACAGGTAGGTATTAAAAGAACATGTTAGCATCCCTACATTTAAAATGACTCACAGGTAGGTATTAAAAGACCATGTTAGCATCCCTACATTTATAATGACTCACAGGTAGGTATTAAAAGACCATGTTAGCATCCCTACATTTATAATGACTCACAGGTAGGTATTAAAAGACCATGTTAGCATCCCTACATTTATAATGACTCACAGGTAGGTATTAAAAGACCATGTTAGCATCCCTACATTTATAGTGACTCATATGTAGGTATTAAAAGACCATGTTAGCATCCCTACATTTATAATGACTCACAAGTAGGTATTAAAAGACCATGTTAGCATCCCTACATCTAAAATAACTCACAGGTAGGTATTAAAAGAACATGTTAGCATCCCTACATTTATAATGACTCACAGGTAGGTATTAAAAGACCATGTTAGCATCCCTACATTTATAATGACTCACAGATAGCTATAGGTATTAAAAGACCATGTTAGCATCCCTACATTTATAATGACTCGCAGGTAGGTATTAAAAGACCATGTTAGTATCCCTACATTTATAATGACTCACATGTAGGTATTAAAAGAACATGTTAGCATCCCTACATTTAAAATGACTCACATGTAGGTATTAAAAGACCATGTTAGCATCCCTACATTTATAATGACTCGCAGGTAGGTATTAAAAGACCATGTTAGCATCCCTACTTTTATAATGACTCACAGGTAGGTATTAAAAGATCATGTTAGCATCCCTACATTTAAAATGATTCACAGGTAGGTATTAAAAGACCATGTTAGCATCCCTACATGTATAATGACTCACATGTAGGTATTAAAAGACCATGTTAGCATCCCTACATTTATAATGACTCACAGGTAGGTATTAAAAGAACATGTTAGCATCCCTACATTTAAAATGACTCACAGGTAGGTATTAAAAGACCATGTTAGCATCCCTACATGTATAATGACTCACTGGTAGGTATTAAAAGACCATGTTAGCATCCCTACATTTATAATGACTCACAGGTAGGTATTAAAAGACCATGTTAGCATCCCTACATTTATAATGACTCACATGTATGTATTAAAAGACCATGTTAGCATCCCTACATTTATAATGACTCAGAGTTAGGTATTACAAGACCATGTTAGCATCCCTACATTTATAATGACCCACAGGTAGGTATTAAAAGACCATGTTAGCATCCCTACATTTATAATGACTCACAGGTAGGTATTAAAAGACCATGTTAGCATCCCTACATTTATAATGACTCACAGGTAGGTATTAAAAGACCATGTTAGCATCCCTACATTTATAATGACTCGCAGGTAGGTATTAAAAGATCATGTTAGCATCCCTACATTTATAATGACTCACAGGTAGGTATTAAAAGACCATGTTAGCATCCCTACATTTAAAATGATTCACAGGTAGGTATTAAAAGACCATGTTAGCATCCCTACATTTATAATGACTCACATGTAGGTATTAAAAGAACATGTTAGCATCCCTACATGTATAATGACTCACAGGTAGGTATTAAAAGAACATGTTGGCATCCCTACATTTATAATGACTCACAGGTAGGTATTAAAAGACCATGTTAGCATCCCTACATCTAACATAACTCACAGGTAGGTATTAAAAGAACATGTTAGCATCCCAACATTTATAATGACTCACAGGTAGGTATTAAAAGACCATGTTAGCATCCCTACATTTAAAATGACTCACATGTAGGTATTAAAAGAACATGTTAGCATCCCTACATTTAAAATGACTCACATGTAGGTATTAAAAGACCATTTTAGCATCCCTACATTTATAATGACTCGCAGGTAGGTATTAAAAGACCATGTTAGCATCCCTACATTTATAATGACTCACAGGTAGGTAGTAAAAGACCATGTTAGCATCCCTACATTTATAATGACTCACATGTAGGTATTAAAAGAACATGTTAGCATCCCTACATTTAAAATGACTCACAGGTAGGTATTAAAAGACCATGTTAGCATCCCTACATGTATAATGACTCACTGGTAGGTATTAAAAGACCATGTTAGCATCCCTACATTTATAATGACTCACAGGTAGGTATTAAAAAAACATGTTAGCATCCCTACATTTATAATGACTCACATGTATGTATTAAAAGACCATGTTAGCATCCCTACATTTATAATGACTCAGAGTTAGGTATTACAAGACCATGTTAGCATCCCTACATTTATAATGACCCACAGGTAGGTATTAAAAGACCATGTTAGCATCCCTACATTTATAATGACTCACAGGTAGGTATTAAAAGACCATGTTAGCATCCCTACATTTATAATGACTCACAGGTAGGTATTAAAAGACCATGTTAGCATCCCTACATTTATAATGACTCGCAGGTAGGTATTAAAAGATCATGTTAGCATCCCTACATTTATAATGACTCACAGGTAGGTATTAAAAGACCATGTTAGCATCCCTACATTTAAAATGATTCACAGGTAGGTATTAAAAGACCATGTTAGCATCCCTACATTTATAATGACTCACATGTAGGTATTAAAAGAACATGTTAGCATCCCTACATGTATAATGACTCACAGGTAGGTATTAAAAGAACATGTTGGCATCCCTACATTTATAATGACTCACAGGTAGGTATTAAAAGACCATGTTAGCATCCCTACATCTAAAATAACTCACAGGTAGGTATTAAAAGAACATGTTAGCATCCCAACATTTATAATGACTCACAGGTAGGTATTAAAAGACCATGTTAGCATCCCTACATTTATAATGACTCACAGGTAGGTATTAAAAGAACATGTTAGCATCCCTACATTTAAAATGACTCACAGGTAGGTATTAAAAGACCATTTTAGCATCCCTACATTTATAATGACTCGCAGGTAGGTATTAAAAGACCATGTTAGCATCCCTACTTTTATAATGACTCACAGGTAGGTAGTAAAAGACCATGTTAGCATCCCTACATTTATAATGACTCACATGTAGGTATTAAAAGAACATGTTAGCATCCCTACATTTAAAATGACTCACAGGTAGGTATTAAAAGACCATGTTAGCATCCCTACATTTATAATGACTCACAGGTAGGTATTAAAAGACCATGTTAGCATCCCTACATTTATAATGACTCACAGGTAGGTATTAAAAGACCATGTTAGCATCCCTACATTTATAATGACTCACAGGTAGGTATTAAAAGACCATGTTAGCATCCCTACATTTATAATGACTCACATGTAGGTATTAAAAGACCATGTTAGCATCCCTACATTTATAATGACTCACAAGTAGGTATTAAAAGACCATGTTAGCATCCCTACATCTAAAATAACTCACAGGTAGGTATTAAAAGAACATGTTAGCATCCCTACATTTATAATGACTCACAGGTAGGTATTAAAAGACCATGTTAGCATCCCTACATTTATAATGACTCACAGATAGGTATTAAAAGACCATGTTAGCATCCCTACATTTATAATGACTCGCAGGTAGGTATTAAAAGACCATGTTAGCATCCCTACATTTATAATGACTCACATGTAGGTATTAAAAGAACATGTTAGCATCCCTACATTTAAAATGACTCACATGTAGGTATTAAAAGACCATGTTAGCATCCCTACATTTATAATGACTCGCAGGTAGGTATTAAAAGACCATGTTAGCATCCCTACTTTTATAATGACTCACAGGTAGGTATTAAAAGATCATGTTAGCATCCCTACATTTAAAATGACTCACAGGTAGGTATTAAAAGACCATGTTAGCATCCCTACATGTATAATGACTCACTGGTAGGTATTAAAAGACCATGTTAGCATCCCTACATTTATAATGACTCACAGGTAGGTATTAAAAAAACATGTTAGCATCCCTACATTTATAATGACTCACATGTATGTATTAAAAGACCATGTTAGCATCCCTACATTTATAATGACTCAGAGTTAGGTATTACAAGACCATGTTAGCATCCCTACATTTATAATGACCCACAGGTAGGTATTAAAAGACCATGTTAGCATCCCTACATTTATAATGACTCACAGGTAGATATTAAAAGACCATGTTAGCATCACTACATTTATAATGACTCACAGGTAGGTATTAAAAGACCATGTTAGCATCCCTACATTTATAATGACTCGCAGGTAGGTATTAAAAGACCATGTTAGCATCCCTACATTTATAATGACTCACAGGTAGGTATTAAAAGACCATGTTAGCATCCCTACATTTAAAATGATTCACAGGTAGGTATTAAAAGACCATGTTAGCATCCCTACATTTATAATGACTCACATGTAGGTATTAAAAGACCATGTTAGCATCCCTACATTTATAATCACTCACAGGTAGGTATTAAAAGAACATGTTAGCATCCCTACATTTAAAATGACTCACAGGTAGGTATTAAAAACCATGTTAGCATCCCTACATTTATAATGACTCACATGTAGGTATTAAAAGACCATGTTAGCATCCCTACATTTAAAATGACTCACAGGTAGGTATTAAAAGACCATGTTAGCATCCCTACATTTATAATGACTCACAGGTAGGTATTAAAAGACCATGTTAGCATCCCTACATTTATAATGACTCACAGGTAGGTATTAAAAGACCATGTTAGCATCCCTACATTTATAATGACTCACAGGTATGTATTAAAAGACCATGTTAGCATCCCTACATTTATAATGACTCACAGGTAGGTAGTAAAAGACCATGTTAGCATCCCTACATTTATAATGACTCACAGGTAGGTATTAAAAGAACATGTTAGCATCCATACATTTAAAATGACTCACAGGTAGGTATTAAAAGACCATGTTAGCATCCCTACATTTATAATGACTCACAGGTAGGTATTAAAAAACCATGTTAGCATCCCTACATTTATAATGACTCACAGGTAGGTATTAAAAGACCATGTTAGCATCCCTACATCTAAAATAACTCACAGGTAGGTATTAAAAGAACATGTTAGCATCCCTACATTTATAATGACTCACAGGTAGGTATTAAAAGACCATGTTAGCATCCCTACCTTTATAATGACTCACATGTAGGTATTAAAAGACCATGTTAGCATCCCTACATTTATAATGACTCGCAGGTAGGTATTAAAAGACCATGTTAGCATCCCTACATTTATAATGACTCACATGTAGGTATTAAAAGAACATGTTAGCATCCCTACATTTAAAATGACTCACAGGTAGGTATTAAAAGACCATGTTAGCATCCCTACATTTATAATGACTCACAGGTAGGTATTAAAAGACCATGTTAGCATCCCTACATTTATAATGACTCACAGGTAGGTATTAAAAGACCATGTTAGCATCCCTACATTTATAATGACTCACATGTAGGTATTAAAAGACCATGTTAGCATCCCTACATTTATAATGACTCACATGTAGGTATTAAAAGACCATGTTAGCATCCCTACATTTATAATGACTCACAAGTAGGTATTAAAAGACCATGTTAGCATCCCTACATCTAAAATAACTCACAGGTAGGTATTAAAAGAACATGTTAGCATCCCTACATTTATAATGACTCACAGGTAGGTATTAAAAGACCATGTTAGCATCCCTACATTTATAATGACTCACAGATAGGTATTAAAAGACCATGTTAGCATCCCTACATTTATAATGACTCGCAGGTAGGTATTAAAAGACCATGTTAGCATCCCTACATTTATAATGACTCACATGTAGGTATTAAAAGAACATGTTAGCATCCCTACATTTAAAATGACTCCCATGTAGGTATTAAAAGACCATGTTAGCATCCCTACATTTATAATGACTCGCAGGTAGGTATTAAAAGACCATGTTAGCATCCCTACTTTTATAATGACTCACAGGTAGGTATTAAAAGATCATGTTAGCATCCCTACATTTAAAATGATTCACAGGTAGGTATTAAAAGACCATGTGAGCATCCCTACATGTATAATGACTCACATGTAGGTATTAAAAGACCATGTTAGCATCCCTACATTTATAATGACTCACAGGTAGGTATTAAAAGAACATGTTAGCATCCCTACATTTAAAATGACTCACAGGTAGGTATTAAAAGACCATGTTAGCATCCCTACATGTATAATGACTCACTGGTAGGTATTAAAAGACCATGTTAGTACCCCTACATTTATAATGACTCACAGGTAGGTATTAAAAAAAGATGTTAGCATCCCTACATTTATAATGACTCACATGTATGTATTAAAAGACCATGTTAGCATCCGTACATTTATAATGACTCAGAGTTAGGTATTACAAGACCATGTTAGCATCCCTACATTTATAATGACCCACAGGTAGGTATTAAAAGACCATGTTAGCATCCCTACATTTATAATGACTCACAGGTAGGTATTAAAAGACCATGTTAGCATCCCTACATTTATAATGACTCACAGGTAGGTATTAAAAGACCATGTTAGCATCCCTACATTTATAATGACTCACAGGTAGGTATTAAAAGACCATGTTAGCATCCCTACATTTATAATGACTCACATGTAGGTATTAAAAGACCATGTTAGCATCCCTACATTTATAATGACTCACAAGTAGGTATTAAAAGACCATGTTAGCATCCCTACATCTAAAATAACTCACAGGTAGGTATTAAAAGAACATGTTAGCATCCCTACATTTATAATGACTCACAGGTAGGTATTAAAAGACCATGTTAGCATCCCTACATTTATAATGACTCACAGATAGGTATTAAAAGACCATGTTAGCATCCCTACATTTATAATGACTCACAGGTAGGTATTAAAAGACCATGTTAGCATCCCTACATTTATAATGACTCACATGTAGGTATTAAAAGAACATGTTAGCATCCCTACATTTAAAATGACTCACATGTAGGTATTAAAAGACCATGTTAGCATCCCTACATTTATAATGACTCGCAGGTAGGTATTAAAAGACCATGTTAGCATCCCTACTTTTATAATGACTCACAGGTAGGTATTAAAAGATCATGTTAGCATCCCTACATTTAAAATGATTCACAGGTAGGTATTAAAAGACCATGTTAGCATCCCTACATGTATAATGACTCACATGTAGGTATTAAAAGACCATGTTAGCATCCCTACATTTATAATGACTCACAGGTAGGTATCAAAAGAACATGTTAGCATCCCTACATTTAAAATGACTCACAGGTAGGTATTAAAAGACCATGTTAGCATCCCTACATGTATAATGACTCACTAGTAGGTATTAAAAGACCATGTTAGCATCCCTACATTTATAATGACTCACAGGTAGGTATTACAAGACCATGTTAGCATCCCTACATTTATAATGACTCACATGTAGGTATTAAAAGAACATGTTAGCATCCCTACATTTATAATGACTCACAGGTAGGTATTAAAAACCATGTTAGCATCCCTACATTTATAATGACTCACATGTAGGTATTAAAAGAACATGTTAGCATCCCTACATTTAAAATGACTCACATGTAGGTATTAAAAGACCATGTTAGCATCCCTACATTTATAATGACTCGCAGGTAGGTATTAAAAGACCATGTCAGCATCCCTACTTTTATAATGACTCACAGGTAGGTATTAAAAGATCATGTTAGCATCCCTACATTTAAAATGATTCACAGGTAGGTATTAAAATACCATGTTAGCATCCCTACATGTATAATGACTCACATGTAGGTATTAAAAGACCATGTTAGCATCCCTACATTTATAATGACTCACAGGTAGGTATTAAAAGAACATGTTAGCATCCCTACATTTAAAATGACTCACATGTAGGTATTAAAAGACCATGTTAGCATCTCTACATGTATAATGACTCACTGGTAGGTATTAAAAGACCATGTTAGCATCCCTACATTTATAATGACTCACAGGTAGGTATTACAAGACCATGTTAGCATCCCTACATTTATAATGACCCACAGGTAGGTATTAAAAGACCATGTTAGCATCCCTACATTTATAATGACTCACAGGTAGGTATTAAAAGACCATGTTAGCATCCCTACATTTATAATGACTCACATGTAGGTATTAAAAGAACATGTTAGCATCCCTACATTTAAAATGACTCACAGGTAGGTATTAAAAACCATGTTAGCATCCCTACATGTATAATGACTCACATGTAGGTATTAAAAGACCATGTTAGCATCCCTACATTTATAATGACTCACATGTAGGTATTAAAAGAACATGTTAGCATCCCTACATTTATAATGACTCACAGGTAGGTATTAAAAGAACATGTTAGCATCCCTACATTTAAAATAACTCACAGGTAGGTATTAAAAGACCATGTTAGCATCCCTACATTTAAAATGACTCACAGGTAGGTATTAAAAGACCATGTTAGCATCCCTACATTTATAATGACTCACAGGTAGGTATTAAAAGACCATGTTAACATCCCTACATTTATAATGACTCACAGGTAGTTATTAAAAGACCATGTTAGCATCCCTACATTTATAATGACCCACAGGTAGGTATTAAAAGATCATGTTAGCATCCCTACATTTATAATGACTCAAAGGTAGGTATTAAAAGAACATGTTAGCATCCCTACATTTATAATGACTCACAGGTAGGTATTAAAAGACCATGTTAGCATCCCTACATTTATAATGACTCACAGGTAGGTATTAAAAGACCATGTTAGCATCCCTACATTTATAATGACTCACAGGTAGGTATTAAAAGAACATGTTAGCATCCCTACATTTATAATGACTCACAGGTAGGTATTAAAAGACCATGTTAGCATCCCTACATTTATAATGACTCACAGGTAGGTAGTAAAAGACCATGTTACCATCCCTACATTTATAATGACTCACAGGTAGGTATTAAAAGAACATGTTAGCATCCATACATTTAAAATGACTCACAGGTAGGTATTAAAAGACCATGTTAACATCCCTACATTTATAATGACTCACAGGTAGGTATTAAAAAATCATGTTAGCATCCCTACATTTATAATGACTCACAGGTAGGTATTAAAAGACCATGTTAGCATCCCTACATCTAAAATAACTCACAGGTAGGTATTAAAAGAACATGTTAGCATCCCTACATTTATAATGACTCACAGGTAGGTATTAAAAGAACATGTTAGCATCCCTACATTTATAATGACTCACATGTAGGTATTAAAAGACCATGTTAGCATCCCTACATTTATAATGACTCGCAGGTAGGTATTAAAAGACCATGTTAGCATCCCTACATTTATAATGACTCACAGGTAGGTATTAAAAGAACATGTTAGCATCCCTACATTTAAAATGACTCACATGTAGGTATTAAAAGACCATGTTAGCATCCCTACATTTATAATGACTCGCAGGTAGGTATTAAAAGACCATGTTAGCATCCCTACATTTATAATGACTCACAGGTAGGTATTAAAAGATCATGTTAACATCTCTACATTTAAAATGATTCACAGGTAGGTATTAAAAGACCATGTTAGCATCCCTACATGTATAATGACTCACATGTAGGTATTAAAAGACCATGTTAGCATCCCTACATTTATAATGACTCACAGGTAGGTATTAAAAGAACATGTTAGCATCCCTACATTTAAAATGACTCACAGGTATGTATTAAAAGACCATGTTAGCATCCCTACATGTATAATGACTCACTGGTAGGTATTAAAAGACCATGTTAGCATCCCTACATTTATAATGACTCACAGGTAGGTATTAAAAAAACATGTTAGCATCCCTACATTTATAATGACTCACATGTATGTATTAAAAGACCATGTTAGCATCCCTACATTTATAATGACTCAGAGTTAGGTATTACAAGACCATGTTAGCATCCCTACATTTATAATGACCCACAGGTAGGTATTAAAAGACTATGTTAGCATCCTTACATTTATAATGACTCACAGGTAGGTATTAAAAGACCATGTTAGCATCCCTACATTTATAATGACTCACAGGTAGGTATTAAAAGACCATGTTAGCATCCCTACATTTATAATGACTCGCAGGTAGGTATTAAAAGACCATGTTAGCATCCCTACATTTATAATGACTCACAGGTAGGTATTAAAAGACCATGTTAATATCCCTACATTTAAAATGATTCACAGGTAGGTATTAAAAGACCATGTTAGCATCCCTACATGTATAATGACTCACATGTAGGTATTAAAAGAACATGTTAGCATCCCTACATTTATAATGACTCACAGGTAGGTATTAAAAGAACATGTTAGCATCCCTACATTTAAAATGACTCACAGGTAGGTATTAAAAACCATGTTAGCATCCCTACATGTATAATGACTCACAGGTAGGTACTAAAAGAACATGTTAGCATCCCTACATCTAAAATAACTCACAGGTAGGTATTAAAAGAACATGTTAGCATCCCTATATTTATAATGACTCACAGGTAGGTATTAAAAGACCATGTTAGCATCCCTACATTTATAATGACTCACATGTATGTATTAAAAGACCATGTTAGCATCCCTACATTTATAATGACTCAGAGTTAGGTATTACAAGACCATGTTAGCATCCCTACATTTATAATGACCCACAGGTAGGTATTAAAAGACTATGTTAGCATCCTTACATTTATAATGACTCACAGGTAGGTATTAAAAGAACATGTTAGCATCCCTACATTTAAAATGACTCACAGGTAGGTATTAAAAGACCATGTTAGCATCCCTACATTTATAATGACTCACAGGTAGGTATTAAAAGACCATGTTAGCATCCCTACATTTATAATGACTCACAGGTAGGTATTAAAAGACCATGTTAGCATCCCTACATTTATAATGACTCACATGTAGGTATTAAAAGACCATGTTAGCATCCCTACATTTATAATGACTCACAAGTAGGTATTAAAAGACCATGTTAGCATCCCTACATCTAAAATAACTCACAGGTAGGTATTAAAAGAACATGTTAGCATCCCTACATTTATAATGACTCACAGGTAGGTATTAAAAGACCATGTTAGCATCCCTACATTTATAATGACTCACAGATAGGTATTAAAAGACCATGTTAGCATCCCTACATTTATAATGACTCGCGGGTAGGTATTAAAAGACCATGTTAGCATCCCTACATTTATAATGACTCACATGTAGGTATTAAAAGAACATGTTAGCATCCCTACATTTAAAATGACTCGCATGTAGGTATTAAAAGACCATGTTAGCATCCCTACATTTATAATGACTCGCAGGTAGGTATTAAAAGACCATGTTAGCATCACTACTTTTATAATGACTCACAGGTAGGTATTAAAAGATCATTATAGCATCCCTACATTTAAAATGATTCACAGGTAGGTATTAAAAGACCATGTTAGCATCCCTACATGTATAATGACTCACATGTAGGTATTAAAAGACCATGTTAGCATCCCTACATTTATAATGACTCACAGGTAGGTATTAAAAGAACATGTTAGCATCCCTACATTTAAAATGACTCACAAGTAGGTATTAAAAGACCATGTTAGCATCCCTACATGTATAATGACTCACTGGTAGGTATTAAAAGACCATGTTAGTACCCCTACATTTATAATGACTCACAGGTAGGTATTAAAAAAACATGTTAGCATCCCTACATTTATAATGACTCACATGTATGTATTAAAAGACCATGTTAGCATCCCTACATTTATAATGACTCAGAGTTAGGTATTACAAGACCATGTTAGCATCCCTACATTTATAATGACCCACAGGTAGGTATTAAAAGACCATGTTAGCATCCCTACATTTATAATGACTCACAGGTAGGTATTAAAAGACCATGTTAGCATCCCTACATTTATAATGACTCACAGGTAGGTATTAAAAGACCATGTTAGCATCCCTACATTTATAATGACTCACAGGTAGGTATTAAAAGACCATGTTAGCATCCCTACATTTATAATGACTCACATGTAGGTATTAAAAGACCATGTTAGCATCCCTACATTTATAATGACTCACAAGTAGGTATTAAAAGACCATGTTAGCATCCCTACATCTAAAATAACTCACAGGTAGGTATTAAAAGAACATGTTAGCATCCCTACATTTAAAATGACTCACATGTAGGTATTAAAAGACCATGTTAGCATCCCTACATTTATAATGACTCGCAGGTAGGTATTAAAAGACCATGTTAGCATCCCTACTTTTATAATGACTCACAGGTAGGTATTAAAAGATCATGTTAGCATCCCTACATTTAAAATGATTCACAGGTAGGTATTAAAAGACCATGTTAGCATCCCTACATGTATAATGACTCACATGTAGGTATTAAAAGACCATGTTAGCATCCCTACATTTATAATGACTCACAGGTAGGTATCAAAAGAACATGTTAGCATCCCTACATTTAAAATGACTCACAGGTAGGTATTAAAAGACCATGTTAGCATCCCTACATGTATAATGACTCACTGGTAGGTATTAAAAGACCATGTTAGCATCCCTACATTTATAATGACTCACAGGTAGGTATTACAAGACCATGTTAGCATCCCTACATTTATAATGACTCACATGTAGGTATTAAAAGAACATGTTAGCATCCCTACATTTATAATGACTCACAGGTAGGTATTAAAAACCATGTTAGCATCCCTACATTTATAATGACTCACATGTAGGTATTAAAAGAACATGTTAGCATCCCTACATTTAAAATGACTCACATGTAGGTATTAAAAGACCATGTTAGCATCCCTACATTTATAATGACTCGCAGGTAGGTATTAAAAGACCATGTCAGCATCCCTACTTTTATAATGACTCACAGGTAGGTATTAAAAGATCATGTTAGCATCCCTACATTTAAAATGATTCACAGGTAGGTATTAAAATACCATGTTAGCATCCCTACATGTATAATGACTCACATGTAGGTATTAAAAGACCATGTTAGCATCCCTACATTTATAATGACTCACAGGTAGGTATTAAAAGAACATGTTAGCATCCCTACATTTAAAATGACTCACATGTAGGTATTAAAAGACCATGTTAGCATCCCTACATGTATAATGACTCACTGGTAGGTATTAAAAGACCATGTTAGCATCCCTACATTTATAATGACTCACAGGTAGGTATTACAAGACCATGTTAGCATCCCTACATTTATAATGACCCACAGGTAGGTATTAAAAGACCATGTTAGCATCCCTACATTTATAATGACTCACAGGTAGGTATTAAAAGACCATGTTAGCATCCCTACATTTATAATGACTCACATGTAGGTATTAAAAGAACATGTTAGCATCCCTACATTTAAAATGACTCACAGGTAGGTATTAAAAACCATGTTAGCATCCCTACATGTATAATGACTCACATGTAGGTATTAAAAGACCATGTTAGCATCCTTACATTTATAATGACTCACATGTAGGTATTAAAAGACCATGTTAGCATCCCTACATTTATAATGACTCACAGGTAGGTATTAAAAGAACATGTTAGCATCCCTACATTTAAAATAACTCACAGGTAGGTATTAAAAGACCATGTTAGCATCCCTACATTTAAAATGACTTACAGGTAGGTATTAAAAGACCATGTTAGCATCCCTACATTTATAATGACTCACAGGTAGGTATTAAAAGACCATGTTAACATCCCTACATTTATAATGACTCACAGGTAGTTATTAAAAGACCATGTTAGCATCCCTACATTTATAATGACCCACAGGTAGGTATTAAAAGATCATGTTAGCATCCCTACATTTATAATGACTCAAAGGTAGGTATTAAAAGAACATGTTAGCATCCCTACATTTATAATGACTCACAGGTAGGTATTAAAAGACCATGTTAGCATCCCTACATTTATAATGACTCACAGGTAGGTATTAAAAGACCATGTTAGCATCCCTACATTTATAATGACTCACAGGTAGGTATTAAAAGACCATGTTAATATCCCTACATTTAAAATGATTCACAGGTAGGTATTAAAAGACCATGTTAGCATCCCTACATGTATAATGACTCACATGTAGGTATTAAAAGAACATGTTAGCATCCCTACATTTATAATGACTCACAGGTAGGTATTAAAAGAACATGTTAGCATCCCTACATTTAAAATGACTCACAGGTAGGTATTAAAAACCATGTTAGCATCCCTACATGTATAATGACTCACAGGTAGGTATTAAAAGAACATGTTAGCATCCCTACATCTAAAATAACTCACAGGTAGGTATTAAAAGAACATGTTAGCATCCCTATATTTATAATGACTCACAGGTAGGTATTAAAAGACCATGTTAGCATCCCTACATTTATAATGACTCACATGTATGTATTAAAAGACCATGTTAGCATCCCTACATTTATAATGACTCAGAGTTAGGTATTACAAGACCATGTTAGCATCCCTACATTTATAATGACCCACAGGTAGGTATTAAAAGACTATGTTAGCATCCTTACATTTATAATGACTCACAGGTAGGTATTAAAAGAACATGTTAGCATCCCTACATTTAAAATGACTCACAGGTAGGTATTAAAAGACCATGTTAGCATCCCTACATTTATAATGACTCACAGGTAGGTATTAAAAGACCATGTTAGCATCCCTACATTTATAATGACTCACAGGTAGGTATTAAAAGACCATGTTAGCATCCCTACATTTATAATGACTCACATGTAGGTATTAAAAGACCATGTTAGCATCCCTACATTTATAATGACTCACAAGTAGGTATTAAAAGACCATGTTAGCATCCCTACATCTAAAATAACTCACAGGTAGGTATTAAAAGAACATGTTAGCATCCCTACATTTATAATGACTCACAGGTAGGTATTAAAAGACCATGTTAGCATCCCTACATTTATAATGACTCACATGTAGGTATTAAAAGAACATGTTAGCATCCCTACATTTAAAATGACTCGCATGTAGGTATTAAAAGACCATGTTAGCATCCCTACATTTATAATGACTCGCAGGTAGGTATTAAAAGACCATGTTAGCATCACTACTTTTATAATGACTCACAGGTAGGTATTAAAAGATCATTATAGCATCCCTACATTTAAAATGATTCACAGGTAGGTATTAAAAGACCATGTTAGCATCCCTACATGTATAATGACTCACATGTAGGTATTAAAAGACCATGTTAGCATCCCTACATTTATAATGACTCACAGGTAGGTATTAAAAGAACATGTTAGCATCCCTACATTTAAAATGACTCACAGGTAGGTATTAAAAGACCATGTTAGCATCCCTACATGTATAATGACTCACTGGTAGGTATTAAAAGACCATGTTAGTACCCCTACATTTATAATGACTCACAGGTAGGTATTAAAAAAACATGTTAGCATCCCTACATTTATAATGACTCACATGTATGTATTAAAAGACCATGTTAGCATCCCTACATTTATAATGACTCAGAGTTAGGTATTACAAGACCATGTTAGCATCCCTACATTTATAATGACCCACAGGTAGGTATTAAAAGACCATGTTAGCATCCCTACATTTATAATGACTCACAGGTAGGTATTAAAAGACCATGTTAGCATCCCTACATTTATAATGACTCACAGGTAGGTATTAAAAGACCATGTTAGCATCCCTACATTTATAATGACTCACAGGTAGGTATTAAAAGACCATGTTAGCATCCCTACATGTATAATGACTCACTGGTAGGTATTAAAAGACCATGTTAGCATCCCTACATTTATAATGACTCACAGGTAGGTATTACAAGACCATGTTAGCATCCCTACATTTATAATGACTCACATGTAGGTATTAAAAGAACATGTTAGCATCCCTACATTTATAATGACTCACAGGTAGGTATTAAAAACCATGTTAGCATCCCTACATTTATAATGACTCACATGTAGGTATTAAAAGAACATGTTAGCATCCCTACATTTAAAATGACTCACATGTAGGTATTAAAAGACCATGTTAGCATCCCTACATTTATAATGACTCGCAGGTAGGTATTAAAAGACCATGTCAGCATCCCTACTTTTATAATGACTCACAGGTAGGTATTAAAAGATCATGTTAGCATCCCTACATTTAAAATGATTCACAGGTAGGTATTAAAATACCATGTTAGCATCCCTACATGTATAATGACTCACATGTAGGTATTAAAAGACCATGTTAGCATCCCTACATTTATAATGACTCACAGGTAGGTATTAAAAGAACATGTTAGCATCCCTACATTTAAAATGACTCACATGTAGGTATTAAAAGACCATGTTAGCATCCCTACATGTATAATGACTCACTGGTAGGTATTAAAAGACCATGTTAGCATCCCTACATTTATAATGACTCACAGGTAGGTATTACAAGACCATGTTAGCATCCCTACATTTATAATGACCCACAGGTAGGTATTAAAAGACCATGTTAGCATCCCTACATTTATAATGACTCACAGGTAGGTATTAAAAGACCATGTTAGCATCCCTACATTTATAATGACTCACATGTAGGTATTAAAAGAACATGTTAGCATCCCTACATTTAAAATGACTCACAGGTAGGTATTAAAAACCATGTTAGCATCCCTACATGTATAATGACTCACATGTAGGTATTAAAAGACCATGTTAGCATCCTTACATTTATAATGACTCACAGGTAGGTATTAAAAACCATGTTAGCATCCCTACATTTATAATGACTCACATGTAGGTATTAAAAGAACATGTTAGCATCCCTACATTTAAAATGACTCACATGTAGGTATTAAAAGACCATGTTAGCATCCCTACATTTATAATGACTCGCAGGTAGGTATTAAAAGACCATGTCAGCATCCCTACTTTTATAATGACTCACAGGTAGGTATTAAAAGATCATGTTAGCATCCCTACATTTAAAATGATTCACAGGTAGGTATTAAAATACCATGTTAGCATCCCTACATGTATAATGACTCACATGTAGGTATTAAAAGACCATGTTAGCATCCCTACATTTATAATGACTCACAGGTAGGTATTAAAAGAACATGTTAGCATCCCTACATTTAAAATGACTCACATGTAGGTATTAAAAGACCATGTTAGCATCCCTACATGTATAATGACTCACTGGTAGGTATTAAAAGACCATGTTAGCATCCCTACATTTATAATGACTCACAGGTAGGTATTACAAGACCATGTTAGCATCCCTACATTTATAATGACCCACAGGTAGGTATTAAAAGACCATGTTAGCATCCCTACATTTATAATGACTCACAGGTAGGTATTAAAAGACCATGTTAGCATCCCTACATTTATAATGACTCACATGTAGGTATTAAAAGAACATGTTAGCATCCCTACATTTAAAATGACTCACAGGTAGGTATTAAAAACCATGTTAGCATCCCTACATGTATAATGACTCACATGTAGGTATTAAAAGACCATGTTAGCATCCTTACATTTATAATGACTCACATGTAGGTATTAAAAGACCATGTTAGCATCCCTACATTTATAATGACTCACAGGTAGGTATTAAAAGAACATGTTAGCATCCCTACATTTAAAATAACTCACAGGTAGGTATTAAAAGACCATGTTAGCATCCCTACATTTAAAATGACTTACAGGTAGGTATTAAAAGACCATGTTAGCATCCCTACATTTATAATGACTCACAGGTAGGTATTAAAAGACCATGTTAACATCCCTACATTTATAATGACTCACAGGTAGTTATTAAAAGACCATGTTAGCATCCCTACATTTATAATGACCCACAGGTAGGTATTAAAAGATCATGTTAGCATCCCTACATTTATAATGACTCAAAGGTAGGTATTAAAAGAACATGTTAGCATCCCTACATTTATAATGACTCACAGGTAGGTATTAAAAGACCATGTTAGCATCCCTACATTTATAATGACTCACAGGTAGGTATTAAAAGACCATGTTAGCATCCCTACATTTATAATGACTCACAGGTAGGTATTAAAAGACCATGTTAATATCCCTACATTTAAAATGATTCACAGGTAGGTATTAAAAGACCATGTTAGCATCCCTACATGTATAATGACTCACATGTAGGTATTAAAAGAACATGTTAGCATCCCTACATTTATAATGACTCACAGGTAGGTATTAAAAGAACATGTTAGCATCCCTACATTTAAAATGACTCACAGGTAGGTATTAAAAACCATGTTAGCATCCCTACATGTATAATGACTCACAGGTAGGTATTAAAAGAACATGTTAGCATCCCTACATCTAAAATAACTCACAGGTAGGTATTAAAAGAACATGTTAGCATCCCTATATTTATAATGACTCACAGGTAGGTATTAAAAGACCATGTTAGCATCCCTACATTTATAATGACTCACATGTATGTATTAAAAGACCATGTTAGCATCCCTACATTTATAATGACTCAGAGTTAGGTATTACAAGACCATGTTAGCATCCCTACATTTATAATGACCCACAGGTAGGTATTAAAAGACTATGTTAGCATCCTTACATTTATAATGACTCACAGGTAGGTATTAAAAGAACATGTTAGCATCCCTACATTTAAAATGACTCACAGGTAGGTATTAAAAGACCATGTTAGCATCCCTACATTTATAATGACTCACAGGTAGGTATTAAAAGACCATGTTAGCATCCCTACATTTATAATGACTCACAGGTAGGTATTAAAAGACCATGTTAGCATCCCTACATTTATAATGACTCACATGTAGGTATTAAAAGACCATGTTAGCATCCCTACATTTATAATGACTCACAAGTAGGTATTAAAAGACCATGTTAGCATCCCTACATCTAAAATAACTCACAGGTAGGTATTAAAAGAACATGTTAGCATCCCTACATTTATAATGACTCACAGGTAGGTATTAAAAGACCATGTTAGCATCCCTACATTTATAATGACTCACATGTAGGTATTAAAAGAACATGTTAGCATCCCTACATTTAAAATGACTCGCATGTAGGTATTAAAAGACCATGTTAGCATCCCTACATTTATAATGACTCGCAGGTAGGTATTAAAAGACCATGTTAGCATCACTACTTTTATAATGACTCACAGGTAGGTATTAAAAGATCATTATAGCATCCCTACATTTAAAATGATTCACAGGTAGGTATTAAAAGACCATGTTAGCATCCCTACATGTATAATGACTCACATGTAGGTATTAAAAGACCATGTTAGCATCCCTACATTTATAATGACTCACAGGTAGGTATTAAAAGAACATGTTAGCATCCCTACATTTAAAATGACTCACAGGTAGGTATTAAAAGACCATGTTAGCATCCCTACATGTATAATGACTCACTGGTAGGTATTAAAAGACCATGTTAGTACCCCTACATTTATAATGACTCACAGGTAGGTATTAAAAAAACATGTTAGCATCCCTACATTTATAATGACTCACATGTATGTATTAAAAGACCATGTTAGCATCCCTACATTTATAATGACTCAGAGTTAGGTATTACAAGACCATGTTAGCATCCCTACATTTATAATGACCCACAGGTAGGTATTAAAAGACCATGTTAGCATCCCTACATTTATAATGACTCACAGGTAGGTATTAAAAGACCATGTTAGCATCCCTACATTTATAATGACTCACAGGTAGGTATTAAAAGACCATGTTAGCATCCCTACATTTATAATGACTCACAGGTAGGTATTAAAAGACCATGTTAGCATCCCTACATTTATAATGACTCACATGTAGGTATTAAAAGACCATGTTAGCATCCCTACATTTATAATGACTCACAAGTAGGTATTAAAAGACCATGTTAGCATCCCTACATCTAAAATAACTCACAGGTAGGTATTAAAAGAACATGTTAGCATCCCTACATTTAAAATGACTCACATGTAGGTATTAAAAGACCATGTTAGCATCCCTACATTTATAATGACTCGCAGGTAGGTATTAAAAGACCATGTTAGCATCCCTACTTTTATAATGACTCACAGGTAGGTATTAAAAGATCATGTTAGCATCCCTACATTTAAAATGATTCACAGGTAGGTATTAAAAGACCATGTTAGCATCCCTACATGTATAATGACTCACATGTAGGTATTAAAAGACCATGTTAGCATCCCTACATTTATAATGACTCACAGGTAGGTATCAAAAGAACATGTTAGCATCCCTACATTTAAAATGACTCACAGGTAGGTATTAAAAGACCATGTTAGCATCCCTACATGTATAATGACTCACTGGTAGGTATTAAAAGACCATGTTAGCATCCCTACATTTATAATGACTCACAGGTAGGTATTACAAGACCATGTTAGCATCCCTACATTTATAATGACTCACATGTAGGTATTAAAAGAACATGTTAGCATCCCTACATTTATAATGACTCACAGGTAGGTATTAAAAACCATGTTAGCATCCCTACATTTATAATGACTCACATGTAGGTATTAAAAGAACATGTTAGCATCCCTACATTTAAAATGACTCACATGTAGGTATTAAAAGACCATGTTAGCATCCCTACATTTATAATGACTCGCAGGTAGGTATTAAAAGACCATGTCAGCATCCCTACTTTTATAATGACTCACAGGTAGGTATTAAAAGATCATGTTAGCATCCCTACATTTAAAATGATTCACAGGTAGGTATTAAAATACCATGTTAGCATCCCTACATGTATAATGACTCACATGTAGGTATTAAAAGACCATGTTAGCATCCCTACATTTATAATGACTCACAGGTAGGTATTAAAAGAACATGTTAGCATCCCTACATTTAAAATGACTCACATGTAGGTATTAAAAGACCATGTTAGCATCCCTACATGTATAATGACTCACTGGTAGGTATTAAAAGACCATGTTAGCATCCCTACATTTATAATGACTCACAGGTAGGTATTACAAGACCATGTTAGCATCCCTACATTTATAATGACCCACAGGTAGGTATTAAAAGACCATGTTAGCATCCCTACATTTATAATGACTCACAGGTAGGTATTAAAAGACCATGTTAGCATCCCTACATTTATAATGACTCACATGTAGGTATTAAAAGAACATGTTAGCATCCCTACATTTAAAATGACTCACAGGTAGGTATTAAAAACCATGTTAGCATCCCTACATGTATAATGACTCACATGTAGGTATTAAAAGACCATGTTAGCATCCCTACATTTATAATGACTCACATGTAGGTATTAAAAGACCATGTTAGCATCCCTACATTTATAATGACTCACAGGTAGGTATTAAAAGAACATGTTAGCATCCCTACATTTAAAATAACTCACAGGTAGGTATTAAAAGACCATGTTAGCATCCCTACATTTAAAATGACTTACAGGTAGGTATTAAAAGACCATGTTAGCATCCCTACATTTATAATGACTCACAGGTAGGTATTAAAAGACCATGTTAACATCCCTACATTTATAATGACTCACAGGTAGTTATTAAAAGACCATGTTAGCATCCCTACATTTATAATGACCCACAGGTAGGTATTAAAAGATCATGTTAGCATCCCTACATTTATAATGACTCAAAGGTAGGTATTAAAAGAACATGTTAGCATCCCTACATTTATAATGACTCACAGGTAGGTATTAAAAGACCATGTTAGCATCCCTACATTTATAATGACTCACAGGTAGGTATTAAAAGACCATGTTAGCATCCCTACATTTATAATGACTCACAGGTAGGTATTAAAAGAACATGTTAGCATCCCTACATTTATAATGACTCACAGGTAGGTATTAAAAGACCATGTTAGCATCCCTACATTTATAATGACTCACAGGTAGGTAGTAAAAGACCATGTTAGCATCCCTACATTTATAATGACTCACAGGTAGGTATTAAAAGAACATGTTAGCATCCATACATTTAAAATGACTCACAGGTAGGTATTAAAAGACCATGTTAACATCCCTACATTTATAATGACTCACAGGTAGGTATTAAAAAACCATGTTAGCATCCCTACATTTATAATGACTCACAGGTAGGTATTAAAAGACCATGTTAGCATCCCTACATCTAAAATAACTCACAGGTAGGTATTAAAAGAACATGTTAGCATCCCTACATTTATAATGACTCACAGGTAGGTATTAAAAGACCATGTTAGCATCCCTACATTTATAATGACTCACATGTAGGTATTAAAAGACCATGTTAGCATCCCTACATTTATAATGACTCGCAGGTAGGTATTAAAAGACCATGTTAGCATCCCTACATTTATAATGACTCACAGGTAGGTATTAAAAGAACATGTTAGCATCCCTACATTTAAAATGACTCACATGTAGGTATTAAAAGACCATGTTAGCATCCCTACATTTATAATGACTCGCAGGTAGGTATTAAAAGACCATGTTAGCATCCCTACATTTATAATGACTCACAGGTAGGTATTAAAAGATCATGTTAACATCTCTACATTTAAAATGATTCACAGGTAGGTATTAAAAGACCATGTTAGCATCCCTACATGTATAATGACTCACATGTAGGTATTAAAAGACCATGTTAGCATCCCTACATTTATAATGACTCACAGGTAGGTATTAAAAGAATATGTTAGCATCCCTACATTTAAAATGACTCACAGGTATGTATTAAAAGACCATGTTAGCATCCCTACATGTATAATGACTCACTGGTAGGTATTAAAAGACCATGTTAGCATCCCTACATTTATAATGACTCACAGGTAGGTATTAAAAAAACATGTTAGCATCCCTACATTTATAATGACTCACATGTATGTATTAAAAGACCATGTTAGCATCCCTACATTTATAATGACTCAGAGTTAGGTATTACAAGACCATGTTAGCATCCCTACATTTATAATGACCCACAGGTAGGTATTAAAAGACTATGTTAGCATCCTTACATTTATAATGACTCACAGGTAGGTATTAAAAGACCATGTTAGCATCCCTACATTTATAATGACTCACAGGTAGGTATTAAAAGACCATGTTAGCATCCCTACATTTATAATGACTCACAGGTAGGTATTAAAAGACCATGTTAGCATCCCTACATTTATAATGACTCACAGGTAGGTATTAAAAGACCATGTTAATATCCCTACATTTAAAATGATTCACAGGTAGGTATTAAAAGACCATGTTAGCATCCCTACATTTATAATGACTCACAGGTAGGTATTAAAAGACCATGTTAACATCCCTACATTTATAATGACTCACAGGTAGTTATTAAAAGACCATGTTAGCATCCCTACATTTATAATGACCCACAGGTAGGTATTAAAAGATCATGTTAGCATCCCTACATTTATAATGACTCAAAGGTAGGTATTAAAAGAACATGTTAGCATCCCTACATTTATAATGACTCACAGGTAGGTATTAAAAGACCATGTTAGCATCCCTACATTTATAATGACTCACAGGTAGGTATTAAAAGACCATGTTAGCATCCCTACATTTATAATGACTCACAGGTAGGTATTAAAAGAACATGTTAGCATCCCTACATTTATAATGACTCACAGGTAGGTATTAAAAGACCATGTTAGCATCCCTACATTTATAATGACTCACAGGTAGGTAGTAAAAGACCATGTTAGCATCCCTACATTTATAATGACTCACAGGTAGGTATTAAAAGAACATGTTAGCATCCATACATTTAAAATGACTCACAGGTAGGTATTAAAAGACCATGTTAACATCCCTACATTTATAATGACTCACAGGTAGGTATTAAAAAACCATGTTAGCATCCCTACATTTATAATGACTCACAGGTAGGTATTAAAAGACCATGTTAGCATCCCTACATCTAAAATAACTCACAGGTAGGTATTAAAAGAACATGTTAGCATCCCTACATTTATAATGACTCACAGGTAGGTATTAAAAGACCATGTTAGCATCCCTACATTTATAATGACTCACATGTAGGTATTAAAAGACCATGTTAGCATCCCTACATTTATAATGACTCGCAGGTAGGTATTAAAAGACCATGTTAGCATCCCTACATTTATAATGACTCACAGGTAGGTATTAAAAAAACATGTTAGCATCCCTACATTTAAAATGACTCACATGTAGGTATTAAAAGACCATGTTAGCATCCCTACATTTATAATGACTCAGAGTTAGGTATTACAAGACCATGTTAGCATCCCTACATTTATAATGACCCACAGGTAGGTATTAAAAGACTATGTTAGCATCCTTACATTTATAATGACTCACAGGTAGGTATTAAAAGACCATGTTAGCATCCCTACATTTATAATGACTCACAGGTAGGTATTAAAAGACCATGTTAGCATCCCTACATTTATAATGACTCACAGGTAGGTATTAAAAGACCATGTTAGCATCCCTACATTTATAATGACTCACAGGTAGGTATTAAAAGACCATGTTAATATCCCTACATTTAAAATGATTCACAGGTAGGTATTAAAAGACCATGTTAGCATCCCTACATTTATAATGACTCACAGGTAGGTATTAAAAGACCATGTTAACATCCCTACATTTATAATGACTCACAGGTAGTTATTAAAAGACCATGTTAGCATCCCTACATTTATAATGACCCACAGGTAGGTATTAAAAGATCATGTTAGCATCCCTACATTTATAATGACTCAAAGGTAGGTATTAAAAGAACATGTTAGCATCCCTACATTTATAATGACTCACAGGTAGGTATTAAAAGACCATGTTAGCATCCCTACATTTATAATGACTCACAGGTAGGTATTAAAAGACCATGTTAGCATCCCTACATTTATAATGACTCACAGGTAGGTATTAAAAGAACATGTTAGCATCCCTACATTTATAATGACTCACAGGTAGGTATTAAAAGACCATGTTAGCATCCCTACATTTATAATGACTCACAGGTAGGTAGTAAAAGACCATGTTAGCATCCCTACATTTATAATGACTCACAGGTAGGTATTAAAAGAACATGTTAGCATCCATACATTTAAAATGACTCACAGGTAGGTATTAAAAGACCATGTTAACATCCCTACATTTATAATGACTCACAGGTAGGTATTAAAAAACCATGTTAGCATCCCTACATTTATAATGACTCACAGGTAGGTATTAAAAGACCATGTTAGCATCCCTACATCTAAAATAACTCACAGGTAGGTATTAAAAGAACATGTTAGCATCCCTACATTTATAATGACTCACAGGTAGGTATTAAAAGACCATGTTAGCATCCCTACATTTATAATGACTCACATGTAGGTATTAAAAGACCATGTTAGCATCCCTACATTTATAATGACTCGCAGGTAGGTATTAAAAGACCATGTTAGCATCCCTACATTTATAATGACTCACAGGTAGGTATTAAAAGAACATGTTAGCATCCCTACATTTAAAATGACTCACATGTAGGTATTAAAAGACCATGTTAGCATCCCTACATTTATAATGACTCGCAGGTAGGTATTAAAAGACCATGTTAGCATCCCTACATTTATAATGACTCACAGGTAGGTATTAAAAAATCATGTTAACATCTCTACATTTAAAATGATTCACAGGTAGGTATTAAAAGACCATGTTAGCATCCCTACATGTATAATGACTCACATGTAGGTATTAAAAGACCATGTTAGCATCCCTACATTTATAATGACTCACAGGTAGGTATTAAAAGAACATGTTAGCATCCCTACATTTAAAATGACTCACAGGTATGTATTAAAAGACCATGTTAGCATCCCTACATGTATAATGACTCACTGGTAGGTATTAAAAGACCATGTTAGCATCCCTACATTTATAATGACTCACAGGTAGGTATTAAAAAAACATGTTAGCATCCCTACATTTATAATGACTCACATGTATGTATTAAAAGACCATGTTAGCATCCCTACATTTATAATGACTCAGAGTTAGGTATTACAAGACCATGTTAGCATCCCTACATTTATAATGACCCACAGGTAGGTATTAAAAGACTATGTTAGCATCCTTACATTTATAATGACTCACAGGTAGGTATTAAAAGACCATGTTAGCATTCCTACATTTATAATGACTCACAGGTAGGTATTAAAAGACCATGTTAGCATCCCTACATTTATAATGACTCACAGGTAGGTATTAAAAGACCATGTTAGCATCCCTACATTTATAATGACTCACAGGTAGGTATTAAAAGACCATGTTAATATCCCTACATTTAAAATGATTCACAGGTAGGTATTAAAAGACCATGTTAGCATCCCTACATTTATAATGACTCACATGTAGGTATTAAAAGAACATGTTAGCATCCCTACATTTATAATGACTCACAGGTAGGTATTAAAAGAACATGTTAGCATCCCTACATTTAAAATGACTCACAGGTAGGTATTAAAAACCATGTTAGCATCCCTACATGTATAATGACTCACAGGTAGGTATTAAAAGAACATGTTAGCATCCCTACATCTAAAATAACTCACAGGTAGGTATTAAAAGAACATGTTAGGATCCCTATATTTATAATGACTCACAGGTAGGTATTAAAAGACCATGTTAGCATCCCTACATTTATAATGACTCACATGTATGTATTAAAAGACCATGTTAGCATCCCTACATTTATAATGACTCAGAGTTAGGTATTACAAGACCATGTTAGCATCCCTACATTTATAATGACCCACAGGTAGGTATTAAAAGACTATGTTAGCATCCTTACATTTATAATGACTCACAGGTAGGTATTAAAAGACCATGTTAGCATCCCTACATTTATAATGACTCACAGGTAGGTATTAAAAGACCATGTTAGCATCCCTACATTTATAATGACTCACAGGTAGGTATTAAAAGACCATGTTAGCATCCCTACATTTATAATGACTCACAGGTAGGTATTAAAAGACCATGTTAGCATCCCTACATTTAAAATGATTCACAGGTAGGTATTAAAAGACCATGTTAGCATCCCTACATGTATAATGACTCACATGTAGGTATTAAAAGAACATGTTAGCATCCCTACATTTATAATGACTCACAGGTAGGTATTAAAAGAACATGTTAGCATCCCTACATTTAAAATGACTCACAGGTAGGTATTAAAAACCATGTTAGCATCCCTACATGTATAATGACTCACAGGTAGGTATTAAAAGAACATGTTAGCATCCCTACATCTAAAATAACTCACAGGTAGGTATTAAAAGAACATGTTAGCATCCCTATATTTATAATGACTCACAGGTAGGTATTAAAAGACCATGTTAGCATCCCTACATTTATAATGACTCACAGGTAGGTATTAAAAGACCATGTTAGCATCCCTACATTTATAATGACTCGCAGGTAGGTATTAAAAGACCATGTTAGCATCCCTACATTTATAATGACTCACATGTAGGTATTAAAAGAACATGTTAGCATCCCTACATTTAAAATGACTCACATGTAGGTATTAAAAGACCATGTTAGCATCCCTACATTTATAATGACTCACAGGTAGGTATTAAAAGACCATGTTAGCATCCCTATTTTTATAATGACTCACAGGTAGGTATTAAAAGATCATGTTAGCATCCCTACATTTAAAATGATTCACAGGTAGGTATTAAAAGACCATGTTAGCATCCCTACATGTATAATGACTCACATGTATGTATTAAAAGAATATGTTAGCATCCCTACATTTAAAATGACTCACATGTAGGTATTAAAAGACCATGTTAGCATCCTTACATTTATAATGACTCACAGGTAGGTATTAAAAGACCATGTTAGCATCCCTACATTTATAATGACTCGCAGGTAGGTATTAAAAGACCATGTTAGCATCCCTACATTTATAATGACTCACAGGTAGGTATTAAAAACCATGTTAGCATCCCTACATGTATAATGACTCACAGGTAGGTATTAAAAGAACATATTAGCATCCCTACATCTAAAATAACTCACAGGTAGGTATTAAAAGAACATGTTAGCATCCCTATATTTATAATGACTCACAGGTAGGTATTAAAAGACCATGTTAGCATCCCTACATTTATAATGACTCACAGGTAGGTATTAAAAGACCATGTTAGCATCCCTACATTTATAATGACTCGCAGGTAGGTATTAAAAGACCATGTTAGCATCCCTACATTTATAATGACTCACAGGTAGGTATTAAAAGACCATGTTAGCATCCCTACATTTAAAATGATTCACAGGTAGGTATTAAAAGACCATGTTAGCATCCCTACATGTATAATGACTCACATGTAGGTATTAAAAGAACATGTTAGCATCCCTACATTTATAATGACTCACAGGTAGGTATTAAAAGAACATGTTAGCATCCCTACATTTAAAATGACTCACAGGTAGGTATTAAAAACCATGTTAGCATCCCTACATGTATAATGACTCACAGGTAGGTATTAAAAGAACATGTTAGCATCCCTACATCTAAAATAACTCACAGGTAGGTATTAAAAGAACATGTTAGCATCCCTATATTTATAATGACTCACAGGTAGGTATTACAAGACCATGTTAGCATCCCTACATTTATAATGACTCACAGGTAGGTATTAAAAGACCATGTTAGCATCCCTACATTTATAATGACTCGCAGGTAGGTATTAAAAGACCATGTTAGCATCCCTACATTTATAATGACTCACATGTAGGTATTAAAAGAACATGTTAGCATCCCTACATTTAAAATGACTCACATGTAGGTATTAAAAGACCATGTTAGCATCCCTACATTTATAATGACTCACAGGTAGGTATTAAAAGACCATGTTAGCATCCCTACTTTTATAATGACTCACAGGTAGGTATTAAAAGATCATGTTAGCATCCCTACATTTAAAATGATTCACAGGTAGGTATTAAAAAACCATGTTAGCATCCCTACATGTATAATGACTCACATGTATGTATTAAAAGAACATGTTAGCATCCCTACATTTAAAATGACTCACATTGTAGGTATTAAAAGACCATGTTAGCATCCCTACATTTATAATGACTCACAGGTAGGTATTAAAAGACCATGTTAGCATCCCTACATTTATAATGACTCGCAGGTAGGTATTAAAAGACCATGTTAGCATCCCTACATTTATAATGACTCACAGGTAGGTATTAAAAACCATGTTAGCATCCCTACATGTATAATGACTCACAGGTAGGTATTAAAAGAACATATTAGCATCCCTACATCTAAAATAACTCACAGGTAGGTATTAAAAGAACATGTTAGCATCCCTATATTTATAATGACTCACAGGTAGGTATTAAAAGACCATGTTAGCATCCCTACATTTATAATGACTCACAGGTAGGTATTAAAAGACCATGTTAGCATCCCTACATTTATAATGACTCGCAGGTAGGTATTAAAAGACCATGTTAGCATCCCTACATTTATAATGACTCACATGTAGGTATTAAAAGAACATGTTAGCATCCCTACATTTAAAATGACTCACATGTAGGTATTAAAAGACCATGTTAGCATCCCTACATTTATAATGACTCACAGGTAGGTATTAAAAGACCATGTTAGCATCCCTACTTTTATAATGACTCACAGGTAGGTATTAAAAGATCATGTTAGCATCCCTACATTTAAAATGATTCACAGGTAGGTATCAAAAGACCATGTTAGCATCCCTACATGTATAATGACTCACATGTAGGTATTAAAAGAACATGTTAGCATCCCTACATTTAAAATGACTCACAGGTAGGTATTAAAAGACCATGTTAGCATCCCTACTTTTATAATGACTCACAGGTAGGTATTAAAAGATCATGTTAGCATCCCTACATTTAAAATGATTCACAGGTAGGTATTAAAAGACCATGTTAGCATCCCTACATTTATAATGACTCACATGTAGGTATTAAAAGACCATGTTAGCATCCCTACATTTATAATGACTCACAGATAGGTATTAAAAGAACATGTTAGCATCCCTACATTTAAAATGACTCACAGGTAGGTATTAAAAGACCATGTTAGCATCCCTACATGTATAATGACTCACTGGTAGGTATTAAAAGACCATGTTAGCATCCCTACATTTATAATGACTCACAGGTAGGTATTAAAAAAACATGTTAGCATCCCTACATTTATAATGACTCACATGTATGTATTAAAAGACCATGTTAGCATCCCTACATTTATAATGACTCAGAGTTAGGTATTACAAGACCATGTTAGCATCCCTACATTTATAATCACCCACAGGTAGGTATTAAAAGACCATGTTAGCATCCCTACATTTATAATGACTCACAGGTAGGTATTGATAGACCATGTTAGCATCCCTACATTTATAATGACTCACAGGTAGGTATTAAAAGACCATGTTAGCATCCCTACATTTATAATGACTCGCAGGTAGGTATTAAAAGACCATGTTAGCATCCCTACATTTATAATGACTCACAGGTAGGTATTAAAAAAACATGTTAGCATCCCTACATTTAAAATGACTCACATGTAGGTATTAAAAGACCATGTTAGCATCCCTACATTTATAATGACTCACAGGTAGGTATTAAAAGACCATGTTATCATCCCTACATTTATAATGACTCGCAGGTAGGTATTAAAAGACCATGTTAGCATCCCTACATTTATAATGACTCACAGGTAGGTATTAAAAACCATGTTAGCATCCCTACATGTATAATGACTCACAGGTAGGTATTAAAAGAACATATTAGCATCCCTACATCTAAAATAACTCACAGGTAGGTATTAAAAGAACATGTTAGCATCCCTATATTTATAATGACTCACAGGTAGGTATTAAAAGACCATGTTAGCATCCCTACATTTATAATGACTCACAGGTAGGTATTAAAAGACCATGTTAGCATCCCTACATTTATAATGACTCGCAGGTAGGTATTAAAAGACCATGTTAGCATCCCTACATTTATAATGACTCACAGGTAGGTATTAAAAGACCATGTTAGCATCCCTACATTTAAAATGATTCACAGGTAGGTATTAAAAGACCATGTTAGCATCCCTACATGTATAATGACTCACATGTAGGTATTAAAAGAACATGTTAGCATCCCTACATTTATAATGACTCACAGGTAGGTATTAAAAGAACATGTTAGCATCCCTACATTTAAAATGACTCACAGGTAGGTATTAAAAACCATGTTAGCATTCCTACATGTATAATGACTCACAGGTAGGTATTAAAAGAACATGTTAGCATCCCTACATCTAAAATAACTCACAGGTAGGTATTAAAAGAACATGTTAGCATCCCTATATTTATAATGACTCACAGGTAGGTATTAAAAGACCATGTTAGCATCCCTACATTTATAATGACTCACAGGTAGGTATTAAAAGACCATGTTAGCATCCCTACATTTATAATGACTCGCAGGTAGGTATTAAAAGACCATGTTAGCATCCCTACATTTATAATGACTCACATGTAGGTATTAAAAGAACATGTTAGCATCCCTACATTTAAAATTACTCACATGTAGGTATTAAAAGACCATGTTAGCATCCCTACATTTATAATGACTCACAGGTAGGTATTAAAAGACCATGTTAGCATCCCTACTTTTATAATGACTCACAGGTAGGTATTAAAAGATCATGTTAGCATCCCTACATTTAAAATGATTCACAGGTAGGTATTAAAAGACCATGTTAGCATCCCTACATGTATAATGACTCACATGTATGTATTAAAAGAACATGTTAGCATCCCTACATTTAAAATGACTCACATGTAGGTATTAAAAGACCATGTTAGCATCCCTACATTTATAATGACTCACAGGTAGGTATTAAAAGACCATGTTAGCATCCCTACATTTATAATGACTCGCAGGTAGGTATTAAAAGACCATGTTAGCATCCCTACATTTATAATGACTCACAGGTAGGTATTAAAAACCATGTTAGCATCCCTACATGTATAATGACTCACAGGTAGGTATTAAAAGACCATGTTAGCATCCCTACTTTTATAATGACTCACAGGTAGGTATTAAAAGATCATGTTAGCATCCCTACATTTAAAATGATTCACAGGTAGGTATTAAAAGACCATGTTAGCATCCCTACATGTATAATGACTCACATGTAGGTATTAAAAGACCATGTTAGCATCCCTACATTTATAATGACTCACAGATAGGTATTAAAAGAACATGTTAGCATCCCTACATTTAAAATGACTCACAGGTAGGTATTAAAAGACCATGTTAGCATCCCTACATGTATAATGACTCACTGGTAGGTATTAAAAGACCATGTTAGCATCCCTACATTTATAATGACTCACAGGTAGGTATTAAAAAAACATGTTAGCATCCCTACATTTATAATGACTCACATGTATGTATTAAAAGACCATGTTAGCATCCCTACATTTATAATGACTCAGAGTTAGGTATTACAAGACCATGTTAGCATCCCTACATTTATAATCACCCACAGGTAGGTATTAAAAGACCATGTTAGCATCCCTACATTTATAATGACTCACAGGTAGGTATTGATAGACCATGTTAGCATCCCTACATTTATAATGACTCACAGGTAGGTATTAAAAGACCATGTTAGCATCCCTACATTTATAATGACTCACAGGTAGGTATTAAAAGACCATGTTAGCATCCCTACATTTATAATGACTCACAGGTAGGTATTAAAAGACCATGTTAGCATCCCTACATTTAAAATGATTCACAGGTAGGTATTAAAAGACCATGTTAGCATCCCTACATTTATAATGACTCACATGTAGGTATTAAAAGACCATGTTAGCATCCCTACATTTATAATGACTCACAGGTAGGTATTAAAAGAACATGTTAGCATCCCTACATTTATAATGACTCACAGGTAGGTATTAAAAACCATGTTAGCATCCCTACATGTATAATGACTCACAGGTAGGTATTAAAAGACCATGTTAGCATCCCTACATTTATAATGACTCACATGTAGGTATTAAAAGACCATGTTAGCATCCCTACATTTATAATGACTCACAGGTAGGTATTAAAAGAACATGTTAGCATCCCTACATTTAAAATGACTCACAGGTAGGTATTAAAAGACCATGTTAGCATCCCTACATTTAAAATGACTCACAGGTAGGTATTAAAAGACCATGTTAGCATCCCTACATTTATAATGACTCACAGGTAGGTATTAAAAGACCATGTTAGCATCCCTACATTTATAATGACTCACATGTAGGTATTAAAAGACCATGTTAGCATCCCTACATTTATAATGACCCACAGGTAGGTATTAAAAGATCATGTTAGCATCCCTACATTTATAATGACTCACAGGTAGGTATTAAAAGAACATGTTAGCATCCCTACATTTATATTGACTCACAGGTAGGTATTAAAAGACCATGTTAGCATCCCTACATTTATAATGACTCACAGGTAGGTATTAAAAGACCATGTTAGCATCCCTACATTTATAATGACTCACATTGTAGGTATTAAAAGACCATGTTAGCATCCCTACATTTATAATGACTCACAGGTAGGTATTAAAAGACCATGTTAGCATCCCTACATTTATAATGACTCACAGGTAGGTAGTAAAAGACCATGTTAGCATCCCTACATTTATAATGACTCACAGGTAGGTATTAAAAGAACATGTTAGCATCCCTACATTTATAATGACTCACAGGTAGGTATTAAAAGACCATGTTAGCATCCCTACATTTATAATGACTCACAGGTAGGTAGTAAAAGACCATGTTAGCATCCCTACATTTATAATGACTCACATGTAGGTATTAAAAGACCATGTTAGCATCCCTACATTTATAATGACTCGCAGGTAGGTATTAAAAGACCATGTTAGCATCCCTACATTTATAATGACTCACATGTAGGTATTAAAAGAACATGTTAGCATCCCTACATTTAAAATGACTCACATGTAGGTATTAAAAGATCATGTTAGCATCCCTACATTTATAATGACTCGCAGGTAGGTATTAAAAGACCATGTTAGCATCCCTACATTTATAATGACTCACAGGCAGGTATTAAAAGATCATGCTAGCATCCCTACATTTAAAATGATTCACAGGTAGGTATTAAAAGACCATGTTAGCATCCCTACATATATAATGACTCACAGGTAGGTATTAAAAGAACATGTTAGCATCCCTACATTTAAAATGACTCACATGTAGGTATTAAAAGACCATGTTAGCATCCCTACATGTATAATGACTCACATGTAGGTATTAAAAGAACATGTTAGCATCCCTACATTTAAAATGACTCACAGGTAGGTATTAAAAGACCATGTTAGCATCCCTACATTTATAATGACTCAGAGTTAGGTATTACAAGACCATGTTAGCATCCCTACATTTATAATGACCCACAGGTAGGTATTAAAAGACTATGTTAGCATCCTTACATTTATAATGACTCACAGGTAGGTATTAAAAGACCATGTTAGCATCCCTACATTTATAATGACTCACAGGTAGGTATTAAAAGAACATGTTAGCATCCCTACATTTATAATGACTCACAGGTAGGTATTAAAAACCATGTTAGCATCCCTACATGTATAATGACTCACAGGTAGGTATTAAAAGACCATGTTAGCATCCCTACATTTATAATGACTCACATGTAGGTATTAAAAGACCATGTTAGCATCCCTACATTTATAATGACTCACAGGTAGGTATTAAAAGAACATGTTAGCATCCCTACATTTAAAATGACTCACAGGTAGGTATTAAAAGACCATGTTAGCATCCCTACATTTAAAATGACTCACAGGTAGGTATTAAAAGACCATGTTAGCATCCCTACATTTATAATGACTCACAGGTAGGTATTAAAAGACCATGTTAGCATCCCTACATTTATAATGACTCACATGTAGGTATTAAAAGACCATGTTAGCATCCCTACATTTATAATGACCCACAGGTAGGTATTAAAAGATCATGTTAGCATCCCTACATTTATAATGACTCACAGGTAGGTATTAAAAGAACATGTTAGCATCCCTACATTTATATTGACTCACAGGTAGGTATTAAAAGACCATGTTAGCATCCCTACATTTATAATGACTCACAGGTAGGTATTAAAAGACCATGTTAGCATCCCTACATTTATAATGACTCACAGGTAGGTATTAAAAGAACATGTTAGCATCCCTACATTTATAATGACTCACAGGTAGGTATTAAAAGACCATGTTAGCATCCCTACATTTATAATGACTCACAGGTAGGTAGTAAAAGACCATGTTAGCATCCCTACATTTATAATGACTCACAGGTAGGTATTAAAAGAACATGTTAGCATCCCTACATTTATAATGACTCACAGGTAGGTATTAAAAGACCATGTTAGCATCCCTACATTTATAATGACTCACAGGTAGGTAGTAAAAGACCATGTTAGCATCCCTACATTTATAATGACTCACATGTAGGTATTAAAAGACCATGTTAGCATCCCTACATTTATAATGACTCGCAGGTAGGTATTAAAAGACCATGTTAGCATCCCTACATTTATAATGACTCACATGTAGGTATTAAAAGAACATGTTAGCATCCCTACATTTAAAATGACTCACATGTAGGTATTAAAAGACCATGTTAGCATCCCTACATTTATAATGACTCACAGGCAGGTATTAAAAGATCATGCTAGCATCCCTACATTTAAAATGATTCACAGGTAGGTATTAAAAGACCATGTTAGCATCCCTACATTTATAATGACTCACAGGTAGGTATTAAAAGAACATGTTAGCATCCCTACATTTAAAATGACTCACATGTAGGTATTAAAAGACCATGTTAGCATCCCTACATGTATAATGACTCACATGTAGGTATTAAAAGAACATGTTAGCATCCCTACATTTAAAATGACTCACAGGTAGGTATTAAAAGACCATGTTAGCATCCCTACATTTATAATGACTCAGAGTTAGGTATTACAAGACCATGTTAGCATCCCTACATTTATAATGACCCACAGGTAGGTATTAAAAGACTATGTTAGCATCCTTACATTTATAATGACTCACAGGTAGGTATTAAAAGACCATGTTAGCATCCCTACATTTATAATGACTCACAGGTAGGTATTAAAAGACCATGTTAGCATCCCTACATTTATAATGACTCGCAGGTAGGTATTAAAAGACCATGTTAGCATCCCTACATTTATAATGACTCACAGGTAGGTATTAAAAGACCATGTTAATATCCCTACATTTAAAATGATTCACAGGTAGGTATTAAAAGACCATGTTAGCATCCCTACATGTATAATGACTCACATGTAGGTATTAAAAGAACATGTTAGCATCCCTACATTTATAATGACTCACAGGTAGGTATTAAAAGAACATGTTAGCATCCCTACATTTAAAATGACTCACAGGTAGGTATTAAAAACCATGTTAGCATCCCTACATGTATAATGACTCACAGGTAGGTATTAAAAGAACATGTTAGCATCCCTACATCTAAAATAACTCACAGGTAGGTATTAAAAGAACATGTTAGCATCCCTATATTTATAATGACTCACAGGTAGGTATTAAAAGACCATGTTAGCATCCCTACATTTATAATGACTCACATGTATGTATTAAAAGACCATGTTAGCATCCCTACATTTATAATGACTCAGAGTTAGGTATTACAAGACCATGTTAGCATCCCTACATTTATAATGACCCACAGGTAGGTATTAAAAGACTATGTTAGCATCCTTACATTTATAATGACTCACAGGTAGGTATTAAAAGACCATGTTAGCATCCCTACATTTATAATGACTCACAGGTAGGTATTAAAAGACCATGTTAGCATCCCTACATTTATAATGACTCACAGGTAGGTATTAAAAGACCATGTTAGCATCCCTACATTTATAAAGACTCACAGGTAGGTATTAAAAGACCATGTTAGCATCCCTACATTTAAAATGATTCACAGGTAGGTATTAAAAGACCATGTTAGCATCCCTACATGTATAATGACTCACATGTAGGTATTAAAAGAACATGTTAGCATCCCTACATTTATAATGACTCACAGGTAGGTATTAAAAGAACATGTTAGCATCCCTACATTTAAAATGACTCACAGGTAGGTATTAAAAACCATGTTAGCATCCCTACATGTATAATGACTCACAGGTAGGTATTAAAAGAACATGTTAGCATCCCTACATCTAAAATAACTCACAGGTAGGTATTAAAAGAACATGTTAGCATCCCTATATTTATAATGACTCACAGGTAGGTATTAAAAGACCATGTTAGCATCCCTACATTTATAATGACTCACAGGTAGGTATTAAAAGACCATGTTAGCATCCCTACATTTAAAATGTTTCACAGGTAGGTATTAAAAGACCATGTTAGCATCCCTACATGTATAATGACTCACATGTAGGTATTAAAAGAACATGTTAGCATCCCTACATTTATAATGACTCACAGGTAGGTATTAAAAGAACATGTTAGCATCCCTACATTTAAAATGACTCACAGGTAGGTATTAAAAACCATGTTAGCATCCCTACATGTATAATGACTCACAGGTAGGTATTAAAAGACCATGTTAGCATCCCTACATTTATAATGACTCACAGGTAGGTATTAAAAGACCATGTTAGCATCCCTACATTTATAATGACTCACAGGTAGGTATTAAAAGACCATGTTAGCATCCCTACATTTATAATGACTCGCAGGTAGGTATTAAAAGACCATGTTAGCATCCCTACATGTATAATGACTCACATGTAGGTATTAAAAGAACATGTTAGCATCCCTACATTTATAATGACTCACAGGTAGGTATTAAAAGAACATGTTAGCATCCCTACATTTAAAATGACTCACAGGTAGGTATTAAAAGACCATGTTAGCATCCCTACATTTATAATGACTCACAGGCAGGTATTAAAAGATCATGCTAGCATCCCTACATTTAAAATGATTCACAGGTAGGTATTAAAAGACCATGTTAGCATCCCTACATTTATAATGACTCACAGGTAGGTATTAAAAGAACATGTTAGCATCCCTACATTTAAAATGACTCACATGTAGGTATTAAAAGACCATGTTAGCATCCCTACATGTATAATGACTCACATGTAGGTATTAAAAGAACATGTTAGCATCCCTACATTTAAAATGACTCACAGGTAGGTATTAAAAGACCATGTTAGCATCCCTACATTTATAATGACTCAGAGTTAGGTATTACAAGACCATGTTAGCATCCCTACATTTATAATGACCCACAGGTAGGTATTAAAAGACTATGTTAGCATCCTTACATTTATAATGACTCACAGGTAGGTATTAAAAGACCATGTTAGCATCCCTACATTTATAATGACTCACAGGTAGGTATTAAAAGACCATGTTAGCATCCCTACATTTATAATGACTCGCAGGTAGGTATTAAAAGACCATGTTAGCATCCCTACATTTATAATGACTCACAGGTAGGTATTAAAAGACCATGTTAATATCCCTACATTTAAAATGATTCACAGGTAGGTATTAAAAGACCATGTTAGCATCCCTACATGTATAATGACTCACATGTAGGTATTAAAAGAACATGTTAGCATCCCTACATTTATAATGACTCACAGGTAGGTATTAAAAGAACATGTTAGCATCCCTACATTTATAATGACTCACATGTAGGTATTAAAAGACCATGTTAGCATCCCTACATTTATAATGACCCACAGGTAGGTATTAAAAGATCATGTTAGCATCCCTACATTTATAATGACTCACAGGTAGGTATTAAAAGAACATGTTAGCATCCCTACATTTATATTGACTCACAGGTAGGTATTAAAAGACCATGTTAGCATCCCTACATTTATAATGACTCACAGGTAGGTATTAAAAGACCATGTTAGCATCCCTACATTTATAATGACTCACAGGTAGGTATTAAAAGAACATGTTAGCATCCCTACATTTATAATGACTCACAGGTAGGTATTAAAAGACCATGTTAGCATCCCTACATTTATAATGACTCACAGGTAGGTAGTAAAAGACCATGTTAGCATCCCTACATTTATAATGACTCACAGGTAGGTATTAAAAGAACATGTTAGCATCCCTACATTTATAATGACTCACAGGTAGGTATTAAAAGACCATGTTAGCATCCCTACATTTATAATGACTCACAGGTAGGTAGTAAAAGACCATGTTAGCATCCCTACATTTATAATGACTCACATGTAGGTATTAAAAGACCATGTTAGCATCCCTACATTTATAATGACTCGCAGGTAGGTATTAAAAGACCATGTTAGCATCCCTACATTTATAATGACTCACATGTAGGTATTAAAAGAACATGTTAGCATCCCTACATTTAAAATGACTCACATGTAGGTATTAAAAGACCATGTTAGCATCCCTACATTTATAATGACTCACAGGCAGGTATTAAAAGATCATGCTAGCATCCCTACATTTAAAATGATTCACAGGTAGGTATTAAAAGACCATGTTAGCATCCCTACATTTATAATGACTCACAGGTAGGTATTAAAAGAACATGTTAGCATCCCTACATTTAAAATGACTCACATGTAGGTATTAAAAGACCATGTTAGCATCCCTACATGTATAATGACTCACATGTAGGTATTAAAAGAACATGTTAGCATCCCTACATTTAAAATGACTCACAGGTAGGTATTAAAAGACCATGTTAGCATCCCTACATTTATAATGACTCAGAGTTAGGTATTACAAGACCATGTTAGCATCCCTACATTTATAATGACCCACAGGTAGGTATTAAAAGACTATGTTAGCATCCTTACATTTATAATGACTCACAGGTAGGTATTAAAAGACCATGTTAGCATCCCTACATTTATAATGACTCACAGGTAGGTATTAAAAGACCATGTTAGCATCCCTACATTTATAATGACTCGCAGGTAGGTATTAAAAGACCATGTTAGCATCCCTACATTTATAATGACTCACAGGTAGGTATTAAAAGACCATGTTAATATCCCTACATTTAAAATGATTCACAGGTAGGTATTAAAAGACCATGTTAGCATCCCTACATGTATAATGACTCACATGTAGGTATTAAAAGAACATGTTAGCATCCCTACATTTATAATGACTCACAGGTAGGTATTAAAAGAACATGTTAGCATCCCTACATTTAAAATGACTCACAGGTAGGTATTAAAAACCATGTTAGCATCCCTACATGTATAATGACTCACAGGTAGGTATTAAAAGAACATGTTAGCATCCCTACATCTAAAATAACTCACAGGTAGGTATTAAAAGAACATGTTAGCATCCCTATATTTATAATGACTCACAGGTAGGTATTAAAAGACCATGTTAGCATCCCTACATTTATAATGACTCACATGTATGTATTAAAAGACCATGTTAGCATCCCTACATTTATAATGACTCAGAGTTAGGTATTACAAGACCATGTTAGCATCCCTACATTTATAATGACCCACAGGTAGGTATTAAAAGACTATGTTAGCATCCTTACATTAATAATGACTCACAGGTAGGTATTAAAAGACCATGTTAGCATCCCTACATTTATAATGACTCACAGGTAGGTATTAAAAGACCATGTTAGCATCCCTACATTTATAATGACTCACAGGTAGGTATTAAAAGACCATGTTAGCATCCCTACATTTATAATGACTCACAGGTAGGTATTAAAAGACCATGTTAGCATCCCTACATTTAAAATGATTCACAGGTAGGTATTAAAAGACCATGTTAGCATCCCTACATGTATAATGACTCACATGTAGGTATTAAAAGAACATGTTAGCATCCCTACATTTATAATGACTCACAGGTAGGTATTAAAAGAACATGTTAGCATCCCTACATTTAAAATGACTCACAGGTAGGTATTAAAAACCATGTTAGCATCCCTACATGTATAATGACTCACAGGTAGGTATTAAAAGAACATGTTAGCATCCCTACATCTAAAATAACTCACAGGTAGGTATTAAAAGAACATGTTAGCATCCCTATATTTATAATGACTCACAGGTAGGTATTAAAAGACCATGTTAGCATCCCTACATTTATAATGACTCACAGGTAGGTATTAAAAGACCATGTTAGCATCCCTACATTTAAAATGATTCACAGGTAGGTATTAAAAGACCATGTTAGCATCCCTACATGTATAATGACTCACATGTAGGTATTAAAAGAACATGTTAGCATCCCTACATTTATAATGACTCACAGGTAGGTATTAAAAGAACATGTTAGCATCCCTACATTTAAAATGACTCACAGGTAGGTATTAAAAACCATGTTAGCATCCCTACATGTATAATGACTCACAGGTAGGTATTAAAAGACCATGTTAGCATCCCTACATTTATAATGACTCACAGGTAGGTATTAAAAGACCATGTTAGCATCCCTACATTTATAATGACTCACAGGTAGGTATTAAAAGACCATGTTAGCATCCCTACATTTATAATGACTCGCAGGTAGGTATTAAAAGACCATGTTAGCATCCCTACATGTATAATGACTCACATGTAGGTATTAAAAGAACATGTTAGCATCCCTACATTTATAATGACTCACAGGTAGGTATTAAAAGAACATGTTAGCATCCCTACATTTAAAATGACTCACAGGTAGGTATTAAAAGACCATGTTAGCATCCCTACATTTATAATGACTCACAGGCAGGTATTAAAAGATCATGCTAGCATCCCTACATTTAAAATGATTCACAGGTAGGTATTAAAAGACCATGTTAGCATCCCTACATTTATAATGACTCACAGGTAGGTATTAAAAGAACATGTTAGCATCCCTACATTTAAAATGACTCACATGTAGGTATTAAAAGACCATGTTAGCATCCCTACATGTATAATGACTCACATGTAGGTATTAAAAGAACATGTTAGCATCCCTACATTTAAAATGACTCACAGGTAGGTATTAAAAGACCATGTTAGCATCCCTACATTTATAATGACTCAGAGTTAGGTATTACAAGACCATGTTAGCATCCCTACATTTATAATGACCCACAGGTAGGTATTAAAAGACTATGTTAGCATCCTTACATTTATAATGACTCACAGGTAGGTATTAAAAGACCATGTTAGCATCCCTACATTTATAATGACTCACAGGTAGGTATTAAAAGACCATGTTAGCATCCCTACATTTATAATGACTCGCAGGTAGGTATTAAAAGACCATGTTAGCATCCCTACATTTATAATGACTCACAGGTAGGTATTAAAAGACCATGTTAATATCCCTACATTTAAAATGATTCACAGGTAGGTATTAAAAGACCATGTTAGCATCCCTACATGTATAATGACTCACATGTAGGTATTAAAAGAACATGTTAGCATCCCTACATTTATAATGACTCACAGGTAGGTATTAAAAGAACATGTTAGCATCCCTACATTTAAAATGACTCACAGGTAGGTATTAAAAACCATGTTAGCATCCCTACATGTATAATGACTCACAGGTAGGTATTAAAAGAACATGTTAGCATCCCTACATCTAAAATAACTCACAGGTAGGTATTAAAAGAACATGTTAGCATCCCTATATTTATAATGACTCACAGGTAGGTATTAAAAGACCATGTTAGCATCCCTACATTTATAATGACTCACATGTATGTATTAAAAGACCATGTTAGCATCCCTACATTTATAATGACTCAGAGTTAGGTATTACAAGACCATGTTAGCATCCCTACATTTATAATGACCCACAGGTAGGTATTAAAAGACTATGTTAGCATCCTTACATTTATAATGACTCACAGGTAGGTATTAAAAGACCATGTTAGCATCCCTACATTTATAATGACTCACAGGTAGGTATTAAAAGACCATGTTAGCATCCCTACATTTATAATGACTCACAGGTAGGTATTAAAAGACCATGTTAGCATCCCTACATTTATAATGACTCACAGGTAGGTATTAAAAGACCATGTTAGCATCCCTACATTTAAAATGATTCACAGGTAGGTATTAAAAGACCATGTTAGCATCCCTACATGTATAATGACTCACATGTAGGTATTAAAAGAACATGTTAGCATCCCTACATTTATAATGACTCACAGGTAGGTATTAAAAGAACATGTTAGCATCCCTACATTTAAAATGACTCACAGGTAGGTATTAAAAACCATGTTAGCATCCCTACATGTATAATGACTCACAGGTAGGTATTAAAAGAACATGTTAGCATCCCTACATCTAAAATAACTCACAGGTAGGTATTAAAAGAACATGTTAGCATCCCTATATTTATAATGACTCACAGGTAGGTATTAAAAGACCATGTTAGCATCCCTACATTTATAATGACTCACAGGTAGGTATTAAAAGACCATGTTAGCATCCCTACATTTATAATGACTCGCAGGTAGGTATTAAAAGACCATGTTAGCATCCCTACATTTATAATGACTCACATGTAGGTATTAAAAGAACATGTTAGCATCCCTACATTTAAAATGACTCACATGTAGGTATTAAAAGACCATGTTAGCATCCCTACATTTATAATGACTCACAGGTAGGTATTAAAAGACCATGTTAGCATCCCTATTTTTATAATGACTCACAGGTAGGTATTAAAAGATCATGTTAGCATCCCTACATTTAAAATGATTCACAGGTAGGTATTAAAAGACCATGTTAGCATCCCTACATGTATAATGACTCACATGTATGTATTAAAAGAATATGTTAGCATCCCTACATTTAAAATGACTCACATGTAGGTATTAAAAGACCATGTTAGCATCCTTACATTTATAATGACTCACAGGTAGGTATTAAAAGACCATGTTAGCATCCCTACATTTATAATGACTCGCAGGTAGGTATTAAAAGACCATGTTAGCATCCCTACATTTATAATGACTCACAGGTAGGTATTAAAAACCATGTTAGCATCCCTACATGTATAATGACTCACAGGTAGGTATTAAAAGAACATATTAGCATCCCTACATCTAAAATAACTCACAGGTAGGTATTAAAAGAACATGTTAGCATCCCTATATTTATAATGACTCACAGGTAGGTATTAAAAGACCATGTTAGCATCCCTACATTTATAATGACTCACAGGTAGGTATTAAAAGACCATGTTAGCATCCCTACATTTATAATGACTCGCAGGTAGGTATTAAAAGACCATGTTAGCATCCCTACATTTATAATGACTCACAGGTAGGTATTAAAAGACCATGTTAGCATCCCTACATTTCAAATGATTCACAGGTAGGTATTAAAAGACCATGTTAGCATCCCTACATGTATAATGACTCACATGTAGGTATTAAAAGAACATGTTAGCATCCCTACATTTATAATGACTCACAGGTAGGTATTAAAAGAACATGTTAGCATCCCTACATTTAAAATGACTCACAGGTAGGTATTAAAAACCATGTTAGCATCCCTACATGTATAATGACTCACAGGTAGGTATTAAAAGAACATGTTAGCATCCCTACATCTAAAATAACTCACAGGTAGGTATTAAAAGAACATGTTAGCATCCCTATATTTATAATGACTCACAGGTAGGTATTACAAGACCATGTTAGCATCCCTACATTTATAATGACTCACAGGTAGGTATTAAAAGACCATGTTAGCATCCCTACATTTATAATGACTCGCAGGTAGGTATTAAAAGACCATGTTAGCATCCCTACATTTATAATGACTCACATGTAGGTATTAAAAGAACATGTTAGCATCCCTACATTTAAAATGACTCACATGTAGGTATTAAAAGACCATGTTAGCATCCCTACATTTATAATGACTCACAGGTAGGTATTAAAAGACCATGTTAGCATCCCTACTTTTATAATGACTCACAGGTAGGTATTAAAAGATCATGTTAGCATCCCTACATTTAAAATGATTCACAGGTAGGTATTAAAAAACCATGTTATCATCCCTACATGTATAATGACTCACATGTATGTATTAAAAGAACATGTTAGCATCCCTACATTTAAAATGACTCACATTGTAGGTATTAAAAGACCATGTTAGCATCCCTACATTTATAATGACTCACAGGTAGGTATTAAAAGACCATGTTAGCATCCCTACATTTATAATGACTCGCAGGTAGGTATTAAAAGACCATGTTAGCATCCCTACATTTATAATGACTCACAGGTAGGTATTAAAAACCATGTTAGCATCCCTACATGTATAATGACTCACAGGTAGGTATTAAAAGAACATATTAGCATCCCTACATCTAAAATAACTCACAGGTAGGTATTAAAAGAACATGTTAGCATCCCTATATTTATAATGACTCACAGGTAGGTATTAAAAGACCATGTTAGCATCCCTACATTTATAATGACTCACAGGTAGGTATTAAAAGACCATGTTAGCATCCCTACATTTATAATGACTCGCAGGTAGGTATTAAAAGACCATGTTAGCATCCCTACATTTATAATGACTCACATGTAGGTATTAAAAGAACATGTTAGCATCCCTACATTTAAAATGACTCACATGTAGGTATTAAAAGACCATGTTAGCATCCCTACATTTATAATGACTCACAGGTAGGTATTAAAAGACCATGTTAGCATCCCTACTTTTATAATGACTCACAGGTAGGTATTAAAAGATCATGTTAGCATCCCTACATTTAAAATGATTCACAGGTAGGTATTAAAAGACCATGTTAGCATCCCTACATGTATAATGACTCACATGTAGGTATTAAAAGAACATGTTAGCATCCCTACATTTAAAATGACTCACAGGTAGGTATTAAAAGACCATGTTAGCATCCCTACTTTTATAATGACTCACAGGTAGGTATTAAAAGATCATGTTAGCATCCCTACATTTAAAATGATTCACAGGTAGGTATTAAAAGACCATGTTAGCATCCCTACATGTATAATGACTCACATGTAGGTATTAAAAGACCATGTTAGCATCCCTACATTTATAATGACTCACAGATAGGTATTAAAAGAACATGTTAGCATCCCTACATTTAAAATGACTCACAGGTAGGTATTAAAAGACCATGTTAGCATCCCTACATGTATAATGACTCACTGGTAGGTATTAAAGACCATGTTAGCATCCCTACATTTATAATGACTCACAGGTAGGTATTAAAAAAACATGTTAGCATCCCTACATTTATAATGACTCACATGTATGTATTAAAAGTCCATGTTAGCATCCCTACATTTATAATGACTCAGAGTTAGGTATTACAAGACCATGTTAGCATCCCTACATTTATAATCACCCACAGGTAGGTATTAAAAGACCATGTTAGCATCCCTACATTTATAATGACTCACAGGTAGGTATTGATAGACCATGTTAGCATCCCTACATTTATAATGACTCACAGGTAGGTATTAAAAGACCATGTTAGCATCCCTACATTTATAATGACTCGCAGGTAGGTATTAAAAGACCATGTTAGCATCCCTACATTTATAATGACTCACAGGTAGGTATTAAAAAAACATGTTAGCATCCCTACATTTAAAATGACTCACATGTAGGTATTAAAAGACCATGTTAGCATCCCTACATTTATAATGACTCACAGGTAGGTATTAAAAGACCATGTTATCATCCCTACATTTATAATGACTCGCAGGTAGGTATTAAAAGACCATGTTAGCATCCCTACATTTATAATGACTCACAGGTAGGTATTAAAAACCATGTTAGCATCCCTACATGTATAATGACTCACAGGTAGGTATTAAAAGAACATATTAGCATCCCTACATCTAAAATAACTCACAGGTAGGTATTAAAAGAACATGTTAGCATCCCTATATTTATAATGACTCACAGGTAGGTATTAAAAGACCATGTTAGCATCCCTACATTTATAATGACTCACAGGTAGGTATTAAAAGACCATGTTAGCATCCCTACATTTATAATGACTCGCAGGTAGGTATTAAAAGACCATGTTAGCATCCCTACATTTATAATGACTCACAGGTAGGTATTAAAAGACCATGTTAGCATCCCTACATTTAAAATGATTCACAGGTAGGTATTAAAAGACCATGTTAGCATCCCTACATGTATAATGACTCACATGTAGGTATTAAAAGAACATGTTAGCATCCCTACATTTATAATGACTCACAGGTAGGTATTAAAAGAACATGTTAGCATCCCTACATTTAAAATGACTCACAGGTAGGTATTAAAAACCATGTTAGCATTCCTACATGTATAATGACTCACAGGTAGGTATTAAAAGAACATGTTAGCATCCCTACATCTAAAATAACTCACAGGTAGGTATTAAAAGAACATGTTAGCATCCCTATATTTATAATGACTCACAGGTAGGTATTAAAAGACCATGTTAGCATCCCTACATTTATAATGACTCACAGGTAGGTATTAAAAGACCATGTTAGCATCCCTACATTTATAATGACTCGCAGGTAGGTATTAAAAGACCATGTTAGCATCCCTACATTTATAATGACTCACATGTAGGTATTAAAAGAACATGTTAGCATCCCTACATTTAAAATTACTCACATGTAGGTATTAAAAGACCATGTTAGCATCCCTACATTTATAATGACTCACAGGTAGGTATTAAAAGACCATGTTAGCATCCCTACTTTTATAATGACTCACAGGTAGGTATTAAAAGATCATGTTAGCATCCCTACATTTAAAATGATTCACAGGTAGGTATTAAAAGACCATGTTAGCATCCCTACATGTATAATGACTCACATGTATGTATTAAAAGAACATGTTAGCATCCCTACATTTAAAATGACTCACATGTAGGTATTAAAAGACCATGTTAGCATCCCTACATTTATAATGACTCACAGGTAGGTATTAAAAGACCATGTTAGCATCCCTACATTTATAATGACTCGCAGGTAGGTATTAAAAGACCATGTTAGCATCCCTACATTTATAATGACTCACAGGTAGGTATTAAAAACCATGTTAGCATCCCTACATGTATAATGACTCACAGGTAGGTATTAAAAGACCATGTTAGCATCCCTACTTTTATAATGACTCACAGGTAGGTATTAAAAGATCATGTTAGCATCCCTACATTTAAAATGATTCACAGGTAGGTATTAAAAGACCATGTTAGCATCCCTACATGTATAATGACTCACATGTAGGTATTAAAAGACCATGTTAGCATCCCTACATTTATAATGACTCAAAGATAGGTATTAAAAGAACATGTTAGCATCCCTACATTTAAAATGACTCACAGGTAGGTATTAAAAGACCATGTTAGCATCCCTACATGTATAATGACTCACTAGTAGGTATTAAAAGACCATGTTAGCATCCCTACATTTATAATGACTCACAGGTAGGTATTAAAAAAACATGTTAGCATCCCTACATTTATAATGACTCACATGTATGTATTAAAAGACCATGTTAGCATCCCTACATTTATAATGACTCAGAGTTAGGTATTACAAGACCATGTTAGCATCCCTACATTTATAATCACCCACAGGTAGGTATTAAAAGACCATGTTAGCATCCCTACATTTATAATGACTCACAGGTAGGTATTGATAGACCATGTTAGCATCCCTACATTTATAATGACTCACAGGTAGGTATTAAAAGACCATGTTAGCATCCCTACATTTATAATGACTCGCAGGTAGGTATTAAAAGACCATGTTAGCATCCCTACATCTAAAATAACTCACAGGTAGGTATTAAAAGAACATGTTAGCATCCCTATATTTATAATGACTCACAGGTAGGTATTAAAAGACCATGTTAGCATCCCTACATTTATAATGACTCACAGGTAGGTATTAAAAGACCATGTTAGCATCCCTACATTTAAAATGATTCACAGGTAGGTATTAAAAGACCATGTTAGCATCCCTACATGTATAATGACTCACATGTAGGTATTAAAAGAACATGTTAGCATCCCTACATTTATAATGACTCACAGGTAGGTATTAAAAGAACATGTTAGCATCCCTACATTTAAAATGACTCACAGGTAGGTATTAAAAACCATGTTAGCATCCCTACATGTATAATGACTCACAGGTAGGTATTAAAAGACCATGTTAGCATCCCTACATTTATAATGACTCACAGGTAGGTATTAAAAGACCATGTTAGCATCCCTACATTTATAATGACTCACAGGTAGGTATTAAAAGACCATGTTAGCATCCCTACATTTATAATGACTCGCAGGTAGGTATTAAAAGACCATGTTAGCATCCCTACATGTATAATGACTCACATGTAGGTATTAAAAGAACATGTTAGCATCCCTACATTTATAATGACTCACAGGTAGGTATTAAAAGAACATGTTAGCATCCCTACATTTAAAATGACTCACAGGTAGGTATTAAAAGACCATGTTAGCATCCCTACATTTATAATGACTCACAGGCAGGTATTAAAAGATCATGCTAGCATCCCTACATTTAAAATGATTCACAGGTAGGTATTAAAAGACCATGTTAGCATCCCTACATTTATAATGACTCACAGGTAGGTATTAAAAGAACATGTTAGCATCCCTACATTTAAAATGACTCACATGTAGGTATTAAAAGACCATGTTAGCATCCCTACATGTATAATGACTCACATGTAGGTATTAAAAGAACATGTTAGCATCCCTACATTTAAAATGACTCACAGGTAGGTATTAAAAGACCATGTTAGCATCCCTACATTTATAATGACTCAGAGTTAGGTATTACAAGACCATGTTAGCATCCCTACATTTATAATGACCCACAGGTAGGTATTAAAAGACTATGTTAGCATCCTTACATTTATAATGACTCACAGGTAGGTATTAAAAGACCATGTTAGCATCCCTACATTTATAATGACTCACAGGTAGGTATTAAAAGACCATGTTAGCATCCCTACATTTATAATGACTCGCAGGTAGGTATTAAAAGACCATGTTAGCATCCCTACATTTATAATGACTCACAGGTAGGTATTAAAAGACCATGTTAATATCCCTACATTTAAAATGATTCACAGGTAGGTATTAAAAGACCATGTTAGCATCCCTACATGTATAATGACTCACATGTAGGTATTAAAAGAACATGTTAGCATCCCTACATTTATAATGACTCACAGGTAGGTATTAAAAGAACATGTTAGCATCCCTACATTTAAAATGACTCACAGGTAGGTATTAAAAACCATGTTAGCATCCCTACATGTATAATGACTCACAGGTAGGTATTAAAAGAACATGTTAGCATCCCTACATCTAAAATAACTCACAGGTAGGTATTAAAAGAACATGTTAGCATCCCTATATTTATAATGACTCACAGGTAGGTATTAAAAGACCATGTTAGCATCCCTACATTTATAATGACTCACATGTATGTATTAAAAGACCATGTTAGCATCCCTACATTTATAATGACTCAGAGTTAGGTATTACAAGACCATGTTAGCATCCCTACATTTATAATGACCCACAGGTAGGTATTAAAAGACTATGTTAGCATCCTTACATTTATAATGACTCACAGGTAGGTATTAAAAGACCATGTTAGCATCCCTACATTTATAATGACTCACAGGTAGGTATTAAAAGACCATGTTAGCATCCCTACATTTATAATGACTCACAGGTAGGTATTAAAAGACCATGTTAGCATCCCTACATTTATAATGACTCACAGGTAGGTATTAAAAGACCATGTTAGCATCCCTACATTTAAAATGATTCACAGGTAGGTATTAAAAGACCATGTTAGCATCCCTACATGTATAATGACTCACATGTAGGTATTAAAAGAACATGTTAGCATCCCTACATTTATAATGACTCACAGGTAGGTATTAAAAGAACATGTTAGCATCCCTACATTTAAAATGACTCACAGGTAGGTATTAAAAACCATGTTAGCATCCCTACATGTATAATGACTCACAGGTAGGTATTAAAAGAACATGTTAGCATCCCTACATCTAAAATAACTCACAGGTAGGTATTAAAAGAACATGTTAGCATCCCTATATTTATAATGACTCACAGGTAGGTATTAAAAGACCATGTTAGCATCCCTACATTTATAATGACTCACAGGTAGGTATTAAAAGACCATGTTAGCATCCCTACATTTATAATGACTCGCAGGTAGGTATTAAAAGACCATGTTAGCATCCCTACATTTATAATGACTCACATGTAGGTATTAAAAGAACATGTTAGCATCCCTACATTTAAAATGACTCACATGTAGGTATTAAAAGACCATGTTAGCATCCCTACATTTATAATGACTCACAGGTAGGTATTAAAAGACCATGTTAGCATCCCTATTTTTATAATGACTCACAGGTAGGTATTAAAAGATCATGTTAGCATCCCTACATTTAAAATGATTCACAGGTAGGTATTAAAAGACCATGTTAGCATCCCTACATGTATAATGACTCACATGTATGTATTAAAAGAATATGTTAGCATCCCTACATTTAAAATGACTCACATGTAGGTATTAAAAGACCATGTTAGCATCCTTACATTTATAATGACTCACATGTAGGTATTAAAAGACCATGTTAGCATCCCTACATTTATAATGACTCGCAGGTAGGTATTAAAAGACCATGTTAGCATCCCTACATTTATAATGACTCACAGGTAGGTATTAAAAACCATGTTAGCATCCCTACATGTATAATGACTCACAGGTAGGTATTAAAAGAACATATTAGCATCCCTACATCTAAAATAACTCACAGGTAGGTATTAAAAGAACATGTTAGCATCCCTATATTTATAATGACTCACAGGTAGGTATTAAAAGACCATGTTAGCATCCCTACATTTATAATGACTCACAGGTAGGTATTAAAAGACCATGTTAGCATCCCTACATTTATAATGACTCGCAGGTAGGTATTAAAAGACCATGTTAGCATCCCTACATTTATAATGACTCACAGGTAGGTATTAAAAGACCATGTTAGCATCCCTACATTTCAAATGATTCACAGGTAGGTATTAAAAGACCATGTTAGCATCCCTACATGTATAATGACTCACATGTAGGTATTAAAAGAACATGTTAGCATCCCTACATTTATAATGACTCACAGGTAGGTATTAAAAGAACATGTTAGCATCCCTACATTTAAAATGACTCACAGGTAGGTATTAAAAACCATGTTAGCATCCCTACATGTATAATGACTCACAGGTAGGTATTAAAAGAACATGTTAGCATCCCTACATCTAAAATAACTCACAGGTAGGTATTAAAAGAACATGTTAGCATCCCTATATTTATAATGACTCACAGGTAGGTATTACAAGACCATGTTAGCATCCCTACATTTATAATGACTCACAGGTAGGTATTAAAAGACCATGTTAGCATCCCTACATTTATAATGACTCGCAGGTAGGTATTAAAAGACCATGTTAGCATCCCTACATTTATAATGACTCACATGTAGGTATTAAAAGAACATGTTAGCATCCCTACATTTAAAATGACTCACATGTAGGTATTAAAAGACCATGTTAGCATCCCTACATTTATAATGACTCACAGGTAGGTATTAAAAGACCATGTTAGCATCCCTACTTTTATAATGACTCACAGGTAGGTATTAAAAGATCATGTTAGCATCCCTACATTTAAAATGATTCACAGGTAGGTATTAAAAAACCATGTTATCATCCCTACATGTATAATGACTCACATGTATGTATTAAAAGAACATGTTAGCATCCCTACATTTAAAATGACTCACATTGTAGGTATTAAAAGACCATGTTAGCATCCCTACATTTATAATGACTCACAGGTAGGTATTAAAAGACCATGTTAGCATCCCTACATTTATAATGACTCGCAGGTAGGTATTAAAAGACCATGTTAGCATCCCTACATTTATAATGACTCACAGGTAGGTATTAAAAACCATGTTAGCATCCCTACATGTATAATGACTCACAGGTAGGTATTAAAAGAACATATTAGCATCCCTACATCTAAAATAACTCACAGGTAGGTATTAAAAGAACATGTTAGCATCCCTATATTTATAATGACTCACAGGTAGGTATTAAAAGACCATGTTAGCATCCCTACATTTATAATGACTCACAGGTAGGTATTAAAAGACCATGTTAGCATCCCTACATTTATAATGACTCGCAGGTAGGTATTAAAAGACCATGTTAGCATCCCTACATTTATAATGACTCACATGTAGGTATTAAAAGAACATGTTAGCATCCCTACATTTAAAATGACTCACATGTAGGTATTAAAAGACCATGTTAGCATCCCTACATTTATAATGACTCACAGGTAGGTATTAAAAGACCATGTTAGCATCCCTACTTTTATAATGACTCACAGGTAGGTATTAAAAGATCATGTTAGCATCCCTACATTTAAAATGATTCACAGGTAGGTATTAAAAGACCATGTTAGCATCCCTACATGTATAATGACTCACATGTAGGTATTAAAAGAACATGTTAGCATCCCTACATTTAAAATGACTCACAGGTAGGTATTAAAAGACCATGTTAGCATCCCTACTTTTATAATGACTCACAGGTAGGTATTAAAAGATCATGTTAGCATCCCTACATTTAAAATGATTCACAGGTAGGTATTAAAAGACCATGTTAGCATCCCTACATGTATAATGACTCACATGTAGGTATTAAAAGACCATGTTAGCATCCCTACATTTATAATGACTCACAGATAGGTATTAAAAGAACATGTTAGCATCCCTACATTTAAAATGACTCACAGGTAGGTATTAAAAGACCATGTTAGCATCCCTACATGTATAATGACTCACTGGTAGGTATTAAAGACCATGTTAGCATCCCTACATTTATAATGACTCACAGGTAGGTATTAAAAAAACATGTTAGCATCCCTACATTTATAATGACTCACATGTATGTATTAAAAGTCCATGTTAGCATCCCTACATTTATAATGACTCAGAGTTAGGTATTACAAGACCATGTTAGCATCCCTACATTTATAATCACCCACAGGTAGGTATTAAAAGACCATGTTAGCATCCCTACATTTATAATGACTCACAGGTAGGTATTGATAGACCATGTTAGCATCCCTACATTTATAATGACTCACAGGTAGGTATTAAAAGACCATGTTAGCATCCCTACATTTATAATGACTCGCAGGTAGGTATTAAAAGACCATGTTAGCATCCCTACATTTATAATGACTCACAGGTAGGTATTAAAAAAACATGTTAGCATCCCTACATTTAAAATGACTCACATGTAGGTATTAAAAGACCATGTTAGCATCCCTACATTTATAATGACTCACAGGTAGGTATTAAAAGACCATGTTATCATCCCTACATTTATAATGACTCGCAGGTAGGTATTAAAAGACCATGTTAGCATCCCTACATTTATAATGACTCACAGGTAGGTATTAAAAACCATGTTAGCATCCCTACATGTATAATGACTCACAGGTAGGTATTAAAAGAACATATTAGCATCCCTACATCTAAAATAACTCACAGGTAGGTATTAAAAGAACATGTTAGCATCCCTATATTTATAATGACTCACAGGTAGGTATTAAAAGACCATGTTAGCATCCCTACATTTATAATGACTCACAGGTAGGTATTAAAAGACCATGTTAGCATCCCTACATTTATAATGACTCGCAGGTAGGTATTAAAAGACCATGTTAGCATCCCTACATTTATAATGACTCACAGGTAGGTATTAAAAGACCATGTTAGCATCCCTACATTTAAAATGATTCACAGGTAGGTATTAAAAGACCATGTTAGCATCCCTACATGTATAATGACTCACATGTAGGTATTAAAAGAACATGTTAGCATCCCTACATTTATAATGACTCACAGGTAGGTATTAAAAGAACATGTTAGCATCCCTACATTTAAAATGACTCACAGGTAGGTATTAAAAACCATGTTAGCATTCCTACATGTATAATGACTCACAGGTAGGTATTAAAAGAACATGTTAGCATCCCTACATCTAAAATAACTCACAGGTAGGTATTAAAAGAACATGTTAGCATCCCTATATTTATAATGACTCACAGGTAGGTATTAAAAGACCATGTTAGCATCCCTACATTTATAATGACTCACAGGTAGGTATTAAAAGACCATGTTAGCATCCCTACATTTATAATGACTCGCAGGTAGGTATTAAAAGACCATGTTAGCATCCCTACATTTATAATGACTCACATGTAGGTATTAAAAGAACATGTTAGCATCCCTACATTTAAAATTACTCACATGTAGGTATTAAAAGACCATGTTAGCATCCCTACATTTATAATGACTCACAGGTAGGTATTAAAAGACCATGTTAGCATCCCTACTTTTATAATGACTCACAGGTAGGTATTAAAAGATCATGTTAGCATCCCTACATTTAAAATGATTCACAGGTAGGTATTAAAAGACCATGTTAGCATCCCTACATGTATAATGACTCACATGTATGTATTAAAAGAACATGTTAGCATCCCTACATTTAAAATGACTCACATGTAGGTATTAAAAGACCATGTTAGCATCCCTACATTTATAATGACTCACAGGTAGGTATTAAAAGACCATGTTAGCATCCCTACATTTATAATGACTCGCAGGTAGGTATTAAAAGACCATGTTAGCATCCCTACATTTATAATGACTCACAGGTAGGTATTAAAAACCATGTTAGCATCCCTACATGTATAATGACTCACAGGTAGGTATTAAAAGACCATGTTAGCATCCCTACATTTATAATGACTCACAGGTAGGTATTAAAAGACCATGTTAGCATCCCTACATTTAAAATGATTCACAGGTAGGTATTAAAAGACCATGTTAGCATCCCTACATGTATAATGACTCACATGTAGGTATTAAAAGACCATGTTAGCATCCCTACATTTAAAATGATTCACAGGTAGGTATTAAAAGACCATGTTAGCATCCCTACATTTATAATGACTCACATGTAGGTATTAAAAGACCATGTTAGCATCCCTACATTTATAATGACTCACAGGTAGGTATTAAAAGAACATGTTAGCATCCCTACATTTATAATGACTCACAGGTAGGTATTAAAAGACCATGTTAGCATCCCTACATGTATAATGACTCACAGGTAGGTATTAAAAGACCATGTTAGCATCCCTACATTTATAATGACTCACATGTAGGTATTAAAAGACCATGTTAGCATCCCTACATTTATAATGACTCACAGGTAGGTATTAAAAGAACATGTTAGCATCCCTACATTTAAAATGACTCACAGGTAGGTATTAAAAGACCATGTTAGCATCCCTACATTTAAAATGACTCACAGGTAGGTATTAAAAGACCATGTTAGCATCCCTACATTTATAATGACTCACAGGTAGGTATTAAAAGACCATGTTAGCATCCCTACATTTATAATGACTCACATGTAGGTATTAAAAGACCATGTTAGCATCCCTACATTTATAATGACCCACAGGTAGGTATTAAAAGATCATGTTAGCATCCCTACATTTATAATGACTCACAGGTAGGTATTAAAAGAACATGTTAGCATCCCTACATTTATATTGACTCACAGGTAGGTATTAAAAGACCATGTTAGCATCCATACATTTATAATGACTCACAGGTAGGTATTAAAAGACCATGTTAGCATCCCTACATTTATAATGACTCACAGGTAGGTATTAAAAGAACATGTTAGCATCCCTACATTTATAATGACTCACAGGTAGGTATTAAAAGACCATGTTAGCATCCCTACATTTATAATGACTCACAGGTAGGTATTAAAAGAACATGTTAGCATCCCTACATTTATAATGACTCACAGGTAGGTATTAAAAGACCATGTTAGCATCCCTACATTTATAATGACTCACAGGTAGGTAGTAAAAGACCATGTTAGCATCCCTACATTTATAATGACTCACATGTAGGTATTAAAAGACCATGTTAGCATCCCTACATTTATAATGACTCGCAGGTAGGTATTAAAAGACCATGTTAGCATCCCTACATTTATAATGACTCACATGTAGGTATTAAAAGAACATGTTAGCATCCCTACATTTAAAATGACTCACATGTAGGTATTAAAAGACCATGTTAGCATCCCTACATTTATAATGACTCGCAGGTAGGTATTAAAAGACCATGTTAGCATCCCTACATTTATAATGACTCACAGGCAGGTATTAAAAGATCATGCTAGCATCCCTACATTTAAAATGATTCACAGGTAGGTATTAAAAGACCATGTTAGCATCCCTACATTTATAATGACTCACAGGTAGGTATTAAAAGAACATGTTAGCATCCCTACATTTAAAATGACTCACAGGTAGGTATTAAAAGACCATGTTAGCATCCCTACATGTATAATGACTCACATGTAGGTATTAAAAGAACATGTTAGCATCCCTACATTTAAAATGACTCACAGGTAGGTATTAAAAGACCATGTTAGCATCCCTACTTTTATAATGACTCACAGGTAGGTATTAAAAGATCATGTTAGCATCCCTACATTTAAAATGATTCACAGGTAGGTATTAAAAGACCATGTTAGCATCCCTACATGTATAATGACTCACATGTAGGTATTAAAAGACCATGTTAGCATCCCTACATTTATAATGACTCACAGATAGGTATTAAAAGAACATGTTAGCATCCCTACATTTAAAATGACTCACAGGTAGGTATTAAAAGACCATGTTAGCATCCCTACATGTATAATGACTCACTGGTAGGTATTAAAAGACCATGTTAGCATCCCTACATTTATAATGACTCACAGGTAGGTATTAAAAAAACATGTTAGCATCCCTACATTTATAATGACTCACATGTATGTATTAAAAGACCATGTTAGCATCCCTACATTTATAATGACTCAGAGTTAGGTATTACAAGACCATGTTAGCATCCCTACATTTATAATCACCCACAGGTAGGTATTAAAAGACCATGTTAGCATCCCTACATTTATAATGACTCACAGGTAGGTATTGATAGACCATGTTAGCATCCCTACATTTATAATGACTCACAGGTAGGTATTAAAAGACCATGTTAGCATCCCTACATTTATAATGACTCGCAGGTAGGTATTAAAAGACCATGTTAGCATCCCTACATTTATAATGACTCACAGGTAGGTATTAAAAGACCATGTTAGCATCCCTACATGTATAATGACTCACAGGTAGGTATTAAAAGACCATGTTAGCATCCCTACATTTATAATGACTCACATGTAGGTATTAAAAGACCATGTTAGCATCCCTACATTTATAATGACTCACAGGTAGGTATTAAAAGAACATGCTAGCATCCCTACATTTAAAATGACTCACAGGTAGGTATTAAAAGACCATGTTAGCATCCCTACATTTAAAATGACTCACAGGTAGGTATTAAAAGACCATGTTAGCATCCCTACATTTATAATGACTCACAGGTAGGTATTAAAAGACCATGTTAACATCCCTACATTTATAATGACTCACATGTAGGTATTAAAAGACCATGTTAGCATCCCTACATTTATAATGACCCACAGGTAGGTATTAAAAGATCATGTTAGCATCCCTACATTTATAATGACTCACAGGTAGGTATTAAAAGACCATGTTAGCATCCCTACATTTATAATGACTCACAGGTAGGTATTAAAAGAACATGTTAGCATCCCTACATTTATAATGACTCACAGGTAGGTATTAAAAGACCATGTTAGCATCCCTACATTTATAATGACTCACAGGTAGGTATTAAAAGAACATGTTAGCATCCCTACATTTAAAATGACTCACAGGTAGGTATTAAAAGACCATGTTAGCATCCCTACATTTATAATGACTCACAGGTAGGTATTATAAAACCATGTTAGCATCCCTACATTTATAATGACTCACAGGTAGGTATTGAAAGACCATGTTAGCATCCCTACATCTAAAATAACTCACAGGTAGGTATTAAAAGAACATGTTAGCTTCCCTACATTTATAATGACTCACAGGTAGGTATTAAAAGACCATGTTAGCATCCCTACATTTATAATGACTCACATGTTGGTATTAAAAGACCATGTTAGCATCCCTACATTTATAATGACTCGCAGGTAGGTATTAAAAGACCATGTTAGCATCCCTACATTTATAATGACTCACATGTAGGTATTAAAAGAACATGTTAGCATCCCTACATTTAAAATGACTCACATGTAGGTATTAAAAGACCATGTTAGCATCCCTACATTTATAATGACTCGCAGGTAGGTATTAAAAGACCATGTTAGCATCCCTACATTTATAATGACTCACAGGCAGGTATTAAAAGATCATGCTAGCATCCCTACATTTAAAATGATTCACAGGTAGGTATTAAAAGACCATGTTAGCATCCCTACATTTATAATGACTCACAGGTAGGTATTAAAAGACCATGTTAGCATCCCTACATTTATAATGACTCACAGGTAGGTATTAAAAGAACATGTTAGCATCCCTACATGTATAATGACTCACTGGTAGGTATTAAAAGACCATGTTAGCATCCCTACATTTATAATGACTCACAGGTAGGTATTAAAAAAACATGTTAGCATCCCTACATTTATAATGACTCACATGTATGTATTAAAAGACCATGTTAGCATCCCTACATTTATAATGACTCAGAGTTAGGTATTACAAGACCATGTTAGCATCCCTACATTTATAATGACTCGCAGGTAGGTATTAAAAGACCATGTTAGCATCCCTACATTTATAATGACTCACAGGTAGGTATTAAAAGACCATGTTAGCATCCCTACATGTATAATGACTCACAGGTAGGTATTAAAAGACCATGTTAGCATCCCTACATTTATAATGACTCACATGTAGGTATTAAAAGACCATGTTAGCATCCCTACATTTATAATGACTCACAGGTAGGTATTAAAAGAACATGCTAGCATCCCTACATTTAAAATGACTCACAGGTAGGTATTAAAAGACCATGTTAGCATCCCTACATTTAAAATGACTCACAGGTAGGTATTAAAAGACCATGTTAGCATCCCTACATTTATAATGACTCACAGGTAGGTATTAAAAGACCATGTTAACATCCCTACATTTATAATGACTCACATGTAGGTATTAAAAGACCATGTTAGCATCCCTACATTTATAATGACCCACAGGTAGGTATTAAAAGATCATGTTAGCATCCCTACATTTATAATGACTCACAGGTAGGTATTAAAAGACCATGTTAGCATCCCTACATTTATAATGACTCACAGGTAGGTATTAAAAGAACATGTTAGCATCCCTACATTTATAATGACTCACAGGTAGGTATTAAAAGACCATGTTAGCATCCCTACATTTATAATGACTCACAGGTAGGTATTAAAAGAACATGTTAGCATCCCTACATTTAAAATGACTCACAGGTAGGTATTAAAAGACCATGTTAGCATCCCTACATTTATAATGACTCACAGGTAGGTATTATAAAACCATGTTAGCATCCCTACATTTATAATGACTCACAGGTAGGTATTGAAAGACCATGTTAGCATCCCTACATCTAAAATAACTCACAGGTAGGTATTAAAAGAACATGTTAGCTTCCCTACATTTATAATGACTCACAGGTAGGTATTAAAAGACCATGTTAGCATCCCTACATTTATAATGACTCACATGTTGGTATTAAAAGACCATGTTAGCATCCCTACATTTATAATGACTCGCAGGTAGGTATTAAAAGACCATGTTAGCATCCCTACATTTATAATGACTCACATGTAGGTATTAAAAGAACATGTTAGCATCCCTACATTTAAAATGACTCACATGTAGGTATTAAAAGACCATGTTAGCATCCCTACATTTATAATGACTCGCAGGTAGGTATTAAAAGACCATGTTAGCATCCCTACATTTATAATGACTCACAGGCAGGTATTAAAAGATCATGCTAGCATCCCTACATTTAAAATGATTCACAGGTAGGTATTAAAAGACCATGTTAGCATCCCTACATTTATAATGACTCACAGGTAGGTATTAAAAGACCATGTTAGCATCCCTACATTTATAATGACTCACAGGTAGGTATTAAAAGAACATGTTAGCATCCCTACATGTATAATGACTCACTGGTAGGTATTAAAAGACCATGTTAGCATCCCTACATTTATAATGACTCACAGGTAGGTATTAAAAAAACATGTTAGCATCCCTACATTTATAATGACTCACATGTATGTATTAAAAGACCATGTTAGCATCCCTACATTTATAATGACTCAGAGTTAGGTATTACAAGACCATGTTAGCATCCCTACATTTATAATGACTCACAGGTAGGTATTACAAGACCATGTTAGCATCCCTACATTTAAAATGATTCACAGGTAGGTATTAAAAGACCATGTTAGCATCCCTACATGTATAATGACTCACATGTAGGTATTAAAAGACCATGTTAGCATCCCTACATTTATAATGACTCACAGGTAGGTATTAAAAGACCATGTTAGCATCCCTACATGTATAATGACTCACTGGTAGGTATTAAAAGACCATGTTAGCATCCCTACATTTATAATGACTCACAGGTAGGTATTAAAAAAACATGTTAGCATCCTTACATTTATAATGACTCACATGTATGTATTAAAAGACCATGTTAGCATCCCTACATTTATAATGACTCAGAGTTAGGTATTACAAGACCATGTTAGCATCCCTACATTTATAATGACCCACAGGTAGGTATTAAAAGACCATGTTAGCATCCTTACATTTATAATGACTCACAGGTAGGTATTAAAAGACCATGTTAGCATCCCTACATTTATAATGACTCACAGGTAGGTATTAAAAGACCATGTTAGCATCCCTACATTTATAATGACTCGCAGGTAGGTATTAAAAGACCATGTTTGCATCCCTATATTTATAATGACTCACAGGTAGGTATTAAAAGACCATGTTAGCATCCCTACATTTAAAATGATTCACAGGTAGGTATTAAAAGACCATGTTAGCATCCCTACATTTATAATGACTCACATGTAGGTATTAAAAGACCATGTTAGCATCCCTACATTTATAATGACTCACAGGTAGGTATTAAAAGAACATGTTAGCATCCCTACATTTAAAATGACTCACAGGTAGGTATTAAAAACCATGTTAGCATCCCTACATGTATAATGACTCACAGGTAGGTATTAAAAGACCATGTTAGCATCCCTACATTTATAATGACTCACATGTAGGTATTAAAAGACCATGTTAGCATCCCTACATTTATAATGACTCACAGGTAGGTATTAAAAGAACATGTTAGCATCCCTACATTTAAAATGACTCACAGGTAGGTATTAAAAGACCATGTTAGCATCCCTACATTTAAAATGACTCACAGGTAGGTATTAAAAGACCACGTTAGCATCCCTACATTTATAATGACTCTCAGGTAGGTATTAAAAGACCATGTTAACATCCCTACATTTATAATGACTCACAGGTAGGTATTAAAAGACCATGTTAGCATCCCTACATTTATAATGACCCACAGGTAGGTATTAAAAGATCATGTTAGCATCCCTACATTTATAATGACTCACAGGTAGGTATTAAAAGAACATGTTTGCATCCCTACATTTATAATGACTCACAGGTAGGTATTAAAAGACCATGTTAGCATCCCTACATTTATAATGACTCACAGGTAGGTATTAAAAGACCATGTTAGCATCCCTACATTTATAATGACTCACAGGTAGGTATTAAAAGAACATGTTAGCATCCCTACATTTATAATGACTCACAGGTAGGTATTAAAAGACCATGTTAGCATCCCTACATTTATAATGACTCACAGGTAGGTAGTAAAAGACCATGTTAGCATCCCTACATTTATAATGACTCACAGGTAGATATTAAAAGAACATGTTAGCATCCCTACATTTAAAATGACTCACATGTAGGTATTAAAAGACCATGTTAGCATCCCTACATTTATAATGACTCACAGGTAGGTATTAAAAAACCATGTTAGCATCCCTACATTTATAATGACTCACAGGTAGGTATTAAAAGACCATGTTAGCATCCCTACATCTAAAATAACTCACAGGTAGGTATTAAAAGAACATGTTAGCATCCCTACATTTATAATGACTCACAGGTAGGTATTAAAAGACCATGTTAGCATCCCTACATTTATAATGACTCACAGGTAGGTATTAAAAAAACATGTTAGCATCCTTACATTTATAATGACTCACATGTATGTATTAAAAGACCATGTTAGCATCCCTACATTTATAATGACTCAGAGTTAGGTATTACAAGACCATGTTAGCATCCCTACATTTATAATGACCCACAGGTAGGTATTAAAAGACCATGTTAGCATCCTTACATTTATAATGACTCACAGGTAGGTATTAAAAGACCATGTTAGCATCCCTACATTTATAATGACTCACAGGTAGGTATTAAAAGACCATGTTAGCATCCCTACATTTATAATGACTCGCAGGTAGGTATTAAAAGACCATGTTTGCATCCCTACATTTATAATGACTCACAGGTAGGTATTAAAAGACCATGTTAGCATCCCTACATTTAAAATGATTCACAGGTAGGTATTAAAAGACCATGTTAGCATCCCTACATTTATAATGACTCACATGTAGGTATTAAAAGACCATGTTAGCATCCCTACATTTATAATGACTCACAGGTAGGTATTAAAAGAACATGTTAGCATCCCTACATTTAAAATGACTCACAGGTAGGTATTAAAAACCATGTTAGCATCCCTACATGTATAATGACTCACAGGTAGGTATTAAAAGACCATGTTAGCATCCCTACATTTATAATGACTCACATGTAGGTATTAAAAGACCATGTTAGCATCCCTACATTTATAATGACTCACAGGTAGGTATTAAAAGAACATGTTAGCATCCCTACATTTAAAATGACTCACATGTAGGTATTAAAAGACCATGTTAGCATCCCTACATTTATAATGACTCACAGGTAGGTATTAAAAAACCATGTTAGCATCCCTACATTTATAATGACTCACAGGTAGGTATTAAAAGACCATGTTAGCATCCCTACATCTAAAATAACTCACAGGTAGGTATTAAAAGAACATGTTAGCATCCCTACATTTATAATGACTCACAGGTAGGTATTAAAAGACCATGTTAGCATCCCTACATTTATAATGACTCACAGGTAGGTATTAAAAAAACATGTTAGCATCCTTACATTTATAATGACTCACATGTATGTATTAAAAGACCATGTTAGCATCCCTACATTTATAATGACTCAGAGTTAGGTATTACAAGACCATGTTAGCATCCCTACATTTATAATGACCCACAGGTAGGTATTAAAAGACCATGTTAGCATCCTTACATTTATAATGACTCACAGGTAGGTATTAAAAGACCATGTTAGCATCCCTACATTTATAATGACTCACAGGTAGGTATTAAAAGACCATGTTAGCATCCCTACATTTATAATGACTCGCAGGTAGGTATTAAAAGACCATGTTTGCATCCCTACATTTATAATGACTCACAGGTAGGTATTAAAAGACCATGTTAGCATCCCTACATTTAAAATGATTCACAGGTAGGTATTAAAAGACCATGTTAGCATCCCTACATTTATAATGACTCACATGTAGGTATTAAAAGACCATGTTAGCATCCCTACATTTATAATGACTCACAGGTAGGTATTAAAAGAACATGTTAGCATCCCTACATTTAAAATGACTCACAGGTAGGTATTAAAAACCATGTTAGCATCCCTACATGTATAATGACTCACAGGTAGGTATTAAAAGACCATGTTAGCATCCCTACATTTATAATGACTCACATGTAGGTATTAAAAGACCATGTTAGCATCCCTACATTTATAATGACTCACAGGTAGGTATTAAAAGAACATGTTAGCATCCCTACATTTAAAATGACTCACAGGTAGGTATTAAAAGACCATGTTAGCATCCCTACATTTAAAATGACTCACAGGTAGGTATTAAAAGACCACGTTAGCATCCCTACATTTATAATGACTCTCAGGTAGGTATTAAAAGACCATGTTAACATCCCTACATTTATAATGACTCACAGGTAGGTATTAAAAGACCATGTTAGCATCCCTACATTTATAATGACCCACAGGTAGGTATTAAAAGATCATGTTAGCATCCCTACATTTATAATGACTCACAGGTAGGTATTAAAAGAACATGTTTGCATCCCTACATTTATAATGACTCACAGGTAGGTATTAAAAGACCATGTTAGCATCCCTACATTTATAATGACTCACAGGTAGGTATTAAAAGACCATGTTAGCATCCCTACATTTATAATGACTCACAGGTAGGTATTAAAAGAACATGTTAGCATCCCTACATTTATAATGACTCACAGGTAGGTATTAAAAGACCATGTTAGCATCCCTACATTTATAATGACTCACAGGTAGGTAGTAAAAGACCATGTTAGCATCCCTACATTTATAATGACTCACAGGTAGATATTAAAAGAACATGTTAGCATCCCTACATTTAAAATGACTCACATGTAGGTATTAAAAGACCATGTTAGCATCCCTACATTTATAATGACTCACAGGTAGGTATTAAAAAACCATGTTAGCATCCCTACATTTATAATGACTCACAGGTAGGTATTAAAAGACCATGTTAGCATCCCTACATCTAAAATAACTCACAGGTAGGTATTAAAAGAACATGTTAGCATCCCTACATTTATAATGACTCACAGGTAGGTATTAAAAACCATGTTAGCATCCCTACATGTATAATGACTCATAGGTAGGTATTAAAAGACCATGTTAGCATCCCTACATTTATAATGACTCACATGTAGGTATTAAAAGACCATGTTAGCATTCCTACATTTATAATGACTCACAGGTAGGTATTAAAAGAACATGTTAGCATCCCTACATTTAAAATGACTCACAGGTAGGTATTAAAAGACCATGTTAGCATCCCTACATTTATAATGACTCACAGGTAGGTATTAATAGACCATGTTAACATCCCTACATTTATAATGACTCACAGGTAGGTATTAAAAGACCATGTTAGCATCCCTACATTTATAATGACTCACAGGTAAGTATTAAAAGATCATGTTAGCATCCCTACATTTATAATGACTCAAAGGTAGGTATTAAAAGAACATGCTAGCATCCCTACATTTATAATGACTCACAGGTAGGTATTAAAAGACCATGTTAGCATTCCTACATTTATAATGACTCACAGTTAGGTATTAAAAGACCATGTTAGCATCCCTACATTTAAAATGATTCACAGGTAGGTATTAAAAGACCATGTTAGCATCCCTACATTTATAATGACTCACATGTAGGTATTAAAAGACCATTTTAGCATCCCTACATTAAAAATGACTCACAGGTAGGTATTAAAAGACCATGTTAGCATCCCTACATTTATAATGACTCACAGGTAGGTATTAAAAGAACATGTTAGCATCCCTACATTTAAAATGACTCACAGGTAGGTATTAAAAACCATGTTAGCATCCCTACATGTATAATGACTCACAGGTAGGTATTAAAAGACCATGTTAGCATCCCTACATTTATAATGACTCACATGTAGGTATTAAAAGACCATGTTAGCATCCCTACATTTATAATGACTCACAGGTAGGTATTAAAAGAACATGTTAGCATCCCTACATTTAAAATGACTCACAGGTAGGTATTAAAAGACCATGTTAGCATCCCTACATTTAAAATGACTCACAGGTAGGTATTAAAAGACCACGTTAGCATCCCTACATTTATAATGACTCTCAGGTAGGTATTAAAAGACCATGTTAACATCCCTACATTTATAATGACTCACAGGTAGGTATTAAAAGACCATGTTAGCATCCCTACATTTATAATGACCCACAGGTAGGTATTAAAAGATCATGTTAGCATCCCTACATTTATAATGACTCACAGGTAGGTATTAAAAGAACATGTTTGCATCCCTACATTTATAATGACTCACAGGTAGGTATTAAAAGACCATGTTAGCATCCCTACATTTATAATGACTCACAGGTAGGTATTAAAAGACCATGTTAGCATCCCTACATTTATAATGACTCACAGGTAGGTATTAAAAGAACATGTTAGCATCCCTACATTTATAATGACTCACAGGTAGGTATTAAAAGACCATGTTAGCATCCCTACATTTATAATGACTCACAGGTAGGTAGTAAAAGACCATGTTAGCATCCCTACATTTATAATGACTCACAGGTAGATATTAAAAGAACATGTTAGCATCCCTACATTTAAAATGACTCACATGTAGGTATTAAAAGACCATGTTAGCATCCCTACATTTATAATGACTCACAGGTAGGTATTAAAAAACCATGTTAGCATCCCTACATTTATAATGACTCACAGGTAGGTATTAAAAGACCATGTTAGCATCCCTACATCTAAAATAACTCACAGGTAGGTATTAAAAGAACATGTTAGCATCCCTACATTTATAATGACTCACAGGTAGGTATTAAAAACCATGTTAGCATCCCTACATGTATAATGACTCATAGGTAGGTATTAAAAGACCATGTTAGCATCCCTACATTTATAATGACTCACATGTAGGTATTAAAAGACCATGTTAGCATTCCTACATTTATAATGACTCACAGGTAGGTATTAAAAGAACATGTTAGCATCCCTACATTTAAAATGACTCACAGGTAGGTATTAAAAGACCATGTTAGCATCCCTACATTTATAATGACTCACAGGTAGGTATTAATAGACCATGTTAACATCCCTACATTTATAATGACTCACAGGTAGGTATTAAAAGACCATGTTAGCATCCCTACATTTATAATGACTCACAGGTAAGTATTAAAAGATCATGTTAGCATCCCTACATTTATAATGACTCAAAGGTAGGTATTAAAAGAACATGCTAGCATCCCTACATTTATAATGACTCACAGGTAGGTATTAAAAGACCATGTTAGCATTCCTACATTTATAATGACTCACAGTTAGGTATTAAAAGACCATGTTAGCATCCCTACATTTAAAATGATTCACAGGTAGGTATTAAAAGACCATGTTAGCATCCCTACATTTATAATGACTCACATGTAGGTATTAAAAGACCATTTTAGCATCCCTACATTTAAAATGACTCACAGGTAGGTATTAAAAGAACATGTTAGCATCCCTACATTTAAAATGACTCATAGGTAGGTATTAAAAACCATGTTAGCATCCCTACATGTATAATGACTCACAGGTAGGTATTAAAAGACCATGTTAGCATCCCTACATTTATAATGACTCACATGTAGGTATTAAAAGACCATGTTAGCATTCCTACATTTATAATGACTCACAGGTAGGTATTAAAAGAACATGTTAGCATCCCTACATTTAAAATGACTCACAGGTAGGTATTAAAAGACCACGTTAGCATCCCTACATTTATAATGACTCACAGGTAGGTATTAAAAGACCATGTTAACATCCCTACATTTATAATGACTCACAGGTAGGTATTAAAAGACCATGTTAGCATCCCTACATTTATAATGACCCACAGGTAGGTATTAAAAGATCATGTTAGCATCCCTACATTTATAATGACTCACAGGTAGGTATTAAAAGAACATGTTTGCATCCCTACATTTATAATGACTCACAGGTAGGTATTAAAAGACCATGTTAGCATCCCTACATTTATAATGACTCACAGGTAGGTATTAAAAGACCATGTTAGCATCCCTACATTTATAATGACTCACAGGTAGGTATTAAAAGAACATGTTAGCATCCCTACATTTATAATGACTCACAGGTAGGTATTAAAAGACCATGTTAGCATCCCTACATTTATAATGACTCACAGGTAGGTAGTAAAAGACCATGTTAGCATCCCTACATTTATAATGACTCACAGGTAGATATTAAAAGAACATGTTAGCATCCCTACATTTAAAATGACTCACATGTAGGTATTAAAAGACCATGTTAGCATCCCTACATTTATAATGACTCACAGGTAGGTATTAAAAAACCATGTTAGCATCCCTACATTTATAATGACTCACAGGTAGGTATTAAAAGACCATGTTAGCATCCCTACATCTAAAATAACTCACAGGTAGGTATTAAAAGAACATGTTAGCATCCCTACATTTATAATGACTCACAGGTAGGTATTAAAAACCATGTTAGCATCCCTACATGTATAATGACTCATAGGTAGGTATTAAAAGACCATGTTAGCATCCCTACATTTATAATGACTCACATGTAGGTATTAAAAGACCATGTTAGCATTCCTACATTTATAATGACTCACAGGTAGGTATTAAAAGAACATGTTAGCATCCCTACATTTAAAATGACTCACAGGTAGGTATTAAAAGACCATGTTAGCATCCCTACATTTATAATGACTCACAGGTAGGTATTAATAGACCATGTTAACATCCCTACATTTATAATGACTCACAGGTAGGTATTAAAAGACCATGTTAGCATCCCTACATTTATAATGACTCACAGGTAAGTATTAAAAGATCATGTTAGCATCCCTACATTTATAATGACTCAAAGGTAGGTATTAAAAGAACATGCTAGCATCCCTACATTTATAATGACTCACAGGTAGGTATTAAAAGACCATGTTAGCATTCCTACATTTATAATGACTCACAGTTAGGTATTAAAAGACCATGTTAGCATCCCTACATTTAAAATGATTCACAGGTAGGTATTAAAAGACCATGTTAGCATCCCTACATTTATAATGACTCACATGTAGGTATTAAAAGACCATTTTAGCATCCCTACATTTAAAATGACTCACAGGTAGGTATTAAAAGAACATGTTAGCATCCCTACATTTAAAATGACTCATAGGTAGGTATTAAAAACCATGTTAGCATCCCTACATGTATAATGACTCACAGGTAGGTATTAAAAGACCATGTTAGCATCCCTACATTTATAATGACTCACATGTAGGTATTAAAAGACCATGTTAGCATTCCTACATTTATAATGACTCACAGGTAGGTATTAAAAGAACATGTTAGCATCCCTACATTTAAAATGACTCACAGGTAGGTATTAAAAGACCATGTTAGCATCCCTACATTTAAAATGACTCACAGGTAGGTATTAAAAGACCATGTTAGCATCCCTACATTTATAATGACTCACAGGTAGGTATTAAAAGACCATGTTAACATCTCTAAATTTATAATGACTCACAGGTAGGTATTAAAAGACCATGTTAGCATCCCTACATTTATAATGACCCACAGGTAGGTATTAAAAGATCATGTTAGCATCCCTACATTTATATTGACTCAAAGGTAGGTATTAAAAGAACATGTTAGCATCCCTACATTTATAATGACTCACAGGTAGGTATTAAAAGACCATGTTAGCATCCCTACATTTATAATGACTCACAGGTAGGTATTAAAAGACCATGTTAGCATCCCTACATTTATAATGACTCACAGGTAGGTATTAAAAGACCATGTTAGCATCCCTACATTTATAATGACTCACAGGTAGGTAGTAAAAGACCATGTTAGCATCCCTACATTTATAATGACTCACAGGTAGGTATTAAAAGAACATGTTAGCATCCCTACATTTAAAATGACTCACAGGTAGGTATTAAAAGACCATGTTAGCATCCCTACATTTATAATGACTCACAGGTAGGTATTAAAAGACCATGTTAGCATCCCTACATCTAAAATAACTCACAGGTAGGTATTAAAAGAACATGTTAGCATCCCTACATTTATAATGACTCACAGGTAGGTATTAAAAGACCATGTTAGCATCCCTACATTTATAATGACTCACATGTAGGTATTAAAAGACCATGTTAGCATCCCTACATTTATAATGACTCGCAGGTAGGTATTAAAAGACCATGTTAGCATCCCTACATTTATAATGACTCACATGTAGGTATTAAAAGAACATGTTAGCATCCCTACATTTAAAATGACTCACATGTAGGTATTAAAAGACCATGTTAGCATCCCTACATTTATAATGACTCGCAGGTAGGTATTAAAAGACCATGTTAGCATCCCTACATTTATAATGACTCACAGGTAGGTATTAAAAGACCATGTTAGCATCCCTACATTTAAAATGATTCACAGGTAGGTATTAAAAGATCATGTTAGCATCCCTACATTTATAATGACTCAAAGGTAGGTATTAAAAGAACATGTTAGCATCCCTACATTTATAATGACTCACAGGTAGGTATTAAAAGACCATGTTAGCATCCCTACATTTATAATGACTCACAGGTAGGTATTAAAAGACCATGTTAGCATCCCTACATTTATAATGACTCACAGGTAGGTATTAAAAGAACATGCTAGCATCCCTACATTTATAATGATTCACAGGTAGGTATTAAAAGACCATGTTAGCATCCCTACATTTATAATGACTCACAGGTAGGTAGTAAAAGACCATGTTAGCATCTCTACATTTATAATGACTCACAGGTAGGTATTAAAAGAACATGTTAGCATCCCTACATTTAAAATGACTCACAGGTAGGTATTAAAAGACCATATTAGCATCCCTACATTTAAAATGACTCACAGGTAGGTATTAAAAGACCATGTTAGCATCCCTACATTTATAATGACTCACAGGTAGGTATTAAAAAACCATGTTAGCATCCCTACATTTATAATGACTCACAGGTAGGTATTAAAAGACCATGTTAGCATCCCTACATCTAAAATAACTCACAGGTAGGTATTAAAAAAACATGTTAGCATCCCTACATTTATAATGACTCACAGGTAGGTATTAAAAGACCATGTTAGCATCCCCACATTTATAATGACTCACATGTAGGTATTAAAAGACCATGTTAGCATCCCTACATTTATAATGACTCACATGTAGGTATTAAAAGAACATGTTAGCATCCCTACATTTATAATGACTCACAGGTAGGTATTAAAAGACCATGTTAGCATTCCTACATTTATAATGACTCACAGGTAGGTATTAAAAGAACATGTTAGCATCACTACATTTAAAATGACTCACAGGTAGGTATTAAAAGACCATGTTAGCATCCCTACATTTATAATGACTCACAGGTAGGTATTAATAGACCATGTTAACATCCCTACATTTATAATGACTCACAGGTAGGTATTAAAAGACCATGTTAGCATCCCTACATTTATAATGACTCACATGTAGGTATTAAAAGATCATGTTAGCATTCCTACATTTATAATGACTCAAAGGTAGGTATTAAAAGAACATGTTAGCATCCCTACATTTATAATGACTCACAGGTAGGTATTAAAAGACCATGTTAGCATCCCTACATTTATAATGACTCACAGTTAGGTATTAAAAGACCATGTTAGCATCCCTACATTTAAAATGATTCACAGGTAGGTATTAAAAGACCATGTTAGCATCCCTACATTTATAATGACTCACATGTAGGTATTAAAAGACCATGTTAGCATCCCTACATTTAAAATGACTCACAGGTAGGTATTAAAAGAACATGTTAGCATCCCTACATTTAAAATGACTCACAGGTAGATATTCAAAACCATTTTAGCATCCCTACATGTATAATGACTCACAGGTAGGTATTAAAAGACCATGTTAGCATCCCTACATTTATAATGACTCACATGTAGGTATTAAAAGACCATGTTAGCATTCCTACATTTATAATGACTCACAGGTAGGTATTAAAAGAACATGTTAGCATCCCTACATTTAAAATGACTCACAGGTAGGTATTAAAAGACCATGTTAGCATCCCTACATTTAAAATGACTCACAGGTAGGTATTAAAAGACCATGTTAGCATCCCTACATTTATAATGACTCACAGGTAGGTATTAAAAGACCATGTTAACATCCCTACATTCATAATGACTCACAGGTAGGTATTAAAAGACCATGTTAGCATCCCTACATTTATAATGACCCACAGGTATGTATTAAAAGATCATGTTAGCATCCCTAAATTTATATTGACTCAAAGGTAGGTATTAAAAGAACATGTTAGCATCCCTACATTTATAATGACTCACAGGTAGGTATTAAAAGACCATGTTAGCATCCCTGCATTTATAATGACTCACAGGTAGGTATTAAAAGACCATGTTAGCATTCCTACATTTATAATGACTCACAGGTAGGTAATAAAAGACCATGTTAGCATCCCTACATTTATAATGACTCACAGGTAGGTATTAAAAGACCATGTTAGCATCCCTACATTTATAATGACTCACAGGTAGGTAGTAAAAGACCATGTTAGCATCCCTACATTTATAATGACTCACAGGTAGGTATTAAAAGAACATGTTAGCATCCCTACATTTAAAATGACTCACAGGTAGGTATTAAAAGACCATGTTAGCATCCCTACATTTATAATGACTCACAGGTAGGTATTAAAAGACCATGTTAGCATCCCTACATCTAAAATAACTCACAGGTAGGTATTAAAAGAAAATGTTAGCATCCCTACATTTATAATGACTCACAGGTAGGTATTAAAAGACCATGTTAGCATCCCTACATTTATAATGACTCACATGTAGGTATTAAAAGACCATGTTAGCATCCCTACATTTATAATGACTCACAGGTAGGTATTAAAAGACCATGTTAGCATCCCTACATTTATAATGACTCACATGTAGGTATTAAAAGAACATGTTAGCATCCCTACATTTAAAATGACTCACATGTAGGTATTAAAAGACCATGTTAGCATCCCTACATTTATAATGACTCGCCGGTAGGTATTAAAAGACCATGTTAGCATCCCTACATTTAAAATGATTCACAGGTAGGTATTAAAAGACCATGTTAGCATCCCTACATTTATAATGACTCACATGTAGGTATTAAAAGACCATGTTAGCATCCCTACATTTATAATGACTCACGGGTAGGTATTAAAAGAACATGTTAGCATCCCTACATTTATAATGACTCACAGGTAGGTATTAAAAGACCATGTTAGCATCCCTACATTTATAATGACCCACAGGTAGGTATAAAAGATCATGTTAGCATCCCTACATTTATAATGACTCAAAGGTAGGTATTAAAAGAACATGTTAGCATCCCTACATTTATAATGACTCACAGGTAGGTATTAAAAGACCATGTTAGCATCCCTACATTTATAATGACTCACAGGTAGGTATTAAAAGACCATGTTAGCATCGCTACATTTATAATGACTCACAGGTAGGTATTAAAAGAACATGTTAGCATCCCTACATTTATAATGACTCACAGGTAGGTATTAAAAGAACATGTTAGCATCCCTACATTTAAAATGACTCACAGGTGGGTATTAAAAGAACATGTTAGCATCCCTACATTTATAATGACTCACAGGTAGGTATTAAAAGACCATGATAGCATCCCTACATTTATAATGACTCACAGGTAGGTATTAAAAGACCATGTTAGCATCCCTACATTTATAATGACTCACAGGTAGGTATTAAAAGATCATGTTAGCATCCCTACATTGATAATGACTCAAAGGTAGGTATTAAAAGAACATGTTAGCATCCCTACATTTATAATGACTCACAGGTAGGTATTAAAAGACCATGTTAGCATCCCTACATTTATAATGACTCACAGTTAGGTATTAAAAGACCATGTTAGCATCCCTACATTTAAAATGATTCACAGGTAGGTATTAAAAGACCATGTTAGCATCCCTACATTTATAATGACTCACATGTAGGTATTAAAAGACCATTTTAGCATCCCTACATTTAAAATGACTCACAGGTAGGTATTAAAAGACCATGTTAGCATCCCTACATTTATAATGACTCACATGTAGGTATTAAAAGACCATGTTAGCATTCCTACATTTATAATGACTCACAGGTAGGTATTAAAAGAACATGTTAGCATCCCTACATTTAAAATGACTCACAGGTAGGTATTAAAAGACCATGTTAGCATCCCTACATTTATAATGACTCACAGGTAGGTATTAAAAGACCATGTTAACATCCCTACATTTATAATGACTCACAGGTAGGTATTAAAAGACCATGTTAGCATCCCTACATTTATAATGACCCACAGGTAGGTATTAAAAGATCATGTTAGCATCCCTACATTTATATTGACTCAAAGGTAGGTATTAAAAGAACATGTTAGCATCCCTACATTTATAATGACTCACAGGTAGGTATTAAAAGACCATGTTAGCATCCCTACATTTATAATGACTCACAGGTAGGTATTAAAAGACCATGTTAGCATCCCTACATTTATAATGACTCACAGGTAGGTATTAAAAGACCATGTTAGCATCCCTACATTTATAATGACTCACAGGTAGGTATTAAAAGACCATGTTAGCATCCCTACATTTATAATGACTCACAGGTAGGTAGTAAAAGACCATGTTAGCATCCCTACATGCATAATGACTCACAGGTAGGTATTAAAATACCATGTTAGCATCCCTACATTTATAATGACCCACAGGTAGGTATTAAAAGACCATGTTAGCATCCCTACATGTATAATGACTCACAGGTAGGTATTAAAAGAACATGTTAGCATCCCTACATTTATAATGACTCACAGGTAGGTATTAAAAGAACATGTTAGCATCCCTACATTTATAATGACCCACAGGTAGGTATTAAAAAACCATGTTAGCATCCCTACATTTATAATGATTCATAGGTAGGTATTAAAAGACCATGTTAGCATCCCTACATTTATAATGACTCACAGGTAGGTATTAAAAGACCATGTTAGCATCCCTACATTTATAATGACTCACAGGTAGGTATTAAAAGACCATGTTAGCATCCCTACATTTATAATGACTCACAGGTAGGTATTAAAAGAACATGTTAGCATCCCTACATTTATAATGACTCACAGGTAGGTATTAAAAGAACATGTTAGCATCCCTACATTTATAATGACTCACATGTAGGTATTAAAAGACCATGTTAGCATCCCTACATTTATAATGACTCACAGGTAGGTATTAAAAGACCATGTTAGCATCCCTACATTTATAATGACTCACAGGTAGGTAGTAAAAGACCATGTTAGCATCCCTACATTTATAATGACTCAGAGTTAGGTATTACAAGACCATGTTAGCATCCCTACATTTATAATGACCCACAGGTAGGTATTAAAAGACCATGTTAGCATCCCTACATTTATAATGACTTGCAGGTAGGTATTAAAAGACCATGTTAGCATCCCTACATTTATAATGACTCACAGGTAGGTATTAAAAGACCATGTTAGCATCCCTACATTTAAAATGATTCACAGGTAGGTATTAAAAGACCATGTTAGCATCCCTACATGTATAATGACTCACATGTAGGTATTAAAAGACCATGTTAGCATCCCTACATTTATAATGACTCACAGGTAGGTATTACAAGACCATGTTAGCATCCCTACATTTATAATGACTCACATGTAGGTATTAAAAGACCATGTTAGCATCCCTACATTTATAATGACTCACAGGTAGGTATTGAAAGACCATGTTAGCATCCCTACATTTAAAATGGCTCATAGGTAGGTATTAAAAGACCATGTTAGCATCCTTACATTTATAATGAATCAGAGGTAGGTATTAAAAGACCATGTTAGCATCCCTACATGCATAATGACTCACAGGTAGGTATTAAAAGAACATGTTAGCATCCCTACATTTAAAATGACCCACAGGTAGGTATTAAAAGACCATGTTAGCATCCCTACAGGTATAATGACTCACAGGTAGGTATTAAAAGAACATGTTAGCATCCCTACATTTATAATGACTCACAGGTAGGTATTAAAAGAACATGTTAGCATCCCTACATTTATAATGACCCACAGGTAGGTATTAAAAAACCATGTTAGCATCCCTACATTTATAATGATTCATAGGTAGGTATTAAAAGACCATGTTAGCATCCCTACATTTATAATGACTCACAGGTAGGTATTAAAAGACCATGTTAGCATCCCTACATTTATAATGACTCACAGGTAGGTATTAAAAGACCATGTTAGCATCCCTACATTTATAATGACTCACAGGTAGGTATTAAAAGAACATGTTAGCATCCCTACATTTATAATGACTCACAGGTAGGTAGTAAAAGACCATGTTAGCATCCCTACATTTATAATGACTCACAGGTAGGTATTAAAAGAACATGTTAGCATCCCTACATTTATAATGACTCACAGGTAGGTATTAAAAGACCATGTTAGCATCCCTACATTTATAATGACTCACTGGTAGGTATTAAAAGACCATGTTAGCATCCCTACATTTATAATGACTCACAGGTAGGTATTAAAAAAACATGTTAGCATCCCTACATTTATAATGACTCACATGTATGTATTAAAAGACCATGTTAGCATCCCTACATTTATAATGACTCAGAGTTAGGTATTACAAGACCATGTTAGCATCCCTACATTTATAATGACCCACAGGTAGGTATTAAAAGACCATGTTAGCATCCCTACATTTATAATGACTCGCAGGTAGGTATTAAAAGACCATGTTAGCATCCCTACATTTATAATGACTCACAGGTAGGTATTAAAAGACCATGTTAGCATCCCTACATTTAAAATGATTCACAGGTAGGTATTAAAAGACCATGTTAGCATCCCTACATGTATAATGACTCACAGGTAGGTATTAAAAGACCATGTTAGCATCCCTACATTTATAATGACTCACAGGTAGGTATTAAAAGACCATGTTAGCATCCCTACATTTATAATGACTCACATGTAGGTATTAAAAGACCATGTTAGCATCCCTACATTTATAATGACTCACAGGTAGGTATTGAAAGACCATGTTAGCATCCCTACATTTAAAATGGCTCATAGGTAGGTATTAAAAGACCATGTTAGCATCCTTACATTTATAATGAATCAGAGGTAGGTATTAAAAGACCATGTTAGCATCCCTACATGCATAATGACTCACAGGTAGGTATTAAAATACCATGTTAGCATCCCTACATTTATAATGACCCACAGGTAGGTATTAAAAGACCATGTTAGCATCCCTACATGTATAATGACTCACAGGTAGGTATTAAAAGAACATGTTAGCATCCCTACATTTATAATGACTCACAGGTAGGTATTAAAAGAACATGTTAGCATCCCTACATTTATAATGACCCACAGGTAGGTATTAAAAAACCATGTTAGCATCCCTACATTTATAATGATTCATAGGTAGGTATTAAAAGACCATGTTAGCATCCCTACATTTATAATGACTCACAGGTAGGTATTAAAAGACCATGTTAGCATCCCTACATTTATAATGACTCACAGGTAGGTATTAAAAGACCATGTTAGCATCCCTACATTTATAATGACTCACAGGTAGGTATTAAAAGAACATGTTAGCATCCCTACATTTATAATGACTCACATGTAGGTATTAAAAGACCATGTTAGCATCCCTACATTTATAATGACTCACAGGTAGGTATTAAAAGACCATGTTAGCATCCCTACATTTATAATGACTCACAGGTAGGTATTAAAAGACCATGTTAGCATCCCTACATTTATAATGACTCACAGGTAGGTATTAAAAGAACATGTTAGCATCCCTACATTTAAAATGACTCACATGTAGGTATTAAAAGACCATGTTAGCATCCCTACATTTATAATGACTCACAGGTAGGTATTAAAAGACCATGTTAGCATCCCTACATCTAAAATAACTCACAGGTAGGTATTAAAAGAACATGTTAGCATCCCTACATTTATAATGACTCACAGGTAGGTATTAAAAGACCATGTTAGCATCCCTACATTTAAAATGACTCACATGTAGGTATTAAAAGACCATGTTAGCATCCCTACATTTATAATGACTCACAGGTAGGTATTAAAAGACCATGTTAGCATCCCTACATTTATAATGACTCACAGGTAGGTAGTAAAAGACCATGTTAGCATCCCTACATTTATAATGACTCAGAGTTAGGTATTACAAGACCATGTTAGCATCCCTACATTTATAATGACCCACAGGTAGGTATTAAAAGACCATGTTAGCATCCCTACATTTATAATGACTCGCAGGTAGGTATTAAAAGACCATGTTAGCATCCCTACATTTATAATGACTCACAGGTAGGTATTAAAAGACCATGTTAGCATCCCTACATTTAAAATGATTCACAGGTAGGTATTAAAAGACCATGTTAGCATCCCTACATGTATAATGACTCACATGTAGGTATTAAAAGACCATGTTAGCATCCCTACATTTATAATGACTCACAGGTAGGTATTACAAGACCATGTTAGCATCCCTACATTTATAATGACTCACATGTAGGTATTAAAAGACCATGTTAGCATCCCTACATTTATAATGACTCACAGGTAGGTATTGAAAGACCATGTTAGCATCCCTACATTTAAAATGGCTCATAGGTAGGTATTAAAAGACCATGTTAGCATCCTTACATTTATAATGAATCAGAGGTAGGTATTAAAAGACCATGTTAGCATCCCTACATGCATAATGACTCACAGGTAGGTATTAAAAGAACATGTTAGCATCCCTACATTTATAATGACCCACAGGTAGGTATTAAAAGACCATGTTAGCATCCCTACAGGTATAATGACTCACAGGTAGGTATTAAAAGAACATGTTAGCATCCCTACATTTATAATGACTCACAGGTAGGTATTAAAAGAACATGTTAGCATCCCTACATTTATAATGACCCACAGGTAGGTATTAAAAAACCATGTTAGCATCCCTACATTTATAATGATTCATAGGTAGGTATTAAAAGACCATGTTAGCATCCCTACATTTATAATGACTCACAGGTAGGTATTAAAAGACCATGTTAGCATCCCTACATTTATAATGACTCACAGGTAGGTATTAAAAGACCATGTTAGCATCCCTACATTTATAATGACTCACAGGTAGGTATTAAAAGAACATGTTAGCATCCCTACATTTATAATGACTCACAGGTAGGTAGTAAAAGACCATGTTAGCATCCCTACATTTATAATGACTCACAGGTAGGTATTAAAAGAACATGTTAGCATCCCTACATTTATAATGACTCACAGGTAGGTATTAAAAGACCATGTTAGCATCCCTACATTTATAATGACTCACTGGTAGGTATTAAAAGACCATGTTAGCATCCCTACATTTATAATGACTCACAGGTAGGTATTAAAAAAACATGTTAGCATCCCTACATTTATAATGACTCACATGTATGTATTAAAAGACCATGTTAACATCCCTACATTTATAATGACTCAGAGTTAGGTATTACAAGACCATGTTAGCATCCCTACATTTATAATGACCCACAGGTAGGTATTAAAAGACCATGTTAGCATCCCTACATTTATAATGACTCGCAGGTAGGTATTAAAAGACCATGTTAGCATCCCTACATTTATAATGACTCACAGGTAGGTATTAAAAGACCATGTTAGCATCCCTACATTTAAAATGATTCACAGGTAGGTATTAAAAGACCATGTTAGCATCCCTACATGTATAATGACTCACATGTAGGTATTAAAAGACCATGTTAGCATCCCTACATTTATAATGACTCACAGGTAGGTATTAAAAGACCATGTTAGCATCCCTACATTTATAATGACTCACATGTAGGTATTAAAAGACCATGTTAGCATCCCTACATTTATAATGACTCACAGGTAGGTATTGAAAGACCATGTTAGCATCCCTACATTTAAAATGGCTCATAGGTAGGTATTAAAAGACCATGTTAGCATCCTTACATTTATAATGAATCAGAGGTAGGTATTAAAAGACCATGTTAGCATCCCTACATGCATAATGACTCACAGGTAGGTATTAAAATACCATGTTAGCATCCCTACATTTATAATGACCCACAGGTAGGTATTAAAAGACCATGTTAGCATCCCTACATGTATAATGACTCACAGGTAGGTATTAAAAGAACATGTTAGCATCCCTACATTTATAATGACTCACAGGTAGGTATTAAAAGAACATGTTAGCATCCCTACATTTATAATGACCCACAGGTAGGTATTAAAAAACCATGTTAGCATCCCTACATTTATAATGATTCATAGGTAGGTATTAAAAGACCATGTTAGCATCCCTACATTTATAATGACTCACAGGTAGGTATTAAAAGACCATGTTAGCATCCCTACATTTATAATGACTCACAGGTAGGTATTAAAAGACCATGTTAGCATCCCTACATTTATAATGACTCACAGGTAGGTATTAAAAGAACATGTTAGCATCCCTACATTTATAATGACTCACATGTAGGTATTAAAAGACCATGTTAGCATCCCTACATTTATAATGACTCACAGGTAGGTATTAAAAGACCATGTTAGCATCCCTACATTTATAATGACTCACAGGTAGGTATTAAAAGACCATGTTAGCATCCCTACATTTATAATGACTCACAGGTAGGTATTAAAAGAACATGTTAGCATCCCTACATTTAAAATGACTCACATGTAGGTATTAAAAGACCATGTTAGCATCCCTACATTTATAATGACTCACAGGTAGGTATTAAAAGACCATGTTAGCATCCCTACATCTAAAATAACTCACAGGTAGGTATTAAAAGAACATGTTAGCATCCCTACATTTATAATTACTCACAGGTAGGTATTAAAAGACCATGTTAGCATCCCTACATTTAAAATGACTCACATGTAGGTATTAAAAGACCATGTTAGCATCCCTACATGTATAATGACTCACATGTAGGTATTAAAAGACCATGTTAGCATCCCTACATGTATAATGACTCACAGGTAGGTATTAAAAGACCATGTTAGCATCCCTACATTTATAATGACTCACAGGTAGGTATTAAAAGACCATGTTAGCATCCCTACATTTAAAATGGCTCATAGGTAGGTATTAAAAGACCATGTTAGCATCCTTACATTTATAATGAATCAGAGGTAGGTATTAAAAGACCATGTTAGCATCCCTACATGCATAATGACTCACAGGTAGGTATTAAAATACCATGTTAGCATCCCTACATTTATAATGACCCACAGGTAGGTATTAAAAGACCATGTTAGCATCCCTACATGTATAATGACTCACAGGTAGGTATTAAAAGAACATGTTAGCATCCCTACATTTATAATGACTCACAGGTAGGTATTAAAAGAACATGTTAGCATCCCTACATTTATAATGACCCACAGGTAGGTATTAAAAAACCATGTTAGCATCCCTACATTTATAATGATTCATAGGTAGGTATTAAAAGACCATGTTAGCATCCCTACATTTATAATGACTCACAGGTAGGTATTAAAAGACCATGTTAGCATCCCTTCATTTATAATGACTCACAGGTAGGTATTAAAAGACCATGTTAGCATCCCTACATTTATAATGACTCACAGGTAGGTATTAAAAGAACATGTTAGCATCCCTACATTTATAATGACTCACAGGTAGGTATTAAAAGAACATGTTAGCATCCCTACATTTATAATGACTCACATTTAGGTATTAAAAGACCATGTTAGCATCCCTACATTTATAATGACTCACAGGTAGGTATTAAAAGACCATGTTAGCATCCCTACATTTATAATGACTCACAGGTAGGTAGTAAAAGACCATGTTAGCATCCCTACATTTATAATGACTCACAGGTAGGTATTAAAAGAACATGTTAGCATCCCTACATTTAAAATGACTCACATGTAGGTATTAAAAGACCATGTTAGCATCCCTACATTTATAATGACTCACATGTAGGTATTAAAAGACCATGTTAGCATCCCTACATTTATAATGACTCACAGGTAGGTATTAAAAGACCATGTTAGCATCCCTACATTTATAATGACTCACAGGTAGGTATTAAAAGACCATGTTAGCATCCCTACATTTATAATGACTCACAGGTAGGTATTAAAAGAACATGTTAGCATCCCTACATTTAAAATGACTCACATGTAGGTATTAAAAGACCATGTTAGCATCCCTACATTTATAATGACTCACAGGTAGGTATTAAAAGACCATGTTAGCATCCCTACATCTAAAATAACTCACAGGTAGGTATTAAAAGAACATGTTAGCATCCCTACATTTATAATTACTCACAGGTAGGTATTAAAAGACCATGTTAGCATCCCTACATTTAAAATGACTCACATGTAGGTATTAAAAGACCATGTTAGCATCCATACATGTATAATGACTCACATGTAGGTATTAAAAGACCATGTTAGCATCCCTACATGTATAATGACTCACAGGTAGGTATTAAAAGACCATGTTAGCATCCCTACATTTATAATGACTCACAGGTAGGTATTAAAAGACCATGTTAGCATCCCTACATTTAAAATGGCTCATAGGTAGGTATTAAAAGACCATGTTAGCATCCTTACATTTATAATGAATCAGAGGTAGGTATTAAAAGACCATGTTAGCATCCCTACATGCATAATGACTCACAGGTAGGTATTAAAATACCATGTTAGCATCCCTACATTTATAATGACCCACAGGTAGGTATTAAAAGACCATGTTAGCATCCCTACATGTATAATGACTCACAGGTAGGTATTAAAAGAACATGTTAGCATCCCTACATTTATAATGACTCACAGGTAGGTATTAAAAGAACATGTTAGCATCCCTACATTTATAATGACCCACAGGTAGGTATTAAAAAACCATGTTAGCATCCCTACATTTATAATGATTCATAGGTAGGTATTAAAAGACCATGTTAGCATCCCTACATTTATAATGACTCACAGGTAGGTATTAAAAGACCATGTTAGCATCCCTTCATTTATAATGACTCACAGGTAGGTATTAAAAGACCATGTTAGCATCCCTACATTTATAATGACTCACAGGTAGGTATTAAAAGAACATGTTAGCATCCCTACATTTATAATGACTCACAGGTAGGTATTAAAAGAACATGTTAGCATCCCTACATTTATAATGACTCACATTTAGGTATTAAAAGACCATGTTAGCATCCCTACATTTATAATGACTCACAGGTAGGTATTAAAAGACCATGTTAGCATCCCTACATTTATAATGACTCACAGGTAGGTAGTAAAAGACCATGTTAGCATCCCTACATTTATAATGACTCACAGGTAGGTATTAAAAGAACATGTTAGCATCCCTACATTTAAAATGACTCACAGGTAGGTATTAAAAGACCATGTTAGCATCCCTACATTTATAATGACTCACAGGTAGGTATTAAAAGACCATGTTAGCATCCCTACATCTAAAATAACTCACAGGTAGGTATTAAAAGAACATGTTAGCATATCTACATTTATAATGACTCACAGGTAGGTATTAAAAGACCATGTTAGCATCCCTACATTTAAAATGACTCACATGTAGGTATTAAAAGACCATGTTAGCATCCCTACATTTATAATGACTCGCAGGTAGGTATTAAAAGACCATGTTAGCATCCCTACATTTATAATGACTCACATGTAGGTATTAAAAGAACATGTTAGCATCCCTACATTTAAAATGACTCACATGTAGGTATTAAAAGACCATGTTAGCATCCCTACATTTATAATGACTCGCAGGTAGGTATTAAAAGACCATGTTAGCATCCCTACATTTATAATGACTCACAGGTAGGTATTAAAAGACCATGTTAGCATCCCTACATTTAAAATGATTCACAGGTAGGTATTAAAAGACCATGTTAGCATCCCTACATTTATAATGACTCACATGTAGGTATTAAAAGACCATGTTAGCATCCCTACATTTATAATGACTCACAGGTAGGTATTAAAAGAACATGTTAGCATCCCTACATTTAAAATGACTCACAGGTAGGTATTAAAAGACCATGTTAGCATCCCTACATGTATAATGACTCACTGGTAGGTATTAAAAGACCATGTTAGCATCCCTACATTTATAATGACTCACAGGTAGGTATTAAAAAAACATGTTAGCATCCCTACATTTATAATGACTCACAGGTATGTATTAAAAGACCATGTTAGCATCCCTACATTTATAATGACTCAGAGTTAGGTATTACAAGACCATGTTAGCATCCCTACATTTATAATGACCCACAGGTAGGTATTAAAAGACCATGTTAGCATCCCTACATTTATAATGACTCGCAGGTAGGTATTAAAAGACCATGTTAGCATCCCTACATTTATAATGACTCACAGGTAGGTATTAAAAGACCATGTTAGCATCCCTACATTTAAAATGATTCACAGGTAGGTATTAAAAGACCATGTTAGCATCCCTACATGTATAATGACTCACATGTAGGTATTAAAAGACCATGTTAGCATCCCTACATTTATAATGACTCACAGGTAGGTATTAAAAGACCATGTTAGCATCCCTACATTTATAATGACTCACATGTAGGTATTAAAAGACCATGTTAGCATCCCTACATTTATAATGACTCATAGGTAGGTATTAAAAGACCATGTTAGCATCCTTACATTTATAATGAATCAGAGGTAGGTATTAAAAGACCATGTTAGCATCCCTACATGTATAATGACTCACATGTAGGTATTAAAATACCATGTTAGCATCCCTACATTTATAATGACCCACAGGTAGGTATTAAAAGACCATGTTAGCATCCCTACATGTATAATGACTCACAGGTAGGTATTAAAAGAACATGTTAGCATCCCTACATTTATAATGACTCACAGGTAGGTATTAAAAGAACATGTTAGCATCCCTACATTTATAATGACCCACAGGTAGGTATTAAAAAACCATGTTAGCATCCCTACATTTATAATGATTCATAGGTAGGTATTAAAAGACCATGTTAGCATCCCTACATATATAATAACTCACAGGTAGGTATTAAAAGACCATGTTAGCATCCCTACATTTATAATGACTCACAGGTAGGTATTAAAAGACCATGTTAGCATCCCTACATTTATAATGACTCACAGGTAGGTATTAAAAGAACATGTTAGCATCCCTACATTTATAATGACCCACAGGTAGGTATTAAAAGACCATGTTAGCATCCCTACATGTATAATGACTCACAGGTAGGTATTAAAAAACCATGTTAGCATCCCTACATTTATAATGACTCATAGGTAGGTATTAAAAGAACATGTTAGCATCCCTACATTTATAATGACTCACAGGTAGGTATTAAAAGACCATGTTAGCATCCCTACATTTATAATGACTCGCAGGTAGGTATTTAAAGACCATGTTAGCATCCCTACATTTATAATGACTCGCAGGTAGGTATTAAAAGACCATGTTAGCATCCCTACATTTATAATGACTCCCAGGTAGGTATTAAAAGACCATGTTAGCATCCCTACATTTATAATGACTCACAGGTAGGTATTAAAAGACCATGTTAGCATCCCTACATTTATAATGACTCACAGTTAGGTATTAAAAGACCATGTTAGCATCCCTACATTTAAAATGATTCACAGGTAGGTATTAAAAGACCATGTTAGCATCCCTACATTTATAATGACTCACATGTAGGTATTAAAAGACCATGTTAGCATCCCTACATTTATAATGACTCACTGGTAGGTATTAAAAGAACATGTTAGCATCCCTACATTTAAAATGACTCACAGGTAGGTATTAAAAACCATGTTAGCATCCCTACATGTATAATGACTCACAGGTAGGTATTAAAAGACCATGTTAGCATCCCTACATTTATAATGACTCACATGTAGGTATTAAAAGACCATGTTAGCATTCCTACATTTATAATGACTCACAGGTAGGTATTAAAAGAACATGTTAGCATCCCTACATTTAAAATGACTCACAGGTAGGTATTAAAAGACCATGTTAGCATCCCTACATTTAAAATGACTCACAGGTAGGTATTAAAAGAACATGTTAGCATCCCTACATTTAAAATGACTCACAGGTAGGTATTAAAAGACCATGTTAGCATCCCTACATTTATAATGACCCACAGGTAGGTATTAAAAGATCATGTTAGCATCCCTACATTTATATTGACTCAAAGGTAGGTATTAAAAGAACATGTTAGCATCCCTACATTTATAATGACTCACAGGTAGGTATTAAAAGACCATGTTAGCATCCCTACATTTATAATGACTCACAGGTAGGTATTAAAACACCATGTTAGCATCCCTACATTTATAATGACTCACAGGTAGGTATTAAAAGACCATGTTAGCATCCCTACATTTATAATGACTCACAGGTATGTATTAAAAGACCATGTTAGCATCCCTACATTTATAATGACTCACAGGTAGGTAGTAAAAGACCATGTTAGCATCCCTACATTTATAATGACTCACAGGTAGGTATTAAAAGAACATGTTAGCATCCCTACATTTAAAATGACTCACAGGTAGGTATTAAAAGACCATGTTAGCATCCCTACATTTATAATGACTCACAGGTAGGTATTAAAAGACCATGTTAGCATCCCTACATCTAAAATAACTCACAGGTAGGTATTAAAAGAACATGTTAGCATCCCTACATTTATAATGACTCACAGGTAGGTATTAAAAGACCATGTTAGCATCCCTACATTTATAATGACTCACAGGTAGGTATTAAAAGACCATGTTAGCATCCCTACATGTATAATGACTCACATGTAGGTATTAAAAGACCATGTTAGCATCCCTACATTTATAATGACTCACAGGTAGGTATTAAAAGACCATGTTAGCATCCCTACATTTATAATGACTCACATGTAGGTATTAAAAGACCATGTTAGCATCCCTACATTTATAATGACTCACAGGTAGGTATTGAAAGACCATGTTAGCATCCCTACATTTAAAATGGCTCATAGGTAGGTATTAAAAGACCATGTTAGCATCCTTACATTTATAATGAATCAGAGGTAGGTATTAAAAGACCATGTTAGCATCCCTACATGTATAATGACTCACAGGTAGGTATTAAAATACCATGTTAGCATCCCTACATTTATAATGACCCACAGGTAGGTATTAAAAGACCATGTTAGCATCCCTACATGTATAATGACTCACAGGTAGGTATTAAAAGAACATGTTAGCATCCCTACATTTATAATGACTCACAGGTAGGTATTAAAAAACCATGTTAGCATCCCTACATTTATAATGATTCATAGGTAGGTATTCAAAGACCATGTTAGCATCCCTACATATATAATAACTCACAGGTAGGTATTAAAAGACCATGTTAGCATCCCTACATTTATAATGACTCACAGGTAGGTATTAAAAGACCATGTTAGCATCCCTACATTTATAATGACTCGCAGGTAGGTATTAAAAGACCATGTTAGCATCCCTACATTTATAATGACTCCTAGGTAGGTATTAAAAGACCATGTTAGCATCCCTACATTTATAATGACTCACAGGTAGGTATTAAAAGATCATGTTAGCATCCCTACATTTATAATGACTCAAAGGTAGGTATTAAAAGAACATGTTAGCATCCCTACATTTATAATGACTCACAGGTAGGTATTAAAAGACCATGTTAGCATCCCTACATTTATAATGACTCACAGGTAGGTATTAAAAGATCATGTTAGCATCCCTACATTTATAATGACTCAAAGGTAGGTATTAAAAGAACATGTTAGCATCCCTACATTTATAATGACTCACAGGTAGGTATTAAAAGACCATGTTAGCATCCCTACATTTATAATGAATCAGAGGTAGGTATTAAAAGACCATGTTAGCATCCCTACATGTATAATGACTCACAGGTAGGTATTAAAATACCATGTTAGCATCCCTACATTTATAATGACCCACAGGTAGGTATTAAAAGACCATGTTAGCATCCCTACATGTATAATGACTCACAGGTAGGTATTAAAAGAACATGTTAGCATCCCTACATTTATAATGACTCACAGGTAGGTATTAAAAAACCATGTTAGCATCCCTACATTTATAATGATTCATAGGTAGGTATTAAAAGACCATGTTAGCATCCCTACATATATAATAACTCACAGGTAGGTATTAAAAGACCATGTTAGCATCCCTACATTTATAATGACTCACAGGTAGGTATTAAAAGACCATGTTAGCATCCCTACATTTATAATGACTCGCAGGTAGGTATTAAAAGACCATGTTAGCATCCCTACATTTATAATGACTCCTAGGTAGGTATTAAAAGACCATGTTAGCATCCCTACATTTATAATGACTCACAGGTAGGTATTAAAAGATCATGTTAGCATCCCTACATTTATAATGACTCAAAGGTAGGTATTAAAAGAACATGTTAGCATCCCTACATTTATAATGACTCACAGGTAGGTATTAAAAGACCATGTTAGCATCCCTACATTTATAATGACTCACAGTTAGGTATTAAAAGACCATGTTAGCATCCCTACATTTAAAATGATTCACAGGTAGGTATTAAAAGACCATGTTAGCATCCCTACATTTATAATGACTCACATGTAGGTATTAAAAGACCATGTTAGCATCCCTACATTTATAATGACTCACTGGTAGGTATTAAAAGAACATGTTAGCATCCCTACATTTAAAATGACTCACAGGTAGGTATTAAAAACCATGTTAGCATCCCTACATGTATAATGACTCACAGGTAGGTATTAAAAGACCATGTTAGCATCCCTACATTTATAATGACTCACATGTAGGTATTAAAAGACCATGTTAGCATTCCTACATTTATAATGACTCACAGGTAGGTATTAAAAGAACATGTTAGCATCCCTACATTTATAAAGACTAACATGTATGTATTAAAAGACCATGTTAGCATCCCTACATTTATAATGACTCAGAGTTAGGTATTACAAGACCATGTTAGCATCCCTACATTTAAAATGACTCACTGGTAGGTATTAAAAGACCATGTTAGCATCCCTACATTTATAATGACCCACAGGTAGGTATTAAAAGATCATGTTAGCATCCCTACATTTATATTGACTCAAAGGTAGGTATTAAAAGAACATGTTAGCATCCCTACATTTATAATGACTCACAGGTAGGTATTAAAAGACCATGTTAGCATCCCTACATTTAAAATGACTCACAGGTAGGTATTAAAACACCATGTTAGCATCCCTACATTTATAATGACTCACAGGTAGGTATTAAAAGACCATGTTAGCATCCCTACATTTATAATGACTCACAGGTAGGTATTAAAAGACCATGTTAGCATCCCTACATTTATAATGACTCACAGGTAGGTAGTAAAAGACCATGTTAGCATCCCTACATTTATAATGACTCACAGGTAGGTATTAAAAGAACATGTTAGCATCCCTACATTTAAAATGACTCACAGGTAGGTATTAAAAGACCATGTTAGCATCCCTACATTTATAATGACTCACAGGTAGGTATTAAAAGACCATGTTAGCATCCCTACATCTAAAATAACTCACAGGTAGGTATTAAAAGAACATGTTAGCATCCCTACATTTATAATGACTCACAGGTAGGTATTAAAAGACCATGTTAGCATCCCTACATTTATAATGACTCACAGGTAGGTATTAAAAGACCATGTTAGCATCCCTACATTTATAATGACTCGCAGGTAGGTATTAAAAGACCATGTTAGCATCCCTACATTTATAATGACTCACAGGTAGGTATTAAAAGACCATGTTAGCATCCCTACATTTATAATGACTCACATGTAGGTATTAAAAGAACATGTTAGCATCCCTACATTTAAAATGACTCACTGGTAGGTATTAAAAGACCATGTTAGCATCCCTACATTTATAATGACTCGCAGGTAGGTATTAAAAGACCATGTTAGCATCCCTACATTTATAATGACTCACAGGTAGGTATTAAAAGACCATGTTAGCATCCCTACATTTATAATGACTCACTGGTAGGTATTAAAAGAACATGTTAGCATCCCTACATTTAAAATGACTCACAGGTAGGTATTAAAAACCATGTTAGCATCCCTACATGTATAATGACTCACAGGTAGGTATTAAAAGACCATGTTAGCATCCCTACATTTATAATGACTCACATGTAGGTATTAAAAGACCATGTTAGCATTCCTACATTTATAATGACTCACAGGTAGGTATTAAAAGAACATGTTAGCATCCCTACATTTATAATGACTCACATGCATGTATTAAAAGACCATGTTAGCATCCCTACATTTATAATGACTCAGAGTTAGGTATTACAAGACCATGTTAGCATCCCTACATTTAAAATGACTCACTGGTAGGTATTAAAAGACCATGTTAGCATCCCTACATTTATAATGACCCACAGGTAGGTATTAAAAGATCATGTTAGCATCCCTACATTTATATTGACTCAAAGGTAGGTATTAAAAGAACATGTTAGCATCCCTACATTTATAATGACTCACAGGTAGGTATTAAAAGACCATGTTAGCATCCCTACATTTAAAATGACTCACAGGTAGGTATTAAAAGACCATGTTAGCATCCCTACATTTATAATGACTCACAGGTAGGTATTAAAAGACCATGTTAACATCCCTACATTTATAATGACTCACAGGTAGGTATTAAAAGACCATGTTAGCATCCCTACATGTATAATGACTCACAGGTAGGTAGTAAAAGACCATGTTAGCATCCCTACATTTATAATGACTCACAGGTAGGTATTAAAAGAACATGTTAGCATCCCTACATTTAAAATGACTCACATGTAGGTATTAAAAGACCATGTTAGCATCCCTACATTTATAATGACTCACAGGTAGGTATTAAAAGACCATGTTAGCATCCCTACATCTAAAATAACTCACAGGTAGGTATTAAAAGAACATGTTAGCATCCCTACATTTATAATGACTCACAGGTAGGTATTAAAAGACCATGTTAGCATCCCTACATTTATAATGACTCACAGGTAGGTATTAAAAGACCATGTTAGCATCCCTACATTTATAATGACTCGCAGGTAGGTATTAAAAGACCATGTTAGCATCCCTACATTTATAATGACTCACAGGTAGGTATTAAAAGACCATGTTAGCATCCCTACATTTATAATGACTCACATGTAGGTATTAAAAGAACATGTTAGCATCCCTACATTTAAAATGACTCACTGGTAGGTATTAAAAGACCATGTTAGCATCCCTACATTTATAATGACTCGCAGGTAGGTATTAAAAGACCATGTTAGCATCCCTACATTTATAATGACTCACAGGTAGGTATTAAAAGACCATGTTAGCATCCCTACATTTAAAATGATTCACAGGTAGGTATTAAAAGACCATGTTAGCATCCCTACATTTATAATGACTCACATGTAGGTATTAAAAGACCATGTTAGCATCCCTACATTTATAATGACTCACAGGTAGGTATTAAAAGAACATGTTAGCATCCCTACATTTAAAATGACTCACAGGTAGGTATTAAAAGACCATGTCTTCATCCCTACATGTATAATGACTCACTGGTAGGTATTAAAAGACCATGTTAGCATCCCTACATTTATAATGACTCACATGTATGTATTAAAAGACCATGTTAGCATCCCTACATTTATAATGACTCAGAGTTAGGTATTACAAGACCATGTTAGCATCCCTACATGTATAATGACCCACAGGTAGGTATTAAAAGACCATGTTAGCATCCCTACATTTATAATGACTCAGAGTTAGGTATTACAAGACCATGTTAGCATCCCTACATGTATAATGACCCACAGGTAGGTATTAAAAGACCATGTTAGCATCCCTACATTTATAATGACTCACTGGTAGGTATTAAAAGACCATGTTAGCATCCCTACATTTATAATGACTCGCAGGTAGGTATTAAAAGACCATGTTAGCATCCCTACATTTATAATGACTCACATGTAGGTATTAAAAGACCATGTTAGCATCCCTACATTTAAAATGATTCACAGGTAGGTATTAAAAGACCATGTTAGCATCCCTACATTTATAATGACTCACATGTAGGTATTAAAAGACCATGTTAGCATCCCTACATTTATAATGACTCACGGGTAGGTATTAAAAGAACATGTTAGCATCCCTACATTTAAAATGACTCACAGGTAGGTATTAAAAGACCATGTTATCATCCCTACATGTATAATGACTCACTGGTAGGTATTAAAAGACCATGTTAGCATCCCTACATTTATAATGACTCACAGGTAGGTATTAAAAAAACATGTTAGCATCCCTACATTTATAATGACTCACATGTATGTATTAAAAGACCATGTTAGCATCCCTACATTTATAATGACTCAGAGTTAGGTATTACAAGACCATGTTAGCATCCCTACATGTATAATGACCCACAGGTAGGTATTAAAAGACCATGTTAGCATCCCTACATTTATAATGACTCGCAGGTAGGTATTAAAAGACCATGTTAGCATCCCTACATTTATAATGACTCACAGGTAGGTATTAAAAGACCATGTTAGCATCCCTACATTTAAAATGATTCACAGGTAGGTATTAAAAGACCATGTTAGCATCCCTACATGTATAATGACTCACAGGTAGGTATTAAAAGACCATGTTAGCATCCCTACATTTATAATGACTCACAGGTAGGTATTAAAAGACCATGTTAGCATCCCTACATTTATAATGACTCACATGTAGGTATTAAAAGACCATGTTAGCATCCCTACATTTATAATGACTCACAGGTAGGTATTAAAAGACCATGTTAGCATCCTTACATTTATAATGAATCAGAGGTAGGTATTAAAAGACCATGTTAGCATTCCTACATGCATAATGACTCACAGGTAGGTATTAAAATACCATGTTAGCATCCCTACATTTATAATGACCCACAGGTAGGTATTAAAAGACCATGTTAGCATCCCTACATGTATAATGACTCACAGGTAGGTATTAAAAGAACATGTTAGCATCCCTACATTTATAATGACTCACAGGTAGGTATTAAAAGAACATGTTAGCATCCCTACATTTATAATGACCCACAGGTAGGTATTAAAAAACCATGTTAGCATCCCTACATTTATAATGATTCATAGGTAGGTATTAAAAGAACATGTTAGCATCCCTACATTTATAATGACTCACAGGTAGGTATTAAAAGACCATGTTAGCATCCCTACATTTATAATGACTCACAGGTAGGTATTAAAAGACCATGTTAGCATCCCTACATCTAAAATAACTCACAGGTAGGTATTAAAAGAACATGTTAGCATCCCTACATTTATAATGACTCACAGGTAGGTATTAAAAGACCATGTTAGCATCCCTACATTTATAATAACTCACATGTAGGTATTAAAAGACCATGTTAGCATCCCTACATTGATAATGACTCACAGGTAGGTATTAAAAGACCATGTTAGCATCCCTACATTTATAATGACTCACATGTAGGTATTAAAAGAACATGTTAGCATCCCTACATTTAAAATGACTCACATGTAGGTATTAAAAGACCATGTTAGCATCCCTACATTTATAATGACTCGCAGGTAGGTATTAAAAGACCATGTTAGCATCCCTACATTTATAATGACTCACATGTAGGTATTAAAAGACCATGTTAGCATCCCTACATTTAAAATGATTCACAGGTAGGTATTAAAATACCATGTTAGCATCCCTACATTTATAATGACTCACATGTAGGTATTAAAAGACCATGTTAGCATCCCTACATTTATAATGACTCACGGGTAGGTATTAAAAGAACATGTTAGCATCCCTACATTTAAAATGACTCACAGGTAGGTATTAAAAGACCATGTTATCATCCCTACATGTATAATGACTCACTGGTAGGTATTAAAAGACCATGTTAGCATCCCTACATTTATAATGACTCACAGGTAGGTATTAAAAAAACAGGTTAGCATCCCTACATTTATAATGACTCACATGTATGTATTAAAAGACCATGTTAGCATCCCTACATTTATAATGACTCAGAGTTAGGTATTACAAGACCATGTTAGCATCCCTACATGTATAATGACCCACAGGTAGGTATTAAAAGACCATGTTAGCATCCCTACATTTATAATGACTCGCAGGTAGGTATTAAAAGACCATGTTAGCATCCCTACATTTATAATGACTCACAGGTAGGTATTAAAAGACCATGTTAGCATCCCTACATTTAAAATGATTCACAGGTAGGTATTAAAAGACCATGTTAGCATCCCTACATGTATAATGACTCACAGGTAGGTATTAAAAGACCATGTTAGCATCCCTACATTTTTAATGACTCACAGGTAGGTATTAAAAGACCATGTTAGCATCCCTACATTTATAATGACTCACATGTAGGTATTAAAAGACCATGTTAGCATCCCTACATTTATAATGACTCACAGGTAGGTATTAAAAGACCATGTTAGCATCCTTACATTTATAATGAATCAGAGGTAGGTATTAAAAGACCATGTTAGCATCCCTACATGCATAATGACTCACAGGTAGGTATTAAAATACCATGTTAGCATCCCTACATTTATAATGACCCACAGGTAGGTATTAAAAGACCATGTTAGCATCCCTACATGTATAATGACTCACAGGTAGGTATTAAAAGAACATGTTAGCATCCCTACATTTATAATGACTCACAGGTAGGTATTAAAAGAACATGTTAGCATCCCTACATTTATAATGACCCACAGGTAGGTATTAAAAAACCATGTTAGCATCCCTACATTTATAATGACTCACATGTAGGTATTAAAAGACCATGTTAGCATCCCTACATTGATAATGACTCGCAGGTAGGTATTAAAAGACCATGTTAGCATCCCTACATTTATAATGACTCACATGTAGGTATTAAAAGAACATGTTAGCATCCCTACATTTATAATGACTCACATGTAGGTATTAAAAGACCATGTTAGCATCCCTACATTTATAATGACTCACAGGTAGGTATTAAAAGACCATGTTAGCATCCTTACATTTATAATGAATCAGAGGTAGGTATTAAAAGACCATGTTAGCATCCCTACATGCATAATGACTCACAGGTAGGTATTAAAATACCATGTTAGCATCCCTACATTTATAATGACTCACAGGTAGGTATTAAAAGAACATGTTAGCATCCCTACATTTATAATGACCCACAGGTAGGTATTAAAAAACCATGTTAGCATCCCTACATTTATAATGATTCATAGGTAGGTATTAAAAGACCATGTTAGCATCCCTACATTTATAATGACTCACAGGTAGGTATTAAAAGACCATGTTAGCATCCCTACATTTATAATGACTCACAGGTAGGTATTAAAAGACCATGTTAGCATCCCTACATCTAAAATAACTCACAGGTAGGTATTAAAAGAACATGTTAGCATCCCTACATTTATAATGACTCACAGGTAGGTATTAAAAGACCATGTTAGCATCCCTACATTTATAATGACTCACATGTAGGTATTAAAAGACCATGTTAGCATCCCTACATTGATAATGACTCGCAGGTAGGTATTAAAAGACCATGTTAGCATCCCTACATTTAAAATGACTCACTGGTAGGTATTAAAAGACCATGTTAGCATCCCTACATTTATAATGACCCACAGGTAGGTATTAAAAGATCATGTTAGCATCCCTACATTTATATTGACTCAAAGGTAGGTATTAAAAGAACATGTTAGCATCCCTACATTTATAATGACTCACAGGTAGGTATTAAAAGACCATGTTAGCATCCCTACATTTAAAATGACTCACAGGTAGGTATTAAAAGACCATGTTAGCATCCCTACATTTATAATGACTCACAGGTAGGTATTAAAAGACCATGTTAACATCCCTACATTTATAATGACTCACAGGTAGGTATTAAAAGACCATGTTAGCATCCCTACATGTATAATGACTCACAGGTAGGTAGTAAAAGACCATGTTAGCATCCCTACATTTATAATGACTCACAGGTAGGTATTAAAAGAACATGTTAGCATCCCTACATTTAAAATGACTCACATGTAGGTATTAAAAGACCATGTTAGCATCCCTACATTTATAATGACTCACAGGTAGGTATTAAAAGACCATGTTAGCATCCCTACATCTAAAATAACTCACAGGTAGGTATTAAAAGAACATGTTAGCATCCCTACATTTATAATGACTCACAGGTAGGTATTAAAAGACCATGTTAGCATCCCTACATTTATAATGACTCACAGGTAGGTATTAAAAGACCATGTTAGCATCCCTACATTTATAATGACTCGCAGGTAGGTATTAAAAGACCATGTTAGCATCCCTACATTTATAATGACTCACAGGTAGGTATTAAAAGACCATGTTAGCATCCCTACATTTATAATGACTCACATGTAGGTATTAAAAGAACATGTTAGCATCCCTACATTTAAAATGACTCACTGGTAGGTATTAAAAGACCATGTTAGCATCCCTACATTTATAATGACTCGCAGGTAGGTATTAAAAGACCATGTTAGCATCCCTACATTTATAATGACTCACAGGTAGGTATTAAAAGACCATGTTAGCATCCCTACATTTAAAATGATTCACAGGTAGGTATTAAAAGACCTTGTTAGCATCCCTACATTTATAATGACTCACATGTAGGTATTAAAAGACCATGTTAGCATCCCTACATTTATAATGACTCACAGGTAGGTATTAAAAGAACATGTTAGCATCCCTACATTTAAAATGACTCACAGGTAGGTATTAAAAGACCATGTCTTCATCCCTACATGTATAATGACTCACTGGTAGGTATTAAAAGACCATGTTAGCATCCCTACATTTATAATGACTCACATGTATGTATTAAAAGACCATGTTAGCATCCCTACATTTATAATGACTCAGAGTTAGGTATTACAAGACCATGTTAGCATCCCTACATGTATAATGACCCACAGGTAGGTATTAAAAGACCATGTTAGCATCCCTACATTTATAATGACTCAGAGTTAGGTATTACAAGACCATGTTAGCATCCCTACATGTATAATGACCCACAGGTAGGTATTAAAAGACCATGTTAGCATCCCTACATTTATAATGACTCACTGGTAGGTATTAAAAGACCATGTTAGCATCCCTACATTTATAATGACTCGCAGGTAGGTATTAAAAGACCATGTTAGCATCCCTACATTTATAATGACTCACATGTAGGTATTAAAAGACCATGTTAGCATCCCTACATTTAAAATGATTCACAGGTAGGTATTAAAAGACCATGTTAGCATCCCTACATTTATAATGACTCACATGTAGGTATTAAAAGACCATGTTAGCATCCCTACATTTATAATGACTCACGGGTAGGTATTAAAAGAACATGTTAGCATCCCTACATTTAAAATGACTCACAGGTAGGTATTAAAAGACCATGTTATCATCCCTACATGTATAATGACTCACTGGTAGGTATTAAAAGACCATGTTAGCATCCCTACATTTATAATGACTCACAGGTAGGTATTAAAAAAACATGTTAGCATCCCTACATTTATAATGACTCACATGTATGTATTAAAAGACCATGTTAGCATCCCTACATTTATAATGACTCAGAGTTAGGTATTACAAGACCATGTTAGCATCCCTACATGTATAATGACCCACAGGTAGGTATTAAAAGACCATGTTAGCATCCCTACATTTATAATGACTCGCAGGTAGGTATTAAAAGACCATGTTAGCATCCCTACATTTATAATGACTCACAGGTAGGTATTAAAAGACCATGTTAGCATCCCTACATTTAAAATGATTCACAGGTAGGTATTAAAAGACCATGTTAGCATCCCTACATGTATAATGACTCACAGGTAGGTATTAAAAGACCATGTTAGCATCCCTACATTTTTAATGACTCACAGGTAGGTATTAAAAGACCATGTTAGCATCCCTACATTTATAATGACTCACATGTAGGTATTAAAAGACCATGTTAGCATCCCTACATTTATAATGACTCACAGGTAGGTATTAAAAGACCATGTTAGCATCCTTACATTTATAATGAATCAGAGGTAGGTATTAAAAGACCATGTTAGCATCCCTACATGCATAATGACTCACAGGTAGGTATTAAAATACCATGTTAGCATCCCTACATTTATAATGACCCACAGGTAGGTATTAAAAGACCATGTTAGCATCCCTACATGTATAATGACTCACAGGTAGGTATTAAAAGAACATGTTAGCATCCCTACATTTATAATGACTCACAGGTAGGTATTAAAAGAACATGTTAGCATCCCTACATTTATAATGACCCACAGGTAGGTATTAAAAAACCATGTTAGCATCCCTACATTTATAATGACTCACATGTAGGTATTAAAAGACCATGTTAGCATCCCTACATTGATAATGACTCGCAGGTAGGTATTAAAAGACCATGTTAGCATCCCTACATTTATAATGACTCACATGTAGGTATTAAAAGAACATGTTAGCATCCCTACATTTATAATGACTCACATGTAGGTATTAAAAGACCATGTTAGCATCCCTACATTTATAATGACTCACAGGTAGGTATTAAAAGACCATGTTAGCATCCTTACATTTATAATGAATCAGAGGTAGGTATTAAAAGACCATGTTAGCATCCCTACATGCATAATGACTCACAGGTAGGTATTAAAATACCATGTTAGCATCCCTACATTTATAATGACTCACAGGTAGGTATTAAAAGAACATGTTAGCATCCCTACATTTATAATGACCCACAGGTAGGTATTAAAAAACCATGTTAGCATCCCTACATTTATAATGATTCATAGGTAGGTATTAAAAGACCATGTTAGCATCCCTACATTTATAATGACTCACAGGTAGGTATTAAAAGACCATGTTAGCATCCCTACATTTATAATGACTCACAGGTAGGTATTAAAAGACCATGTTAGCATCCCTACATCTAAAATAACTCACAGGTAGGTATTAAAAGAACATGTTAGCATCCCTACATTTATAATGACTCACAGGTAGGTATTAAAAGACCATGTTAGCATCCCTACATTTATAATGACTCACATGTAGGTATTAAAAGACCATGTTAGCATCCCTACATTTATAATGACTCACAGGTAGGTATTAAAAGAACATGTTAGCATCCCTACATTTAAAATGACTCACAGGTAGGTATTAAAAGAACATGTTAGCATCCCTACATTTATAATGACCCACAGGTAGGTATTAAAAAACCATGTTAGCATCCCTACATTTATAATGACTCACATGTAGGTATTAAAAGACCATGTTAGCATCCCTACATTGATAATGACTCGCAGGTAGGTATTAAAAGACCATGTTAGCATCCCTACATTTATAATGACTCACATGTAGGTATTAAAAGAACATGTTAGCATCCCTACATTTATAATGACTCACATGTAGGTATTAAAAGACCATGTTAGCATCCCTACATTTATAATGACTCACAGGTAGGTATTAAAAGACCATGTTAGCATCCTTACATTTATAATGAATCAGAGGTAGGTATTAAAAGACCATGTTAGCATCCCTACATGCATAATGACTCACAGGTAGGTATTAAAATACCATGTTAGCATCCCTACATTTATAATGACTCACAGGTAGGTATTAAAAGAACATGTTAGCATCCCTACATTTATAATGACCCACAGGTAGGTATTAAAAAACCATGTTAGCATCCCTACATTTATAATGATTCATAGGTAGGTATTAAAAGACCATGTTAGCATCCCTACATTTATAATGACTCACAGGTAGGTATTAAAAGACCATGTTAGCATCCCTACATTTATAATGACTCACAGGTAGGTATTAAAAGACCATGTTAGCATCCCTACATCTAAAATAACTCACAGGTAGGTATTAAAAGAACATGTTAGCATCCCTACATTTATAATGACTCACAGGTAGGTATTAAAAGACCATGTTAGCATCCCTACATTTATAATGACTCACATGTAGGTATTAAAAGACCATGTTAGCATCCCTACATTGATAATGACTCGCAGGTAGGTATTAAAAGACCATGTTAGCATCCCTACATTTAAAATGACTCACTGGTAGGTATTAAAAGACCATGTTAGCATCACTACATTTATAATGACCCACAGGTAGGTATTAAAAGATCATGTTAGCATCCCTACATTTATATTGACTCAAAGGTAGGTATTAAAAGAACATGTTAGCATCCCTACATTTATAATGACTCACAGGTAGGTATTAAAAGACCATGTTAGCATCCCTACATTTAAAATGACTCACAGGTAGGTATTAAAAGACCATGTTAGCATCCCTACATTTATAATGACTCACAGGTAGGTATTAAAAGACCATGTTAACATCCCTACATTTATAATGACTCACAGGTAGGTATTAAAAGACCATGTTAGCATCCCTACATGTATAATGACTCACAGGTAGGTAGTAAAAGACCATGTTAGCATCCCTACATTTATAATGACTCACAGGTAGGTATTAAAAGAACATGTTAGCATCCCTACATTTAAAATGACTCACATGTAGGTATTAAAAGACCATGTTAGCATCCCTACATTTATAATGACTCACAGGTAGGTATTAAAAGACCATGTTAGCATCCCTACATCTAAAATAACTCACAGGTAGGTATTAAAAGAACATGTTAGCATCCCTACATTTATAATGACTCACAGGTAGGTATTAAAAGACCATGTTAGCATCCCTACATTTATAATGACTCACAGGTAGGTATTAAAAGACCATGTTAGCATCCCTACATTTATAATGACTCGCAGGTAGGTATTAAAAGACCATGTTAGCATCCCTACATTTATAATGACTCACAGGTAGGTATTAAAAGACCATGTTAGCATCCCTACATTTATAATGACTCACATGTAGGTATTAAAAGAACATGTTAGCATCCCTACATTTAAAATGACTCACTGGTAGGTATTAAAAGACCATGTTAGCATCCCTACATTTATAATGACTCGCAGGTAGGTATTAAAAGACCATGTTAGCATCCCTACATTTATAATGACTCACAGGTAGGTATTAAAAGACCATGTTAGCATCCCTACATTTAAAATGATTCACAGGTAGGTATTAAAAGACCATGTTAGCATCCCTACATTTATAATGACTCACATGTAGGTATTAAAAGACCATGTTAGCATCCCTACATTTATAATGACTCACAGGTAGGTATTAAAAGAACATGTTAGCATCCCTACATTTAAAATGACTCACAGGTAGGTATTAAAAGACCATGTCTTCATCCCTACATGTATAATGACTCACTGGTAGGTATTAAAAGACCATGTTAGCATCCCTACATTTATAATGACTCACATGTATGTATTAAAAGACCATGTTAGCATCCCTACATTTATAATGACTCAGAGTTAGGTATTACAAGACCATGTTAGCATCCCTACATGTATAATGACCCACAGGTAGGTATTAAAAGACCATGTTAGCATCCCTACATTTATAATGACTCAGAGTTAGGTATTACAAGACCATGTTAGCATCCCTACATGTATAATGACCCACAGGTAGGTATTAAAAAACCATGTTAGCATCCCTACATTTATAATGACTCACTGGTAGGTATTAAAAGACCATGTTAGCATCCCTACATTTATAATGACTCGCAGGTAGGTATTAAAAGACCATGTTAGCATCCCTACATTTATAATGACTCACATGTAGGTATTAAAAGACCATGTTAGCATCCCTACATTTAAAATGATTCACAGGTAGGTATTAAAAGACCATGTTAGCATCCCTACATTTATAATGACTCACATGTAGGTATTAAAAGACCATGTTAGCATCCCTACATTTATAATGACTCACGGGTAGGTATTAAAAGAACATGTTAGCATCCCTACATTTAAAATGACTCACAGGTAGGTATTAAAAGACCATGTTATCATCCCTACATGTATAATGACTCACTGGTAGGTATTAAAAGACCATGTTAGCATCCCTACATTTATAATGACTCACAGGTAGGTATTAAAAAAACATGTTAGCATCCCTACATTTATAATGACTCACATGTATGTATTAAAAGACCATGTTAGCATCCCTACATTTATAATGACTCAGAGTTAGGTATTACAAGACCATGTTAGCATCCCTACATGTATAATGACCCACAGGTAGGTATTAAAAGACCATGTTAGCATCCCTACATTTATAATGACTCGCAGGTAGGTATTAAAAGACCATGTTAGCATCCCTACATTTATAATGACTCACAGGTAGGTATTAAAAGACCATGTTAGCATCCCTACATTTAAAATGATTCACAGGTAGGTATTAAAAGACCATGTTAGCATCCCTACATGTATAATGACTCACAGGTAGGTATTAAAAGACCATGTTAGCATCCCTACATTTATAATGACTCACAGGTAGGTATTAAAAGACCATGTTAGCATCCCTACATTTATAATGACTCACATGTAGGTATTAAAAGACCATGTTAGCATCCCTACATTTATAATGACTCACAGGTAGGTATTAAAAGACCATGTTAGCATCCTTACATTTATAATGAATCAGAGGTAGGTATTAAAAGACCATGTTAGCATTCCTACATGCATAATGACTCACAGGTAGGTATTAAAATACCATGTTTGCATCCCTACATTTATAATGACCCACAGGTAGGTATTAAAAGACCATGTTAGCATCCCTACATGTATAATGACTCACAGGTAGGTATTAAAAGAACATGTTAGCATCCCTACATTTATAATGACTCACAGGTAGGTATTAAAAGAACATGTTAGCATCCCTACATTTATAATGACCCACAGGTAGGTATTAAAAAACCATGTTAGCATCCCTACATTTATAATGATTCATAGGTAGGTATTAAAAGAACATGTTAGCATCCCTACATTTATAATGACTCACAGGTAGGTATTAAAAGACCATGTTAGCATCCCTACATTTATAATGACTCACAGGTAGGTATTAAAAGACCATGTTAGCATCCCTACATCTAAAATAACTCACAGGTAGGTATTAAAAGAACATGTTAGCATCCCTACATTTATAATGACTCACAGGTAGGTATTAAAAGACCATGTTAGCATCCCTACATTTATAATAACTCACATGTAGGTATTAAAAGACCATGTTAGCATCCCTACATTGATAATGACTCACAGGTAGGTATTAAAAGACCATGTTAGCATCCCTACATTTATAATGACTCACATGTAGGTATTAAAAGAACATGTTAGCATCCCTACATTTAAAATGACTCACATGTAGGTATTAAAAGACCATGTTAGCATCCCTACATTTATAATGACTCGCAGGTAGGTATTAAAAGACCATGTTAGCATCCCTACATTTATAATGACTCACATGTAGGTATTAAAAGACCATGTTAGCATCCCTACATTTAAAATGATTCACAGGTAGGTATTAAAATACCATGTTAGCATCCCTACATTTATAATGACTCACATGTAGGTATTAAAAGACCATGTTAGCATCCCTACATTTATAATGACTCACGGGTAGGTATTAAAAGAACATGTTAGCATCCCTACATTTAAAATGACTCACAGGTAGGTATTAAAAGACCATGTTATCATCCCTACATGTATAATGACTCACTGGTAGGTATTAAAAGACCATGTTAGCATCCCTACATTTATAATGACTCACAGGTAGGTATTAAAAAAACAGGTTAGCATCCCTACATTTATAATGACTCACATGTATGTATTAAAAGACCATGTTAGCATCCCTACATTTATAATGACTCAGAGTTAGGTATTACAAGACCATGTTAGCATCCCTACATGTATAATGACCCACAGGTAGGTATTAAAAGACCATGTTAGCATCCCTACATTTATAATGACTCGCAGGTAGGTATTAAAAGACCATGTTAGCATCCCTACATTTATAATGACTCACAGGTAGGTATTAAAAGACCATGTTAGCATCCCTACATTTAAAATGATTCACAGGTAGGTATTAAAAGACCATGTTAGCATCCCTACATGTATAATGACTCACAGGTAGGTATTAAAAGACCATGTTAGCATCCCTACATTTTTAATGACTCACAGGTAGGTATTAAAAGACCATGTTAGCATCCCTACATTTATAATGACTCACATGTAGGTATTAAAAGACCATGTTAGCATCCCTACATTTATAATGACTCACAGGTAGGTATTAAAAGACCATGTTAGCATCCTTACATTTATAATGAATCAGAGGTAGGTATTAAAAGACCATGTTAGCATCCCTACATGCATAATGACTCACAGGTAGGTATTAAAATACCATGTTAGCATCCCTACATTTATAATGACCCACAGGTAGGTATTAAAAGACCATGTTAGCATCCCTACATGTATAATGACTCACAGGTAGGTATTAAAAGAACATGTTAGCATCCCTACATTTATAATGACTCACAGGTAGGTATTAAAAGAACATGTTAGCATCCCTACATTTATAATGACCCACAGGTAGGTATTAAAAAACCATGTTAGCATCCCTACATTTATAATGACTCACATGTAGGTATTAAAAGACCATGTTAGCATCCCTACATTGATAATGACTCGCAGGTAGGTATTAAAAGACCATGTTAGCATCCCTACATTTATAATGACTCACATGTAGGTATTAAAAGAACATGTTAGCATCCCTACATTTATAATGACTCACATGTAGGTATTAAAAGACCATGTTAGCATCCCTACATTTATAATGACTCACAGGTAGGTATTAAAAGACCATGTTAGCATCCTTACATTTATAATGAATCAGAGGTAGGTATTAAAAGACCATGTTAGCATCCCTACATGCATAATGACTCACAGGTAGGTATTAAAATACCATGTTAGCATCCCTACATTTATAATGACTCACAGGTAGGTATTAAAAGAACATGTTAGCATCCCTACATTTATAATGACCCACAGGTAGGTATTAAAAAACCATGTTAGCATCCCTACATTTATAATGATTCATAGGTAGGTATTAAAAGACCATGTTAGCATCCCTACATTTATAATGACTCACAGGTAGGTATTAAAAGACCATGTTAGCATCCCTACATCTAAAATAACTCACAGGTAGGTATTAAAAGAACATGTTAGCATCCCTACATTTATAATGACTCACAGGTAGGTATTAAAAGACCATGTTAGCATCCCTACATTTATAATGACTCACATGTAGGTATTAAAAGACCATGTTAGCATCCCTACATTGATAATGACTCGCAGGTAGGTATTAAAAGACCATGTTAGCATCCCTACATTTATAATGACTCACATGTAGGTATTAAAAGAACATGTTAGCATCCCTACATTTAAAATGACTCACATGTAGGTATTAAAAGACCATGTTAGCATCCCTACATTTATAATGACTCGCAGGTAGGTATTAAAAGACCATGTTAGCATCCCTACATTTATAATGACTCACATGTAGGTATTAAAAGACCATGTTAGCATCCCTACATTTAAAATGATTCACAGGTAGGTATTAAAAGACCATGTTAGCATCCCTACATTTATAATGACTCACATGTAGGTATTAAAAGACCATGTTAGTATCCCTACATTTATAATGACTCACGGGTAGGTATTAAAAGAACATGTTAGCATCCCTACATTTAAAATGACTCACAGGTAGGTATTAAAAGACCATGTTATCATCCCTACATGTATAATGACTCACTGGTAGGTATTAAAAGACCATGTTAGCATCCCTACATTTATAATGACTCACAGGTAGGTATTAAAAAAACAGGTTAGCATCCCTACATTTATAATGACTCACATGTATGTATTAAAAGACCATGTTAGCATCCCTACATTTATAATGACTCAGAGTTAGGTATTACAAGACCATGTTAGCATCCCTACATGTATAATGACCCACAGGTAGGTATTAAAAGACCATGTTAGCATCCCTACATTTATAATGACTTGCAGGTAGGTATTAAAAGACCATGTTAGCATCCCTACATTTATAATGACTCACAGGTAGGTATTAAAAGACCATGTTAGCATCCCTACATTTAAAATGATTCACAGGTAGGTATTAAAAGACCATGTTAGCATCCCTACATGTATAATGACTCACAGGTAGGTATTAAAAGACCATGTTAGCATCCCTACATTTTTAATGACTCACAGGTAGGTATTAAAAGACCATGTTAGCATCCCTACATTTATAATGACTCACATGTAGGTATTAAAAGACCATGTTAGCATCCCTACATTTATAATGACTCACAGGTAGGTATTAAAAGACCATGTTAGCATCCTTACATTTATAATGAATCAGAGGTAGGTATTAAAAGACCATGTTAGCATCCCTACATGCATAATGACTCACAGGGAGGTATTAAAATACCATGTTAGCATCCCTACATTTATAATGACCCACAGGTAGGTATTAAAAGACCATGTTAGCATCCCTACATGTATAATGACTCACAGGTAGGTATTAAAAGAACATATTAGCATCCCTACATTTATAATGACTCACAGGTAGGTATTAAAAGAACATGTTAGCATCCCTACATTTATAATGACCCACAGGTAGGTATTAAAAAACCATGTTAGCATCCCTACATTTATAATGATTCATAGGTAGGTATTAAAAGACCATGTTAGCATCCCTACATTTATAATGACTCACAGGTAGGTATTAAAAGACCATGTTAGCATCCCTACATTTATAATGACTCACAGGTAGGTATTAAAAGACCATGTTAGCATCCCTACATCTAAAATAACTCACAGGTAGGTATTAAAAGAACATGTTAGCATCCCTACATTTATAATGACTCACAGGAAGGTATTAAAAGACCATGTTAGCATCCCTACATTTATAATGACTCACATGTAGGTATTAAAAGACCATGTTAGCATCCCTACATTGATAATGACTCGCAGGTAGGTATTAAAAGACCATGTTAGCATCCCTACATTTATAATGACTCACATGTAGGTATTAAAAGAACATGTTAGCATCCCTACATTTAAAATGACTCACATGTAGGTATTAAAAGACCATGTTAGCATCCCTACATTTATAATGACTCGCAGGTAGGTATTAAAAGACCATGTTAGCATCCCTACATTTATAATGACTCACAGGTAGGTATTAAAAGACCATGTTAGCATCCCTACATTTAAAATGATTCACAGGTGGGTATTAAAAGACCATGTTAGCATCCCTACATTTATAATGACTCACATGTAGGTATTAAAAGACCATGTTAGCATCCCTACATTTATAATGACTCACAGGTAGGTATTAAAAGACCATGTTAGCATCCCTACATGTATAATGACTCACTGGTAGGTATTAAAAGACCATGTTAGCATCCCTACATTTATAATGACTCACAGGTAGGTATTAAAAGACCATGTTAGCATCCCTACATCTAAAATAACTCACTGGTAGGTATTAAAAGAACATGTTAGCATCCCTACATTTATAATGACTCACAGGTAGGTATTAAAAGACCATGTTAGCATCCCTACATTTATAATGACTCGCATGTAGGTATTAAAAGACCATGTTAGCATCCCTACATTGATAATGACTCACATGTAGGTATTAAAAGAACATGTTAGCATCCCTACATTTAAAATGACTCACATGTAGGTATTAAAAGACCATGTTAGCATCCCTACATTTATAATGACTCGCAGGTAGGTATTAAAAGACCATGTTAGCATCCCTACATTTATAATGACTCACATGTAGGTATTAAAAGACCATGTTAGCATCCCTACATTTATAATGACCCACAGGTAGGTATTAAAAAACCATGTTAGCATCCCTACATTTATAATGATTCATAGGTAGGTATTAAAAGAACATGTTAGCATCCCTACATTTATAATGACTCACAGGTAGGTATTAAAAGACCATGTTAGCATCCCTACATTTATAATGACTCACATGTAGGTATTAAAAGAACATGTTAGCATCCCTACATTTATAATGACTCGCAGGTAGGTATTAAAAGACCATGTTAGCATCCCTACATTTATAATGACTCACATGTAGGTATTAAAAGACCATGTTAGCATCCCTACATTTAAAATGATTCACAGGTAGGTATTAAAATACCATGTTAGCATCCCTACATTTATAATGACTCACATGTAGGTATTAAAAGACCATGTTAGCATCCCTACATTTATAATGACTCACGGGTAGGTATTAAAAGAACATGTTAGCATCCCTACATTTAAAATGACTCACAGGTAGGTATTAAAAGACCATGTTATCATCCCTACATGTATAATGACTCACTGGTAGGTATTAAAAGACCATGTTAGCATCCCTACATTTATAATGACTCACAGGTAGGTATTAAAAAAACAGGTTAGCATCCCTACATTTATAATGACTCACATGTATGTATTAAAAGACCATGTTAGCATCCCTACATTTATAATGACTCAGAGTTAGGTATTACAAGACCATGTTAGCATCCCTACATGTATAATGACCCACAGGTAGGTATTAAAAGACCATGTTAGCATCCCTACATTTATAATGACTCGCAGGTAGGTATTAAAAGACCATGTTAGCATCCCTACATTTATAATGACTCACAGGTAGGTATTAAAAGACCATGTTAGCATCCCTACATTTAAAATGATTCAAAGGTAGGTATTAAAAGACCATGTTAGCATCCCTACATGTATAATGACTCACAGGTAGGTATTAAAAGACCATGTTAGCATCCCTACATTTTTAATGACTCACAGGTAGGTATTAAAAGACCATGTTAGCATCCCTACATTTATAATGACTCACATGTAGGTATTAAAAGACCATGTTAGCATCCCTACATTTATAATGACTCACAGGTAGGTATTAAAAGACCATGTTAGCATCCTTACATTTATAATGAATCAGAGGTAGGTATTAAAAGACCATGTTAGCATCCCTACATGCATAATGACTCACAGGTAGGTATTAAAATACCATGTTAGCATCCCTACATTTATAATGACCCACAGGTAGGTATTAAAAGACCATGTTAGCATCCCTACATGTATAATGACTCACAGGTAGGTATTAAAAGAACATGTTAGCATCCCTACATTTATAATGACTCACAGGTAGGTATTAAAAGAACATGTTAGCATCCCTACATTTATAATGACCCACAGGTAGGTATTAAAAAACCATGTTAGCATCCCTACATTTATAATGATTCACATGTAGGTATTAAAAGACCATGTTAGCATCCCTACATTGATAATGACTCGCAGGTAGGTATTAAAAGACCATGTTAGCATCCCTACATTTATAATGACTCACATGTAGGTATTAAAAGAACATGTTAGCATCCCTACATTTATAATGACTCACATGTAGGTATTAAAAGACCATGTTAGCATCCCTACATTTATAATGACTCACAGGTAGGTATTAAAAGACCATGTTAGCATCCTTACATTTATAATGAATCAGAGGTAGGTATTAAAAGACCATGTTAGCATCCCTACATGCATAATGACTCACAGGTAGGTATTAAAATACCATGTTAGCATCCCTACATTTATAATGACTCACAGGTAGGTATTAAAAGAACATGTTAGCATCCCTACATTTATAATGACCCACAGGTAGGTATTAAAAAACCATGTTAGCATCCCTACATTTATAATGATTCATAGGTAGGTATTAAAAGACCATGTTAGCATCCCTACATTTATAATGACTCACAGGTAGGTATTAAAAGACCATGTTAGCATCCCTACATTTATAATGACTCACAGGTAGGTATTAAAAGACCATGTTAGCATCCCTACACCTAAAATAACTCACAGGTAGGTATTAAAAGAACATGTTAGCATCCCTACATTTATAATGACTCACAGGTAGGTATTAAAAGACCATGTTAGCATCCCTACATTTATAATGACTCACATGTAGGTATTAAAAGACCATGTTAGCATCCCTACATTGATAATGACTCGCAGGTAGGTATTAAAAGACCATGTTAGCATCCCTACATTTATAATGACTCACATGTAGGTATTAAAAGAACATGTTAGCATCCCTACATTTAAAATGACTCACATGTAGGTATTAAAAGACCATGTTAGCATCCCTACATTTATAATGACTCGCAGGTAGGTATTAAAAGACCATGTTAGCATCCCTACATTTATAATGACTCACATGTAGGTATTAAAAGACCATGTTAGCATCCCTACATTTAAAATGATTCACAGGTAGGTATTAAAAGACCATGTTAGCATCCCTACATTTATAATGACTCACATGTAGGTATTAAAAGACCATGTTAGTATCCCTACATTTATAATGACTCACGGGTAGGTATTAAAAGAACATGTTAGCATCCCTACATTTAAAATGACTCACAGGTAGGTATTAAAAGACCATGTTATCATCCCTACATGTATAATGACTCACTGGTAGGTATTAAAAGACCATGTTAGCATCCCTACATTTATAATGACTCACAGGTAGGTATTAAAAAAACAGGTTAGCATCCCTACATTTATAATGACTCACATGTATGTATTAAAAGACCATGTTAGCATCCCTACATTTATAATGACTCAGAGTTAGGTATTACAAGACCATGTTAGCATCCCTACATGTATAATGACCCACAGGTAGGTATTAAAAGACCATGTTAGCATCCCTACATTTATAATGACTTGCAGGTAGGTATTAAAAGACCATGTTAGCATCCCTACATTTATAATGACTCACAGGTAGGTATTAAAAGACCATGTTAGCATCCCTACATTTAAAATGATTCACAGGTAGGTATTAAAAGACCATGTTAGCATCCCTACATGTATAATGACTCACAGGTAGGTATTAAAAGACCATGTTAGCATCCCTACATTTTTAATGACTCACAGGTAGGTATTAAAAGACCATGTTAGCATCCCTACATTTATAATGACTCACATGTAGGTATTAAAAGACCATGTTAGCATCCCTACATTTATAATGACTCACAGGTAGGTATTAAAAGACCATGTTAGCATCCTTACATTTATAATGAATCAGAGGTAGGTATTAAAAGACCATGTTAGCATCCCTACATGCATAATGACTCACAGGTAGGTATTAAAATACCATGTTAGCATCCCTACATTTATAATGACCCACAGGTAGGTATTAAAAGACCATGTTAGCATCCCTACATGTATAATGACTCACAGGTAGGTATTAAAAGAACATATTAGCATCCCTACATTTATAATGACTCACAGGTAGGTATTAAAAGAACATGTTAGCATCCCTACATTTATAATGACCCACAGGTAGGTATTAAAAAACCATGTTAGCATCCCTACATTTATAATGATTCATAGGTAGGTATTAAAAGACCATGTTAGCATCCCTACATTTATAATGACTCACAGGTAGGTATTAAAAGACCATGTTAGCATCCCTACATTTATAATGACTCACAGGTAGGTATTAAAAGACCATGTTAGCATCCCTACATCTAAAATAACTCACAGGTAGGTATTAAAAGAACATGTTAGCATCCCTACATTTATAATGACTCACAGGAAGGTATTAAAAGACCATGTTAGCATCCCTACATTTATAATGACTCACATGTAGGTATTAAAAGACCATGTTAGCATCCCTACATTGATAATGACTCGCAGGTAGGTATTAAAAGACCATGTTAGCATCCCTACATTTATAATGACTCACATGTAGGTATTAAAAGACCATGTTAGCATCCCTACATTTAAAATGACTCACATGTAGGTATTAAAAGACCATGTTAGCATCCCTACATTTATAATGACTCGCAGGTAGGTATTAAAAGACCATGTTAGCATCCCTACATTTATAATGACTCACAGGTAGGTATTAAAAGACCATGTTAGCATCCCTACATTTAAAATGATTCACAGGTGGGTATTAAAAGACCATGTTAGCATCCCTACATTTATAATGACTCACATGTAGGTATTAAAAGACCATGTTAGCATCCCTACATTTATAATGACTCACAGGTAGGTATTAAAAGAACATGTTAGCATCCCTACATTTAAAATGACTCACAGGTAGGTATTAAAAGACCATGTTAGCATCCCTACATGTATAATGACTCACTGGTAGGTATTAAAAGACCATGTTAGCATCCCTACATTTATAATGACTCACAGGTAGGTATTAAAAGACCATGTTAGCATCCCTACATCTAAAATAACTCACAGGTAGGTATTAAAAGAACATGTTAGCATCCCTACATTTATAATGACTCACAGGTAGGTATTAAAAGACCATGTTAGCATCCCTACATTTATAATGACTCGCATGTAGGTATTAAAAGACCATGTTAGCATCCCTACATTGATAATGACTCGCAGGTAGGTATTAAAAGACCATGTTAGCATCCCTACATTTATAATGACTCACATGTAGGTATTAAAAGAACATGTTAGCATCCCTACATTTAAAATGACTCACATGTAGGTATTAAAAGACCATGTTAGCATCCCTACATTTATAATGACTCGCAGGTAGGTATTAAAAGACCATGTTAGCATCCCTACATTTATAATGACTCACATGTAGGTATTAAAAGACCATGTTAGCATCCCTACATTTAAAATGATTCACAGGTAGGTATTAAAAGACCATGTTAGCATCCCTACATTTATAATGACTCACATGTAGGTATTAAAAGACCATGTTAGCATCCCTACATTTATAATGACTCACAGGTAGGTATTAAAAGAACATGTTAGCATCCCTACATTTAAAATGACTCACAGGTAGGTATTAAAAGACCATGTTAGCATCCCTACATGTATAATGACTCACTGGTAGGTATTAAAAGACCATGTTAGCATCCTTACATTTATAATGACTCACAGGTAGGTATTAAAAAAACATGTTAGCATCCCTACATTTATAATGACTCACATGTATGTATTAAAAGACCATGTTAGCATCCCTACATTTATAATGACTCAGAGTTAGGTATTACAAGACCATGTTAGCATCCCTACATGTATAATGACCCACAGGTAGGTATTAAAAGACCATGTTAGCATCCCTACATTTATAATGACTCGCAGGTAGGTATTAAAAGACCATGTTAGCATCCCTACATTTATAATGACTCACAGGTAGGTATTAAAAGACCATGTTAGCATCCCTACATTTAAAATGATTCACAGGTAGGTATTAAAAGACCATGTTAGCATCCCTACATGTATAATGACTCACAGGTAGGTATTAAAAGACCATGTTAGCATCCCTACATTTATAATGACTCACAGGTAGGTATTAAAAGACCATGTTAGCATCCCTACATTTATAATGACTCACATGTAGGTATTAAAAGACCATGTTAGCATCCCTACATTTATAATGACTCACAGGTAGGTATTGAAAGACCATGTTAACATCCCTACATTTAAAATGGCTCATAGGTAGGTATTAAAAGACCATGTTAGCATCCTTACATTTATAATGAATCAGAGGTAGGTATTAAAAGACCATGTTAGCATCCCTACATGCATAATGACTCACATGTAGGTATTAAAATACCATGTTAGCATCCCTACATTTATAATGACCCACAGGTAGGTATTAAAAGACCATGTTAGCATCCCTACATGTATAATGACTCACAGGTAGGTATTAAAAGAACATGTTAGCATCCCTACATTTATAATGACTCACAGGTAGGTATTAAAAGACCATGTTAGCATCCCTACATTTATAATGACCCACAGGTAGGTATTAAAAAACCATGTTAGCATCCCTACATTTATAATGATTCATAGGTAGGTATTAAAAGACCATGTTAGCATCCCTACATTTATAATGACTCACAGGTAGGTATTAAAAGACCATGTTAGCATCCCTACATTTATAATGACTCACAGGTAGGTATTAAAAGACCATGTTAGCATCCCTACATCTAAAATAACTCACAGGTAGGTATTAAAAGAACATGTTAGCATCCCTACATTTATAATGACCCACATGTAGGTATTAAAAGACCATGTTAGCATCCCTACATTGATAATGACTCGCAGGTAGGTATTAAAAGACCATGTTAGCATCCCTACATTTATAATGACTCACATGTAGGTATTAAAAGAACATGTTAGCATCCCTACATTTAAAATGACTCACATGTAGGTATTAAAAGACCATGTTAGCATCCCTACATTTATAATGACTCGCAGGTAGGTATTAAAAGACCATGTTAGCATCCCTACATTTATAATGACTCACAGGTAGGTATTAAAAGACCATGTTAGCATCCCTACATTTAAAATGATTCACAGGTGGGTATTAAAAGACCATGTTAGCATCCCTACATTTATAATGACTCACATGTAGGTATTAAAAGACCATGTTAGCATCCCTACATTTATAATGACTCACAGGTAGGTATTAAAAGAACATGTTAGCATCCCTACATTTAAAATGACTCACAGGTAGGTATTAAAAGACCATGTTAGCATCCCTACATGTATAATGACTCACTGGTAGGTATTAAAAGACCATGTTAGCATCCCTACATTTATAATGACTCACATGTAGGTATTAAAAGACCATGTTAGCATCCCTACATCTAAAATAACTCACAGGTAGGTATTAAAAGAACATGTTAGCATCCCTACATTTATAATGACTCACAGGTAGGTATTAAAAGACCATGTTAGCATCCCTACATTTATAATGACTCACATGTAGGTATTAAAAGACCATGTTAGCATCCCTACATTGATAATGACTCGCAGGTAGGTATTAAAAGACCATGTTAGCATCCCTACATTTATAATGACTCACATGTAGGTATTAAAAGAACATGTTAGCATCCCTACATTTAAAATGACTCACATGTAGGTATTAAAAGACCATGTTAGCATCCCTACATTTATAATGACTCGCAGGTAGGTATTAAAAGACCATGTTAGCATCCCTACATTTATAATGACTCACATGTAGGTATTAAAAGACCATGTTAGCATCCCTACATTTAAAATGATTCACAGGTAGGTATTAAAAGACCATGTTAGCATCCCTACATTTATAATGACTCACATGTAGGTATTAAAAGACCATGTTAGCATCCCTACATTTATAATGACTCACGGGTAGGTATTAAAAGAACATGTTAGCATCCCTACATTTATAATGACTCACAGGTAGGTATTAAAAGACCATGTTAGCATCCCTACATTTAAAATGATTCACAGGTAGGTATTAAAAGACCATGTTAGCATCCCTACATTTATAATGACTCACATGTAGGTATTAAAAGACCATGTTAGCATCCCTACATTTATAATGACTCACGGGTAGGTATTAAAAGAACATGTTAGCATCCCTACATTTAAAATGACTCACAGGTAGGTATTAAAAGACCATGTTAGCATCCCTACATGTATAATGACTCACTGGTAGGTATTAAAAGACCATGTTAGCATCCCTACATTTATAATGACTCACAGGTAGGTATTAAAAAAACATGTTAGCATCCCTACATTTATAATGACTCACATGTATGTATTAAAAGACCATGTTAGCATCCCTACATTTATAATGACTCAGAGTTAGGTATTACAAGACCATGTTAGCATCCCTACATGTATAATGACTCGCAGGTAGGTATTAAAAGACCATGTTAGCATCCCTACATTTAAAATGATTCACAGGTAGGTATTAAAAGACCATGTTAGCATCCCTACATGTATAATGACTCACAGGTAGGTATTAAAAGACCATGTTAGCATCCCTACATTTATAATGACTCACAGGTAGGTATTAAAAGACCATGTTAGCATCCCTACATTTAAAATGATTCACAGGTAGGTATTAAAAGACCATGTTAGCATCCCTACATGTATAATGACTCACAGGTAGGTATTAAAAGACCATGTTAGCATCCCTACATTTATAATGACTCACAGGTAGGTATTAAAAGACCATGTTAGCATCCCTACATTTATAATGACTCACATGTAGGTATTAAAAGACCATGTTAGCATCCCTACATTTATAATGACTCACAGGTAGGTATTGAAAGACCATGTTAACATCCCTACATTTAAAATGGCTCATAGGTAGGTATTAAAAGACCATGTTAGCATCCTTACATTTATAATGAATCAGAGGTAGGTATTAAAAGACCATGTTAGCATCCCTACATGCATAATGACTCACATGTAGGTATTAAAATACCATGTTAGCATCCCTACATTTATAATGACCCACAGGTAGGTATTAAAAGACCATGTTAGCATCCCTACATGTATAATGACTCACAGGTAGGTATTAAAAGAACATGTTAGCATCCCTACATTTATAATGACTCACAGGTAGGTATTAAAAGAACATGTTAGCATCCCTACATTTATAATGACCCACAGGTAGGTATTAAAAAACCATGTTAGCATCCCTACATTTATAATGATTCATAGGTAGGTATTAAAAGACCATGTTAGCATCCCTACATTTATAATGACTCACAGGTAGGTATTAAAAGACCATGTTAGCATCCCTACATTTATAATGACTCACAGGTAGGTATTAAAAGACCATGTTAGCATCCCTACATCTAAAATAACTCACAGGTAGGTATTAAAAGAACATGTTAGCATCCCTACATTTATAATGACTCACAGGTAGGTATTAAAAGACCATGTTAGCATCCCTACATTTATAATGACTCACATGTAGGTATTAAAAGACCATGTTAGCATCCCTACATTGATAATGACTCGCAGGTAGGTATTAAAAGACCATGTTAGCATCCCTACATTTATAATGACTCACATGTAGGTATTAAAAGAACATGTTAGCATCCCTACATTTAAAATGACTCACATGTAGGTATTAAAAGACCATGTTAGCATCCCTACATTTATAATGACTCGCAGGTAGGTATTAAAAGACCATGTTAGCATCCCTACATTTATAATGACTCACAGGTAGGTATTAAAAGACAATGTTTGCATCCCTACATTTAAAATGATTCACAGGTAGGTATTAAAAGACCATGTTAGCATCCCTACATTTATAATGACTCACATGTAGGTATTAAAAGTCCATGTTAGCATCCCTACATTTATAATGACTCACGGGTAGGTATTAAAAGAACATGTTAGCATCCCAACATTTAAAATGACTCACATGTAGGTATTAAAAGACCATGTTAGCATCCCTACATGTATAATGACTCACTGGTAGGTATTAAAAGACCATGTTAGCATCCCTACATTTATAATGACTCACAGGTAGGTATTAAAAGACCATGTTAGCATCCCTACATTTAAAATGATTCACAGGTAGGTATTAAAAGACCATGTTAGCATCCCTACATGTATAATGACTCACAGGTAGGTATTAAAAGACCATGTTAGCATCCCTACATTTATAATGACTCACAGGTAGGTATTAAAAGACCATGTTAGCATCCCTACATTTATAATGACTCACATGTAGGTATTAAAAGACCATGTTAGCATCCCTACATTTATAATGACTCACAGGTAGGTATTGAAAGACCATGTTAACATCCCTACATTTAAAATGGCTCATAGGTAGGTATTAAAAGACCATGTTAGCATCCTTACATTTATAATGAATCAGAGGTAGGTATTAAAAGACCATGTTAGCATCCCTACATGCATAATGACTCACATGTAGGTATTAAAATACCATGTTAGCATCCCTACATTTATAATGACCCACAGGTAGGTATTAAAAGACCATGTTAGCATCCCTACATGTATAATGACTCACAGGTAGGTATTAAAAGAACATGTTAGCATCCCTACATTTATAATGACTCACAGGTAGGTATTAAAAGAACATGTTAGCATCCCTACATTTATAATGACCCACAGGTAGGTATTAAAAAACCATGTTAGCATCCCTACATTTATAATGATTCATAGGTAGGTATTAAAAGACCATGTTAGCATCCCTACATTTATAATGACTCACAGGTAGGTATTAAAAGACCATGTTAGCATCCCTACATTTATAATGACTCACAGGTAGGTATTAAAAGACCATGTTAGCATCCCTACATCTAAAATAACTCACAGGTAGGTATTAAAAGAACATGTTAGCATCCCTACATTTATAATGACTCACAGGTAGGTATTAAAAGACCATGTTAGCATCCCTACATTTATAATGACTCACATGTAGGTATTAAAAGACCATGTTAGCATCCCTACATTGATAATGACTCGCAGGTAGGTATTAAAAGACCATGTTAGCATCCCTACATTTATAATGACTCACATGTAGGTATTAAAAGAACATGTTAGCATCCCTACATTTAAAATGACTCACATGTAGGTATTAAAAGACCATGTTAGCATCCCTACATTTATAATGACTCGCAGGTAGGTATTAAAAGACCATGTTAGCATCCCTACATTTATAATGACTCACAGGTAGGTATTAAAAGACAATGTTTGCATCCCTACATTTAAAATGATTCACAGGTAGGTATTAAAAGACCATGTTAGCATCCCTACATTTATAATGACTCACATGTAGGTATTAAAAGTCCATGTTAGCATCCCTACATTTATAATGACTCACGGGTAGGTATTAAAAGAACATGTTAGCATCCCTACATTTAAAATGACTCACATGTAGGTATTAAAAGACCATGTTAGCATCCCTACATGTATAATGACTCACTGGTAGGTATTAAAAGACCATGTTAGCATCCCTACATTTATAATGACTCACAGGTAGGTATTAAAAGACCATGTTAGCATCCCTACAACTAAAATAACTCACAGGTAGGTATTAAAAGAACATGTTAGCATCCCTACATTTATAATGACTCACAGGTAGGTATTAAAAGACCATGTTAGCATCCCTACATTTATAATGACTCACATGTAGGTATTAAAAGACCATGTTAGCATCCCTACATTGATAATGACTCGCAGGTAGGTATTAAAAGACCATGTTAGCATCCCTACATTTATAATGACTCACATGTAGGTATTAAAAGAACATGTTAGCATCCCTACATTTAAAATGACTCACATGTAGGTATTAAAAGACCATGTTAGCATCCCTACATTTATAATGACTCGCAGGTAGGTATTAAAAGACCATGTTAGCATCCCTACATTTATAATGACTCACAGGTAGGTATTAAAAGACCATGTTTGCATCCCTACATTTAAAATGATTCACAGGTAGGTATTAAAAGACCATGTTAGCATCCCTACATTTATAATGACTCACATGTAGGTATTAAAAGACCATGTTAGCATCCCTACATTTATAATGACTCACGGATAGGTATTAAAAGAACATGTTAGCATCCCTACATTTAAAATGACTCACAGGTAGGTATTAAAAGACCATGTTAGCATCCCTACATGTATAATGACTCACTGGTAGGTATTAAAAGACCATGTTAGCATCCCTACATTTATAATGACTCACAGGTAGGTATTAAAAAAACATGTTAGCATCTCTACATTTATAATGACTCACATGTATGTATTAAAAGACCATGTTAGCATCCCTACATTTATAATGACTCAGAGTTAGGTATTACAAGACCATGTTAGCATCCCTACATTTATAATGACCCACAGGTAGGTATTAAAAGACCATGTTAGCATCCCTACATTTATAATGACTCGCAGGTAGGTATTAAAAGACCATGTTAGCATCCCTACATTTATAATGACTCACAGGTAGGTATTAAAAGACCATGTTAGCATCCCTACATGTATAATGACTCACATGTAGGTATTAAAAGACCATGTTAGCATCCCTACATTTATAATGACTCGCATGTAGGTATTAAAAGACCATGTTAGCATCCCTACATTTATAATGACTCACATGTAGGTATTAAAAGACCATGTTAGCATCCCTACATTTATAATGACTCACAGGTAGGTATTGAAAGACCATGTTAACATCCCTACATTTAAAATGGCTCATAGGTAGGTATTAAAAGACCATGTTAGCATCCTTACATTTATAATGAATCAGAGGTAGGTATTAAAAGACCATGTTAGCATCCCTACATGCATAATGACTCACATGTAGGTATTAAAATACCATGTTAGCATCCCTACATTTATAATGACCCACAGGTAGGTATTAAAAGACCATGTTAGCATCCCTACATGTATAATGACTCACAGGTAGGTATTAAAAGAACATGTTAGCATCCCTACATTTATAATGACTCACAGGTAGGTATTAAAAGAACATGTTAGCATCCCTACATTTATAATGACCCACAGGTAGGTATTAAAAAACCATGTTAGCATCCCTACATTTATAATGATTCATAGGTAGGTATTAAAAGACCATGTTAGCATCCCTACATTTATAATGACTCACAGGTAGGTATTAAAAGACCATGTTAGCATCCCTACATTTATAATGACTCACAGGTAGGTATTAAAAGACCATGTTAGCATCCCTACATCTAAAATAACTCACAGGTAGGTATTAAAAGAACATGTTAGCATCCCTACATTTATAATGACTCACAGGTAGGTATTAAAAGACCATGTTAGCATCCCTACATTTATAATGACTCACATGTAGGTATTAAAAGACCATGTTAGCATCCCTACATTGATAATGACTCGCAGGTAGGTATTAAAAGACCATGTTAGCATCCCTACATTTATAATGACTCACATGTAGGTATTAAAAGAACATGTTAGCATCCCTACATTTAAAATGACTCACATGTAGGTATTAAAAGACCATGTTAGCATCCCTACATTTATAATGACTCGCAGGTAGGTATTAAAAGACCATGTTAGCATCCCTACATTTATAATGACTCACAGGTAGGTATTAAAAGACAATGTTTGCATCCCTACATTTAAAATGATTCACAGGTAGGTATTAAAAGACCATGTTAGCATCCCTACATTTATAATGACTCACATGTAGGTATTAAAAGTCCATGTTAGCATCCCTACATTTATAATGACTCACGGGTAGGTATTAAAAGAACATGTTAGCATCCCTACATTTAAAATGACTCACATGTAGGTATTAAAAGACCATGTTAGCATCCCTACATGTATAATGACTCACTGGTAGGTATTAAAAGACCATGTTAGCATCCCTACATTTATAATGACTCACAGGTAGGTATTAAAAGACCATGTTAGCATCCCTACAACTAAAATAACTCACAGGTAGGTATTAAAAGAACATGTTAGCATCCCTACATTTATAATGACTCACAGGTAGGTATTAAAAGACCATGTTAGCATCCCTACATTTATAATGACTCACATGTAGGTATTAAAAGACCATGTTAGCATCCCTACATTGATAATGACTCGCAGGTAGGTATTAAAAGACCATGTTAGCATCCCTACATTTATAATGACTCACATGTAGGTATTAAAAGAACATGTTAGCATCCCTACATTTAAAATGACTCACATGTAGGTATTAAAAGACCATGTTAGCATCCCTACATTTATAATGACTCGCAGGTAGGTATTAAAAGACCATGTTAGCATCCCTACATTTATAATGACTCACAGGTAGGTATTAAAAGACCATGTTTGCATCCCTACATTTAAAATGATTCACAGGTAGGTATTAAAAGACCATGTTAGCATCCCTACATTTATAATGACTCACATGTAGGTATTAAAAGACCATGTTAGCATCCCTACATTTATAATGACTCACGGATAGGTATTAAAAGAACATGTTAGCATCCCTACATTTAAAATGACTCACAGGTAGGTATTAAAAGACCATGTTAGCATCCCTACATGTATAATGACTCACTGGTAGGTATTAAAAGACCATGTTAGCATCCCTACATTTATAATGACTCACAGGTAGGTATTAAAAAAACATGTTAGCATCTCTACATTTATAATGACTCACATGTATGTATTAAAAGACCATGTTAGCATCCCTACATTTATAATGACTCAGAGTTAGGTATTACAAGACCATGTTAGCATCCCTACATTTATAATGACCCACAGGTAGGTATTAAAAGACCATGTTAGCATCCCTACATTTATAATGACTCGCAGGTAGGTATTAAAAGACCATGTTAGCATCCCTACATTTATAATGACTCACAGGTAGGTATTAAAAGACCATGTTAGCATCCCTACATTTAAAATGATTCACAGGTAGGTATTAAAAGACCATGTTAGCATCCCTACATGTATAATGACTCACATGTAGGTATTAAAAGACCATGTTAGCATCCCTACATTTATAATGACTCGCATGTAGGTATTAAAAGACCATGTTAGCATCCCTACATTTATAATGACTCACATGTAGGTATTAAAAGACCATGTTAGCATCCCTACATTTATAATGACTCACAGGTAGGTATTAAAAGACCATGTTAGCATCCCTACATTTATAATGACTCACAGGTAGGTATTAAAAGACCATGTTAGCATCCCTACATTTAAAATGATTCACAGGTAGGTATTAAAAGACCATGTTAGCATCCCTACATTTATAATGACTCACATGTAGGTATTAAAAGACAATGTTAGCATCCCTACATTTATAATGACTCACGGGTAGGTATTAAAAGAACATGTTAGCATCCCTACATTTAAAATGACTCACAGGTAGGTATTAAAAGACCATGTTAGCATCCCTACATGTATAATGACTCACAGGTAGGTATTAAAAGACCATGTTAGCATCCCTACATTTAAAATGACTCACAGGTAGGTATTAAAAGACCATGTTAGCATCCCTACATTTATAATGACTCACATATATGTATTAAAAGACCATGTTAGCATCCCTACATTTATAATGACTCAGAGTTAGGTATTACAAGACCATGTTAGCATCCCTACATTTATAATGACCCACAGGTAGGTATTAAAAGACCATGTTAGCATCCCTACATTTATAATGACTCGCATGTAGGTATTAAAAGACCATGTTAGCATCCCTACATTTATAATGACTCACAGGTAGGTATTAAAAGACCATGTTATCATCCCTACATTTAAAATGATTCACAGGTAGGTATTAAAAGACCATGTTAGCATCCCTACATGTATAATGACTCATATGTAGGTATTAAAAGACCATGTTAGCATCCCTACATTTATAATGACTCACAGGTAAGTATTAAAAGACCATGTTAGCATCCCTACATTTATAATGACTCACATGTAGGTATTAAAAGACCATGTTAGCATCCCTACATTTATAATGACTCACAGGTAGGTATTGAAAGACCATGTTAGCATCCCTACATTTAAAATGGCTCATAGGTAGGTATTAAAAGACCATGTTAGCATCCTTACATTTATAATGAATCAGAGGTAGGTATTAAAAGACCATGTTAGCATCCCTACATGCATAATGACTCACAGGTAGGTATTAAAATACCATGTTAGCATCCCTACATTTATAATGACCTACAGGTAGGTATTAAAAGAACATGTTAGCATCCCTACATGTATAATGACTCACAGGTAGGTATTAAAAGAACATGTTAGCATCCCTACATTTATAATGACCCACAGGTAGGTATTAAAAAACCATGTTAGCATCCCTACATTTATAATGATTCATAGGTAGGTATTAAAAGACCATGTTAGCATCCCTACATTTATAATGACTCACAGGTAGGTATTAAAAGACCATGTTAGCATCCCTACATTTATAATGACTCACAGGTAGGTATTAAAAGACCATGTTAGCATCCCTACATCTAAAATAACTCACAGGTAGGTATTAAAAGAACATGTTAGCATCTCTACTTTTATAATGACTCACAGGTAGGTATTAAAAGACCATGTTAGCATCCCTACATTTATAATGACTCACATGTAGGTATTAAAAGACCATGTTAGCATCCCTACATTTATAATGACTCGCAGGTAGGTATTAAAAGACCATGTTAGCATCCCTACATTTATAATGACTCACATGTAGGTATTAAAAGAACATGTTAGCATCCCTACATTTAAAATGACTCACATGTAGGTATTAAAAGACCATGTTAGCATCCCTACATTTATAATGACTCGCAGGTAGGTATTAAAAGACCATTTTAGCATCCCTACATTTATAATGACTCACAGGTAGGTATTAAAAGACCATGTTAGCATCCCTACATTTAAAATGATTCACAGGTAGGTATTAAAAGACCATGTTAGCATCCCTACATTTATAATGACTCACATGTAGGTATTAAAAGACCATGTTAGCATCCCTACATGCATAATGACTCACAGGTAGGTATTAAAATACCATGTTAGCATCCCTACATTTATAATGACCTACAGGTAGGTATTAAAAGAACATGTTAGCATCCCTACATGTATAATGACTCACAGGTAGGTATTAAAAGAACATGTTAGCATCCCTACATTTATAATGACTCACAGGTAGGTATTAAAAGAACATGTTAGCATCCCTACATTTATAATGACCCACAGGTAGGTATTAAAAAACCATGTTAGCATCCCTACATTTATAATGATTCATAGGTAGGTATTAAAAGACCATGTTAGCATCCCTACATTTATAATGACTCACAGGTAGGTATTAAAAGACCATGTTAGCATCCCTACATTTATAATGACTCACAGGTAGGTATTAAAAGACCATGTTAGCATCCCTACATCTAAAATAACTCACAGGTAGGTATTAAAAGAACATGTTAGCATCCCTACATTTATAATGACTCACAGGTAGGTATTAAAAGACCATGTTAGCATCCCTACATTTATAATGACTCACATGTAGGTATTAAAAGACCATGTTAGCATCCCTACATTTATAATGACTCGCAGGTAGGTATTAAAAGACCATGTTAGCATCCCTACATTTATAATGACTCACATGTAGGTATTAAAAGAACATGTTAGCATCCCTACATTTAAAATGACTCACATGTAGGTATTAAAAGACCATGTTAGCATCCCTACATTTATAATGACTCGCAGGTAGGTATTAAAAGACCATGTTAGCATCCCTACATTTATAATGACTCACAGGTAGGTATTAAAAGACCATGTTAGCATCCCTACATTTAAAATGATTCACAGGTAGGTATTAAAAGACCATGTTAGCATCCCTACATTTATAATGACTCACATGTAGGTATTAAAAGACCATGTTAGCATCCCTACATTTATAATGACTCACATGTAGGTATTAAAAGAACATGTTAGCATCCCTACATTTAAAATGACTCACAGGTAGGTATTAAAAGACCATGTTAGCATCCCTACATGTATAATGACTCACTGGTAGGTATTAAAAGACCATGTTAGCATCCCTACATTTATAATGACTCACAGGTAGGTATTAAAAAAACATGTTAGCATCTCTACATTTATAATGACTCACATGTATGTATTAAAAGACCATGTTAGCATCCCTACATTTATAATGACTCAGAGTTAGGTATTACAAGACCATGTTAGCATCCCTACATTTATAATGACCCACAGGTAGGTATTAAAAGACCATGTTAGCATCCCTACATTTATAATGACTCGCAGGTAGGTATTAAAAGACCATATTAGCATCCCTACATTTATAATGACTCACAGGTAGGTATTAAAAGACCATGTTAGCTTCCCTACATGTATAATGACTCACATGTAGATATTAAAAGACCATGTTAGCATCCCTACATTTATAATGACTCACAGGTAGGTATTAAAAGACCATGTTAGCATCCCTACATTTATAATGACTCACATGTAGGTATTAAAAGACCATGTTAGCATCCCTACATTTATAATGACTCACAGGTAGGTATTGAAAGACCATGTTAGCATCCCTACATTTAAAATGGCTCATAGGTAGGTATTAAAAGACCATGTTAGCATCCTTACATTTATAATGAATCAGAGGTAGGTATTAAAAGACCATGTTAGCATCCCTACATGCATAATGACTCACAGGTAGGTATTAAAATACCATGTTAGCATCCCTACATTTATAATGACCCACAGGTAGGTATTAAAAGACCATGTTAGCATCCCTACATGTATAATGACTCACAGGTAGGTATTAAAAGAACATGTTAGCATCCCTACATTTATAATGACTCACAGGTAGGTATTAAAAGAACATGTTAGCATCCCTACATTTATAATGACCCAGAGGTAGGTATTAAAAAACCATGTTAGCATCCCTACATTTATAATGATTCATAGGTAGGTATTAAAAGACCATGTTAGCATCCCTACATTTATAATGACTCACAGGTAGGTATTAAAAGACCATGTTAGCATCCCTACATTTATAATGACTCACAGGTAGGTATTAAAAGACCATTTTAGCATCCCTACATTTATAATGACTCACAGGTAGGTATTAAAAGAACATGTTAGCATCCCTACATTTATAATGACCCACAGGTAGGTATTAAAAGACCATGTTAGCATCCCTACATGTATAATGACTCACAGGTAGGTATTAAAAAACCATGTTAGCATCCCTACATTTATAATGACTCATAGGTAGGTATTAAAAGAACATGTTAGCGTCCCTACATTTATAATGACTCACATGTAGGTATTAAAAGACCATGTTAGCATCCCTACATTTATAATGACTCGCAGGTAGGTATTAAAAGACCATGTTAGCATCCCTACATTTATAATGACTCCCAGGTAGGTATTAAAAGACCATGTTAGCATCCCTACATTTATAATGACTCACAGGTAGGTATTAAAAGATCATGTTAGCATCCCTACATTTATAATGACTCAAAGGTAGGTATTAAAAGAACATGTTAGCATCCCTACATTTATAATGACTCACAGTTAGGTATTAAAAGACCATGTTAGCATCCCTACATTTAAAATGATTCACAGGTAGGTATTAAAAGACCATGTTAGCATCCCTACATTTATAATGACTCACATGTAGGTATTAAAAGACCATGTTAGCATCCCTACATTTATAATGACTCACTGGTAGGTATTAAAAGAACATGTTAGCATCCCTACATTTAAAATGACTCACAGGTAGGTATTAAAAACCATGTTAGCATCCCTACATGTATAATGACTCACAGGTAGGTATTAAAAGACCATGTTAGCATCCCTACATTTATAATGACTCACATGTAGGTATTAAAAGACCATGTTAGCATTCCTACATTTATAATGACTCACAGGTAGGTATTAAAAGAACATGTTAGCATCCCTACATTTAAAATGACTCACAGGTAGGTATTAAAAGACCATGTTAGCATCCCTACATTTAAAATGACTCACAGGTAGGTATTAAAAGACCATGTTAGCATCCCTACATTTATAATGACTCACAGGTAGGTATTAAAAGACCATGTTAACATCTCTACATTTATAATGACTCACAGGTAGGTATTAAAAGACCATGTTAGCATCCCTACATTTATAATGACCCACAGGTAGGTATTAAAAGATCATGTTAGCATCCCTACATTTATATTGACTCAAAGGTAGGTATTAAAAGAACATGTTAGCATCCCTACATTTATAATGACTCACAGGTAGGTAATAAAAGACCATGTTAGCATCCCTACATTTATAATGACTCACAGGTAGGTATTAAAAGACCATGTTAGCATCCCTACATTTATAATGACTCCCAGGTAGGTATTAAAAGACCATGTTAGCATCCCTACATTTATAATGACTCACAGGTAGGTATTGAAAGACCATATTAGCATCCCTACATTTATAATGACTCACAGGTAGGTATTAAAAGACCATGTTAGCTTCCCTACATTTAAAATGATTCACAGGTAGGTATTAAAAGACCATGTTAGCATCCCTACATGTATAATGACTCACATGTAGATATTAAAAGACCATGTTAGCATCCCTACATTTATAATGACTCACAGGTAGGTATTAAAAGACCATGTTAGCATCCCTACATTTATAATGACTCACATGTAGGTATTAAAAGACCATGTTAGCATCCCTACATTTATAATGACTCACAGGTAGGTATTGAAAGACCATGTTAGCATCCCTACATTTAAAATGGCTCATAGGTAGGTATTAAAAGACCATGTTAGCATCCTTACATTTATAATGAATCAGAGGTAGGTATTAAAAGACCATGTTAGCATCCCTACATGCATAATGACTCACAGGTAGGTATTAAAATACCATGTTAGCATCCCTACATTTATAATGACCCACAGGTAGGTATTAAAAGACCATGTTAGCATCCCTACATGTATAATGACTCACAGGTAGGTATTAAAAGAACATGTTAGCATCCCTACATTTATAATGACTCACAGGTAGGTATTAAAAGAACATGTTAGCATCCCTACATTTATAATGACCTAGAGGTAGGTATTAAAAAACCATGTTAGCATCCCTACATTTATAATGATTCATAGGTAGGTATTAAAAGACCATGTTAGCATCCCTACATTTATAATGACTCACAGGTAGGTATTAAAAGACCATGTTAGCATCCCTACATTTATAATGACTCACAGGTAGGTATTAAAAGACCATGTTAGCATCCCTACATTTATAATGACTCACAGGTAGGTATTAAAAGAACATGTTAGCATCCCTACATTTATAATGACCCACAGGTAGGTATTAAAAGACCATGTTAGCATCCCTACATGTATAATGACTCACAGGTAGGTATTAAAAAACCATGTTAGCATCCCTACATTTATAATGACTCATAGGTAGGTATTAAAAGAACATGTTAGCGTCCCTACATTTATAATGACTCACATGTAGGTATTAAAAGACCATGTTAGCATCCCTACATTTATAATGACTCGCAGGTAGGTATTAAAAGACCATGTTAGCATCCCTACATTTATAATGACTCCCAGGTAGGTATTAAAAGACCATGTTAGCATCCCTACATTTATAATGACTCACAGGTAGGTATTAAAAGATCATGTTAGCATCCCTACATTTATAATGACTCAAAGGTAGGTATTAAAAGAACATGTTAGCATCCCTACATTTATAATGACTCACAGTTAGGTATTAAAAGACCATGTTAGCATCCCTACATTTAAAATGATTCACAGGTAGGTATTAAAAGACCATGTTAGCATCCCTACATTTATAATGACTCACATGTAGGTATTAAAAGACCATGTTAGCATCCCTACATTTATAATGACTCACTGGTAGGTATTAAAAGAACATGTTAGCATCCCTACATTTAAAATGACTCACAGGTAGGTATTAAAAACCATGTTAGCATCCCTACATGTATAATGACTCACAGGTAGGTATTAAAAGACCATGTTAGCATCCCTACATTTATAATGACTCACATGTAGGTATTAAAAGACCATGTTAGCATTCCTACATTTATAATGACTCACAGGTAGGTATTAAAAGAACATGTTAGCATCCCTACATTTAAAATGACTCACAGGTAGGTATTAAAAGACCATGTTAGCATCCCTACATTTAAAATGACTCACAGGTAGGTATTAAAAGACCATGTTAGCATCCCTACATTTATAATGACTCACAGGTAGGTATTAAAAGACCATGTTAACATCTCTACATTTATAATGACTCACAGGTAGGTATTAAAAGACCATGTTAGCATCCCTACATTTATAATGACCCACAGGTAGGTATTAAAAGATCATGTTAGCATCCCTACATTTATATTGACTCAAAGGTAGGTATTAAAAGAACATGTTAGCATCCCTACATTTATAATGACTCACAGGTAGGTAATAAAAGACCATGTTAGCATCCCTACATTTATAATGACTCACAGGTAGGTATTAAAAGACCATGTTAGCATCCCTACATTTATAATGACTCACAGGTAGGTATTAAAAGACCATGTTAGCATCCCTACATTTATAATGACTCCCAGGTAGGTATTAAAAGACCATGTTAGCATCCCTACATTTATAATGACTCACAGGTAGGTATTGAAAGACCATGTTAGCATCCCTACATCTAAAATAACTCACAGGTAGGTATTAAAAGAACATGTTAGCATCCCTACATTTACAATGACTCACAGGTAGGTATTAAAAGACCATGTTAGCATCCCTACATTTATAATGACTCACATGTAGGTATTAAAAGACCATGTTAGCATCCCTACATTTATAATGACTCGCAGGTAGGTATTAAAAGACCATGTTAGCATCCCTACATTTATAATGACTCACATGTAGGTATTAAAAGAACATGTTAGCATCCCTACATTTAAAATGACTCACATGTAGGTATTAAAAGACCATGTTAGCATCCCTACATTTATAATGACTCGCAGGTAGGTATTAAAAGACCATGTTAGCATCCCTACATTTATAATGACTCACAGGTAGGTATTAAAAGACCATGTTAGCATCCCTACATTTAAAATGATTCACAGGTAGGTATTAAAAGACCATGTTAGCATCCCTACATTTAAAATGACTCACATGTAGGTATTAAAAGACCATGTTAGCATCCCTACATTTATAATGACTCACGGGTAGGTATTAAAAGAACATGTTAGCATCCCTACATTTAAAATGATTCACAGGTAGGTATTAAAAGACCATGTTAGCATCCCTACATTTATAATGACTCACATGTAGGTATTAAAAGACCATGTTAGCATCCCTACATTTATAATGACTCACTGGGAGGTATTAAAAGAACATGTTAGCATCCCTACATTTATAATGACTCACAGGTAGGTATTAAAAGAACATGTTAACATCCCTACATTTATAATGACTCACAGGTAGGTATTAAAAGAACATGTTAGCATCCCTACATTTAAAATGACTCACAGGTAGGTATTAAAAGACCATGTTAGCATCCCTACATTTAAAATGACTCACAGGTAGGTATTAAAAGACCATGTTAGCATCCCTACATTTATAATGACTCACAGGTAGGTATTAAAAGACCATGTTAGCATCCCTACATTTATAATGACCCACAGGTAGGTATTAAAAGATCATGTTAGCATCCCTACATTTATATTGACTCAAAGGTAGGTATTAAAATAACATGTTAGCATCCCTACATTTATAATGACTCACAGGTAGGTATTAAAAGACCATGTTAGCATCCCTACATTTATAATGACTCACAGGTAGGTATTAAAAGACCATGTTAGCATCCCTACATTTATAATGACTCACAGGTAGGTATTAAAAGACCATGTTAGCATCCCTACATTTATAATGACTCACAGGTAGGTATTAAAAGACCATGTTAGCATCCCTACATTTATAATGATTCATAGGTAGGTATTAAAAGACCATGTTAGCATCCCTACATTTATAATGAATCGCAGGTAGGTATTAAAAGACCATGTTAGCATCCCTACATTTATAATGACTCACAGGTAGGTATTAAAAGACCATGTTAGCATCCCTACATTTAAAATGATTCACAGGTAGGTATTAAAAGACCATGTTAGCATCCCTACATTTATAATGACTCACATGTAGGTATTAAAAGACCATGTTAGCATCCCTACATTTATAATGACTCACGGGTAGGTATTAAAAGAACATGTTAGCATCCCTACATTTAAAATGACTCACAGGTAGGTATTAAAAGACCATGTTAGCATCCCTACATGTATAATGACTCACTGGTAGGTATTAAAAGACCATGTTAGCATCCCTACATTTATAATGACTCACAGGTAGGTATTAAAAAAACATGTTAGCATCCCTACAATTATAATGACTCACATGTATGTATTAAAAGACCATGTTAGCATCCCTACATTTATAATGACTCACAGGTAGGTATTGAAAGACCATGTTAGCATCCCTACATCTAAAATAACTCACAGGTAGGTATTAAAAGAACATGTTAGCATCCCTACATTTATAATGACTCACAGGTAGGTATTAAAAGACCATGTTAGCATCCCTACATTTATAATGACTCACATGTAGGTATTAAAAGACCATGTTAGCATCCCTACATTTATAATGACTCGCAGGTAGGTATTAAAAGACCATGTTAGCATCCCTACATTTATAATGACTCACATGTAGGTATTAAAAGAACATGTTAGCATCCCTACATTTAAAATGACTCACATGTAGGTATTAAAAGACCATGTTAGCATCCCTACATTTATAATGACTCGCAGGTAGGTATTAAAAGACCATGTTAGCATCCCTACATTTATAATGACTCACAGGTAGGTATTAAAAGACCATGTTAGCATCCCTACATTTAAAATGATTCACAGGTAGGTATTAAAAGACCATGTTAGCATCCCTACATTTATAATGACTCACATGTAGGTATTAAAAGACCATGTTAGCATCCCTACATTTATAATGACTCACGGGTAGGTATTAAAAGACCATGTTAGCATCCCTACATTTAAAATGATTCACAGGTAGGTATTAAAAGACCATGTTAGCATCCCTACATTTATAATGACTCACATGTAGGTATTAAAAGACCATGTTAGCATCCCTACATTTATAATGACTCACTGGGAGGTATTAAAAGAACATGTTAGCATCCCTACATTTATAATGACTCACAGGTAGGTATTAAAAGAACATGTTAACATCCCTACATTTATAATGACTCACAGGTAGGTATTAAAAGAACATGTTAGCATCCCTACATTTAAAATGACTCACAGGTAGGTATTAAAAGACCATGTTAGCATCCCTACATTTAAAATGACTCACAGGTAGGTATTAAAAGACCATGTTAGCATCCCTACATTTATAATGACTCACAGGTAGGTATTAAAAGACCATGTTAGCATCCCTACATTTATAATGACCCACAGGTAGGTATTAAAAGATCATGTTAGCATCCCTACATTTATATTGACTCAAAGGTAGGTATTAAAATAACATGTTAGCATCCCTACATTTATAATGACTCACAGGTAGGTATTAAAAGACCATGTTAGCATCCCTACATTTATAATGACTCACAGGTAGGTATTAAAAGACCATGTTAGCATCCCTACATTTATAATGACTCACAGGTAGGTATTAAAAGACCATGTTAGCATCCCTACATTTATAATGACTCACAGGTAGGTATTAAAAGACCATGTTAGCATCCCTACATTTATAATGATTCATAGGTAGGTATTAAAAGACCATGTTAGCATCCCTACATTTATAATGAATCGCAGGTAGGTATTAAAAGACCATGTTAGCATCCCTACATTTATAATGACTCACAGGTAGGTATTAAAAGACCATGTTAGCATCCCTACATTTAAAATGATTCACAGGTAGGTATTAAAAGACCATGTTAGCATCCCTACATTTATAATGACTCACATGTAGGTATTAAAAGACCATGTTAGCATCCCTACATTTATAATGACTCACGGGTAGGTATTAAAAGAACATGTTAGCATCCCTACATTTAAAATGACTCACAGGTAGGTATTAAAAGACCATGTTAGCATCCCTACATGTATAATGACTCACTGGTAGGTATTAAAAGACCATGTTAGCATCCCTACATTTATAATGACTCACAGGTAGGTATTAAAAAAACATGTTAGCATCCCTACAATTATAATGACTCACATGTATGTATTAAAAGACCATGTTAGCATCCCTACATTTATAATGACTCAGAGTTAGGTATTACAAGACCATGTTAGCATCCCTACATGTATAATGACCCACAGGTAGGTATTAAAAGACCATGTTAGCATCCCTACATTTATAATGACTCGCAGGTAGGTATTAAAAGACCATGTTAGCATCCCTACATTTATAATGACTCACAGGTAGGTATTAAAAGACCATGTTAGCATCCCTACATTTAAAATGATTCACAGGTAGGTATTAAAAGACCATGTTAGCATCCCTACATGTATAATGACTCACAGGTAGGTATTAAAAGACCATGTTAGCATCCCTACATTTATAATGACTCACAGGTAGGTATTAAAAGACCATGTTAGCATCCCTACATTTATAATGACTCACATGTAGGTATTAAAAGACCATGTTAGCATCCCTACATTTATAATGACTCACAGGTAGGTATTGAAAGACCATGTTAACATCCCTATATTTAAAATGGCTCATAGGTAGGTATTAAAAGACCATGTTAGCATCCTTACATTTATAATGAATCAGAGGTAGGTATTAAAAGACCATGTTAGCATCCCTACATGCATAATGACTCACAGGTATGTATTAAAATACCATGTTAGCATCCCTACATTTATAATGACCCACAGGTAGGTATTAAAAGACCATGTTAGCATCCCTACATGTATAATGACTCACAGGTAGGTATTAAAAGAACATGTTAGCATCCCTACATTTATAATGACTCACAGGTAGGTATTAAAAGAACATGTTAGCATCCCTACATTTATAATGACCCACAGGTAGGTATTAAAAAACCATGTTAGCATCCCTACATTTATAATGATTCATAGGTAGGTATTAAAAGACCATGTTAGCATCCCTACATTTATAATGACTCACAGGTAGGTATTAAAAGACCATGTTAGCATCCCTACATTTATAATGACTCACAGGTAGGTATTAAAAGACCATGTTAGCATCCCTACATTTATAATGACTCATAGGTAGGTATTAAAAGAACATGTTAGCGTCCCTACATTTATAATGACTCACATGTAGGTATTAAAAGACCATGTTAGCATCCCTACATTTATAATGACTCGCAGGTAGGTATTAAAAGACCATGTTAGCATCCCTACATTTATAATGACTCCCAGGTAGGTATTAAAAGACCATGTTAGCATCCCTACATTTATAATGACTCACAGGTAGGTATTAAAAGATCATGTTAGCATCCCTACATTTATAATGACTCAAAGGTAGGTATTAAAAGAACATGTTAGCATCCCTACATTTATAATGACTCACAGTTAGGTATTAAAAGACCATGTTAGCATCCCTACATTTAAAATGATTCACAGGTAGGTATTAAAAGACCATGTTAGCATCCCTACATTTATAATGACTCACATGTAGGTATTAAAAGACCATGTTAGCATCCCTACATTTATAATGACTCACTGGTAGGTATTAAAAGAACATGTTAGCATCCCTACATTTAAAATGACTCACAGGTAGGTATTAAAAACCATGTTAGCATCCCTACATGTATAATGACTCACAGGTAGGTATTAAAAGACCATGTTAGCATCCCTACATTTATAATGACTCACATGTAGGTATTAAAAGACCATGTTAGCATTCCTACATTTATAATGACTCACAGGTAGGTATTAAAAGAACATGTTAGCATCCCTACATTTAAAATGACTCACAGGTAGGTATTAAAAGACCATGTTAGCATCCCTACATTTAAAATGACTCACAGGTAGGTATTAAAAGACCATGTTAGCATCCCTACATTTATAATGACTCACAGGTAGGTATTAAAAGACCATGTTAACATCTCTACATTTATAATGACTCACAGGTAGGTATTAAAAGACCATGTTAGCATCCCTACATTTATAATGACCCACAGGTAGGTATTAAAAGATCATGTTAGCATCCCTACATTTATATTGACTCAAAGGTAGGTATTAAAAGAACATGTTAGCATCCCTACATTTATAATGACTCACAGGTAGGTAATAAAAGACCATGTTAGCATCCCTACATTTATAATGACTCACAGGTAGGTATTAAAAGACCATGTTAGCATCCCTACATTTATAATGACTCACAGGTAGGTATTAAAAGACCATGTTAGCATCCCTACATTTATAATGACTCCCAGGTAGGTATTAAAAGACCATGTTAGCATCCCTACATTTATAATGACTCACAGGTAGGTATTGAAAGACCATGTTAGCATCCCTACATCTAAAATAACTCACAGGTAGGTATTAAAAGAACATGTTAGCATCCCTACATTTATAATGACTCACAGGTAGGTATTAAAAGACCATGTTAGCATCCCTACATTTATAATGACTCACATGTAGGTATTAAAAGACCATGTTAGCATCCCTACATTTATAATGACTCGCAGGTAGGTATTAAAAGACCATGTTAGCATCCCTACATTTATAATGACTCACAGGTAGGTATTAAAAGAACATGTTAGCATCCCTACATTTAAAATGACTCACATGTAGGTATTAAAAGACCATGTTAGCATCCCTACATTTATAATGACTCGCAGGTAGGTATTAAAAGACCATGTTAGCATCCCTACATTTATAATGACTCACAGGTAGGTATTAAAAGACCATGTTAGCATCCCTACATTTAAAATGATTCACAGGTAGGTATTAAAAGACCATGTTAGCATCCCTACATTTATAATGACTCACATGTAGGTATTAAAAGACCATGTTAGCATCCCTACATTTATAATGACTCACGGGTAGGTATTAAAAGAACATGTTAGCATCCCTACATTTAAAATGATTCACAGGTAGGTATTAAAAGACCATGTTAGCATCCCTACATTTATAATGACTCACATGTAGGTATTAAAAGACCATGTTAGCATCCCTACATTTATAATGACTCACTGGGAGGTATTAAAAGAACATGTTAGCATCCCTACATTTATAATGACTCACAGGTAGGTATTAAAAGAACATGTTAACATCCCTACATTTATAATGACTCACAGGTAGGTATTAAAAGAACATGTTAGCATCCCTACATTTAAAATGACTCACAGGTAGGTATTAAAAGACCATGTTAGCATCCCTACATTTAAAATGACTCACATGTAGGTATTAAAAGACCATGTTAGCATCCCTACATTTATAATGACTCACAGGTAGGTATTAAAAGACCATGTTAGCATCCCTACATTTATAATGACCCACAGGTAGGTATTAAAAGATCATGTTAGCATCCCTACATTTATATTGACTCAAAGGTAGGTATTAAAATAACATGTTAGCATCCCTACATTTATAATGACTCACAGGTAGGTATTAAAAGACCATGTTAGCATCCCTACATTTATAATGACTCACAGGTAGGTATTAAAAGACCATGTTAGCATCCCTACATTTATAATGACTCACAGGTAGGTATTAAAAGACCATGTTAGCATCCCTACATTTATAATGACTCACAGGTAGGTATTAAAAGACCATGTTAGCATCCCTACATTTATAATGATTCATAGGTAGGTATTAAAAGACCATGTTAGCATCCCTACATTTATAATGAATCGCAGGTAGGTATTAAAAGACCATGTTAGCATCCCTACATTTATAATGACTCACAGGTAGGTATTAAAAGACCATGTTAGCATCCCTACATTTAAAATGATTCACAGGTAGGTATTAAAAGACCATGTTAGCATCCCTACATTTATAATGACTCACATGTAGGTATTAAAAGACCATGTTAGCATCCCTACATTTATAATGACTCACGGGTAGGTATTAAAAGAACATGTTAGCATCCCTACATTTAAAATGACTCACAGGTAGGTATTAAAAGGCCATGTTAGCATCCCTACATGTATAATGACTCACTGGTAGGTATTAAAAGACCATGTTAGCATCCCTACATTTATAATGACTCACAGGTAGGTATTAAAAAAACATGTTAGCATCCCTACAATTATAATGACTCACATGTATGTATTAAAAGACCATGTTAGCATCCCTACATTTATAATGACTCAGAGTTAGGTATTACAAGACCATGTTAGCATCCCTACATGTATAATGACCCACAGGTAGGTATTAAAAGACCATGTTAGCATCCCTACATTTATAATGACTCGCAGGTAGGTATTAAAAGACCATGTTAGCATCCCTACATTTATAATGACTCACAGGTAGGTATTAAAAGACCATGTTAGCATCCCTACATTTAAAATGATTCACAGGTAGGTATTAAAAGACCATGTTAGCATCCCTACATGTATAATGACTCACAGGTAGGTATTAAAAGACCATGTTAGCATCCCTACATTTATAATGACTCACAGGTAGGTATTAAAAGACCATGTTAGCATCCCTACATTTATAATGACTCACATGTAGGTATTAAAAGACCATGTTAGCATCCCTACATTTATAATGACTCACAGGTAGGTATTGAAAGACCATGTTAACATCCCTACATTTAAAATGGCTCATAGGTAGGTATTAAAAGACCATGTTAGCATCCTTACATTTATAATGAATCAGAGGTAGGTATTAAAAGACCATGTTAGCATCCCTACATGCATAATGACTCACAGGTATGTATTAAAATACCATGTTAGCATCCCTACATTTATAATGACCCACAGGTAGGTATTAAAAGACCATGTTAGCATCCCTACATGTATAATGACTCACAGGTAGGTATTAAAAGAACATGTTAGCATCCCTACATTTATAATGACTCACAGGTAGGTATTAAAAGAACATGTTAGCATCCCTACATTTATAATGACCCACAGGTAGGTATTAAAAAACAATGTTAGCATCCCTACATTTATAATGATTCATAGGTAGGTATTAAAAGACCATGTTAGCATCCCTACATTTATAATGACTCACAGGTAGATATTAAAAGACCATGTTAGCATCCCTACATTTATAATGACTCACAGGTAGGTATTAAAAGACCATGTTAGCATCCCTACATCTAAAATAACTCACAGGTAGGTATTAAAAGAACATGTTAGCATCCCTACATTTATAATGACTCACAGGTAGGTATTAAAAGACCATGTTAGCATCCCTACATTTATAATGACTCACATGTAGGTATTAAAAGACCATGTTAGCATCCCTACATTGATAATGACTCGCAGGTAGGTATTAAAAGACCATGTTAGCATCCCTACATGTATAATGACTCACATGTAGGTATTAAAAGAACATGTTAGCATCCCTACATTTAAAATGACTCACATGTAGGTATTAAAAGACCATGTTAGCATCCCTACATTTATAATGACTCGCAGGTAGGTATTAAAAGACCATGTTAGCATCCCTACATTTATAATGACTCACAGGTAGGTATTAAAAGACCATGTTAGCATCCCTACATTTAAAATGATTCACAGGTAGGTATTAAAAGACCATGTTAGCATCCCTACATTTATAATGACTCACATGTAGGTATTAAAAGACCATGTTAGCATCCCTACATTTATAATGACTCACGGGTAGGTATTAAAAGAACATGTTAGCATCCCTACATTTAAAATGACTCACAGGTAGGTATTAAAAGACCATGTTAGCATCCCTACATGTATAATGAATCGCAGGTAGGTATTAAAAGACCATGTTAGCATCCCTACATTTATAATGACTCACAGGTAGGTATTAAAAGACCATGTTAGCATCCCTACATTTAAAATGATTCACAGGTAGGTATTAAAAGACCATGTTAGCATCCCTACATTTATAATGACTCACATGTAGGTATTAAAAGACCATGTTAGCATCCCTACATTTATAATGACTCACGGGTAGGTATTAAAAGAACATGTTAGCATCCCTACATTTAAAATGACTCACAGGTAGGTATTAAAAGACCATGTTAGCATCCCTACATGTATAATGACTCACTGGTAGGTATTAAAAGACCATGTTAGCATCCCTACATTTATAATGACTCACAGGTAGGTATTAAAAAAACATGTTAGCATCCCTACAATTATAATGACTCACATGTATGTATTAAAAGACCATGTTAGCATCCCTACATTTATAATGACTCAGAGTTAGGTATTACAAGACCATGTTAGCATCCCTACATGTATAATGACCCACAGGTAGGTATTAAAAGACCATGTTAGCATCCCTACATTTATAATGACTCGCAGGTAGGTATTAAAAGACCATGTTAGCATCCCTACATTTATAATGACTCACAGGTAGGTATTAAAAGACCATGTTAGCATCCCTACATTTAAAATGATTCACAGGTAGGTATTAAAAGACCATGTTAGCATCCCTACATGTATAATGACTCACAGGTAGGTATTAAAAGACCATGTTAGCATCCCTACATTTATAATGACTCACAGGTAGGTATTAAAAGACCATGTTAGCATCCCTACATTTATAATGACTCACATGTAGGTATTAAAAGACCATGTTAGCATCCCTACATTTATAATGACTCACAGGTAGGTATTGAAAGACCATGTTAACATCCATACATTTAAAATGGCTCATAGGTAGGTATTAAAAGACCATGTTAGCATCCTTACATTTATAATGAATCAGAGGTAGGTATTAAAAGACCATGTTAGCATCCCTACATGCATAATGACTCACAGGTATGTATTAAAATACCATGTTAGCATCCCTACATTTATAATGACCCACAGGTAGGTATTAAAAGACCATGTTAGCATCCCTACATGTATAATGACTCACAGGTAGGTATTAAAAGAACATGTTAGCATCCCTACATTTATAATGACTCACAGGTAGGTATTAAAAGAACATGTTAGCATCCCTACATTTATAATGACCCACAGGTAGGTATTAAAAAACCATGTTAGCATCCCTACATTTATAATGATTCATAGGTAGGTATTAAAAGACCATGTTAGCATCCCTACATTTATAATGACTCACAGGTAGGTATTAAAAGACCATGTTAGCATCCCTACATTTATAATGACTCACAGGTAGGTATTAAAAGACCATGTTAGCATCCCTACATCTAAAATAACTCACAGGTAGGTATTAAAAGAACATGTTAGCATCCCTACATTTATAATGACTCACAGGTAGGTATTAAAAGACCATGTTAGCATCCCTACATTTATAATGACTCACATGTAGGTATTAAAAGACCATGTTAGCATCCCTACATTGATAATGACTCGCAGGTAGGTATTAAAAGACCATGTTAGCATCCCTACATGTATAATGACTCACATGTAGGTATTAAAAGAACATGTTAGCATCCCTACATTTAAAATGACTCACATGTAGGTATTAAAAGACCATGTTAGCATCCCTACATTTATAATGACTCGCAGGTAGGTATTAAAAGACCATGTTAGCATCCCTACATTTATAATGACTCACAGGTAGGTATTAAAAGACCATGTTAGCATCCCTACATTTAAAATGATTCACAGGTAGGTATTAAAAGACCATGTTAGCATCCCTACATTTATAATGACTCACATGTAGGTATTAAAAGACCATGTTAGCATCCCTACATTTATAATGACTCACGGGTAGGTATTAAAAGAACATGTTAGCATCCCTACATTTAAAATGACTCACAGGTAGGTATTAAAAGACCATGTTAGCATCCCTACATGTATAATGACTCACTGGTAGGTATTAAAAGACCATGTTAGCATCCCTACATTTATAATGACTCACAGGTAGGTATTAAAAAAACATGTTAGCATCTCTACATTTATAATGACTCACATGTATGTATTAAAAGACCATGTTAGCATCCCTACATTTATAATGACTCAGAGTTAGGTATTACAAGACCATGTTAGCATCCCTACATTTATAATGACCCACAGGTAGGTATTAAAAGACCATGTTAGCATCCCTACATTTATAATGACTCGCAGGTAGGTATTAAAAGACCATGTTAGCATCCCTACATTTATAATGACTCACAGGTAGGTATTAAAAGACCATGTTAGCATCCCTACATTTAAAATGATTCACAGGTAGGTATTAAAAGACCATGTTAGCATCCCTACATGTATAATGACTCACATGTAGGTATTAAAAGACCATGTTAGCATCCCTACATTTATAATGACTCGCATGTAGGTATTAAAAGACCATGTTAGCATCCCTACATTTATAATGACTCACATGTAGGTATTAAAAGACCATGTTAGCATCCCTACATTTATAATGACTCACAGGTAGGTATTAAAAGACCATGTTAGCATCCCTACATTTATAATGACTCACAGGTAGCTATTAAAAGACCATGTTAGCATCCCTACATTTAAAATGATTCACAGGTAGGTATTAAAAGACCATGTTAGCATCCCTACATTTATAATGACTCACAGGTAGGTATTGAAAGACCATGTTAACATCCATACATTTAAAATGGCTCATAGGTAGGTATTAAAAGACCATGTTAGCATCCTTACATTTATAATGAATCAGAGGTAGGTATTAAAAGACCATGTTAGCATCCCTACATGCATAATGACTCACAGGTATGTATTAAAATACCATGTTAGCATCCCTACATTTATAATGACCCACAGGTAGGTATTAAAAGACCATGTTAGCATCCCTACATGTATAATGACTCACAGGTAGGTATTAAAAGAACATGTTAGCATCCCTACATTTATAATGACTCACAGGTAGGTATTAAAAGAACATGTTAGCATCCCTACATTTATAATGACCCACAGGTAGGTATTAAAAAACCATGTTAGCATCCCTACATTTATAATGATTCATAGGTAGGTATTAAAAGACCATGTTAGCATCCCTACATTTATAATGACTCACAGGTAGGTATTAAAAGACCATGTTAGCATCCCTACATCTAAAATAACTCACAGGTAGGTATTAAAAGAACATGTTAGCATCCCTACATTTATAATGACTCACAGGTAGGTATTAAAAGACCATGTTAGCATCCCTACATTTATAATGACTCACATGTAGGTATTAAAAGACCATGTTAGCATCCCTACATTGATAATGACTCGCAGGTAGGTATTAAAAGACCATGTTAGCATCCCTACATGTATAATGACTCACATGTAGGTATTAAAAGAACATGTTAGCATCCCTACATTTAAAATGACTCACATGTAGGTATTAAAAGACCATGTTAGCATCCCTACATTTATAATGACTCGCAGGTAGGTATTAAAAGACCATGTTAGCATCCCTACATTTATAATGACTCACAGGTAGGTATTAAAAGACCATGTTAGCATCCCTACATTTAAAATGATTCACAGGTAGGTATTAAAAGACCATGTTAGCATCCCTACATTTATAATGACTCACATGTAGGTATTAAAAGACCATGTTAGCATCCCTACATTTATAATGACTCACGGGTAGGTATTAAAAGAACATGTTAGCATCCCTACATTTAAAATGACTCACAGGTAGGTATTAAAAGACCATGTTAGCATCCCTACATGTATAATGACTCACTGGTAGGTATTAAAAGACCATGTTAGCATCCCTACATTTATAATGACTCACAGGTAGGTATTAAAAAAACATGTTAGCATCTCTACATTTATAATGACTCACATGTATGTATTAAAAGACCATGTTAGCATCCCTACATTTATAATGACTCAGAGTTAGGTATTACAAGACCATGTTAGCATCCCTACATTTATAATGACCCACAGGTAGGTATTAAAAGACCATGTTAGCATCCCTACATTTATAATGACTCGCAGGTAGGTATTAAAAGACCATGTTAGCATCCCTACATTTATAATGACTCACAGGTAGGTATTAAAAGACCATGTTAGCATCCCTACATTTAAAATGATTCACAGGTAGGTATTAAAAGACCATGTTAGCATCCCTACATGTATAATGACTCACATGTAGGTATTAAAAGACCATGTTAGCATCCCTACATTTATAATGACTCGCATGTAGGTATTAAAAGACCATGTTAGCATCCCTACATTTATAATGACTCACATGTAGGTATTAAAAGACCATGTTAGCATCCCTACATTTATAATGACTCACAGGTAGGTATTAAAAGACCATGTTAGCATCCCTACATTTATAATGACTCACAGGTAGCTATTAAAAGACCATGTTAGCATCCCTACATTTAAAATGATTCACAGGTAGGTATTAAAAGACCATGTTAGCATCCCTACATTTATAATGACTCACATGTAGGTATTAAAAGACAATGTTAGCATCCCTACATTTATAATGACTCACGGGTAGGTATTAAAAGAACATGTTAGCATCCCTACATTTAAAATGACTCACAGGTAGGTATTAAAAGACCATGTTAGCATCCCTACATGTATAATGACTCACAGGTAGGTATTAAAAGACCATGTTAGCATCCCTACATTTATAATGACTCACAGGTAGGTATTAAAAAAACATGTTAGCATCCCTACATTTATAATGACTCACATATATGTATTAAAAGACCATGTTAGCATCCCTACATTTATAATGACTCAGAGTTAGGTATTACAAGACCATGTTAGCATCCCTACATTTATAATGACCCACAGGTAGGTATTAAAAGACCATGTTAGCATCCCTACATTTATAATGACTCGCATGTAGGTATTAAAAGACCATGTTAGCATCCCTACATGTATAATGACTCACAGGTAGGTATTAAAAGACCATGTTAGCATCCCTACATTTAAAATGATTCACAGGTAGGTATTAAAAGACCATGTTAGCATCCCTACATGTATAATGACTCATATGTAGGTATTAAAAGACCATGTTAGCATCCCTACATTTATAATGACTCACAGGTAGGTATTAAAAGACCATGTTAGCATCCCTACATTTATAATGACTCACATGTAGGTATTAAAAGACCATGTTAGCATCCCTACATTTAAAATGGCTCATAGGTAGGTATTAAAAGACCATGTTAGCATCCTTACATTTATAATGAATCAGAGGTAGGTATTAAAAGACCATGTTAGCATCCCTACATGCATAATGACTCACAGGTAGGTATTGAAATACCATGTTAGCATCCCTACATTTATAATGACCTACAGGTAGGTATTAAAAGAACATGTTAGCATCCCTACATGTATAATGACTCACAGGTAGGTATTAAAAGAACATGTTAGCATCCCTACATTTATAATGACTCACAGGTAGGTATTAAAAGAACATGTTAGCATCCCTACATTTATAATGACCCACAGGTAGGTATTAAAAAACCATGTTAGCATCCCTACATTTATAATGATTCATAGGTAGGTATTAAAAGACCATGTTAGCATCCCTACATTTATAATGACTCACAGGTAGGTATTAAAAGACCATGTTAGCATCCCTACATTTATAATGACTCACAGGTAGGTATTAAAAGACCATGTTAGCATCCCTACATCTAAAATAACTCACAGGTAGGTATTAAAAGAACATGTTAGCATCCCTACATTTATAATGACTCACAGGTAGGTATTAAAAGACCATGTTAGCATCCCTACATTTATAATGACTCACATGTAGGTATTAAAAGACCATGTTAGCATCCCTACATTTATAATGACTCGCAGGTAGGTATTAAAAGACCATGTTAGCATCCCTACATTTATAATGACTCACATGTAGGTATTAAAAGAACATGTTAGCATCCCTACATTTAAAATGACTCACATGTAGGTATTAAAAGACCATTTATAATGACTCGCAGGTAGGTATTAAAAGACCATGTTAGCATCCCTACATTTATAATGACTCACAGGTAGGTATTAAAAGACCATGTTAGCATCCCTACATTTAAAATGATTCACAGGTAGGTATTAAAAGACCATGTTAGCATCCCTACATTTATAATGACTCACATGTAGGTATTAAAAGACCATGTTAGCATCCCTACATTTATAATGACTCACGGGTAGGTATTAAAAGAACATGTTAGCATCCCTACATTTAAAATGACTCACAGGTAGGTATTAAAAGACCATGTTAGCATCCCTACATGTATAATGACTCACATGTATGTATTAAAAGACCATGTTAGCATCCCTACATTTATAATGACTCGCAGGTAGGTATTAAAAGACCATATTAGCATCCCTACATTTATAATGACTCACAGGTAGGTATTAAAAGACCATGTTAGCATCCCTACATTTAAAATGATTCACAGGTAGGTATTAAAAGACCATGTTAGCATCCCTACATGTATAATGACTCACATGTAGGTATTAAAAGACCATGTTAGCATCCCTACATTTATAATGACTCACATGTATGTATTAAAAGACCATGTTAGCATCCCTACATTTATAATGACTCGCAGGTAGGTATTAAAAGACCATATTAGCATCCCTACATTTATAATGACTCACAGGTAGGTATTAAAAGACCATGTTAGCATCCCTACATTTAAAATGATTCACAGGTAGGTATTAAAAGACCATGTTAGCATCCCTACATGTATAATGACTCACATGTAGGTATTAAAAGACCATGTTAGCATCCCTACATTTATAATGACTCACAGGTAGGTATTAAAAGACCATGTTAGCATCCCTACATTTATAATGACTCACATGTAGGTATTAAAAGACCATGTTAGCATCCCTACATTTATAATGACTCACAGGTAGGTATTAAAAGACCATGTTAGCATCCCTACATTTATAATGACTCACAGGTAGGTATTAAAAAAACATGTTAGCATCCCTACATTTATAATGACTCACATATATGTATTAAAAGACCATGTTAGCATCCCTACATTTATAATGACTCAGAGTTAGGTATTACAAGACCATGTTAGCATCCCTACATTTATAATGACCCACAGGTAGGTATTAAAAGACCATGTTAGCATCCCTACATTTATAATGACTCGCATGTACGTATTAAAAGACCATGTTAGCATCCCTACATTTATAATGACTCACAGGTAGGTATTAAAAGACCATGTTAGCATCCCTACATTTAAAATGATTCACAGGTAGGTATTAAAAGACCATGTTAGCATCCCTACATGTATAATGACTCATATGTAGGTATTAAAAGACCATGTTAGCATCCCTACATTTATAATGACTCACAGGTAGGTATTAAAAGACCATGTTAGCATCCCTACATTTATAATGACTCACATGTAGGTATTAAAAGACCATGTTAGCATTCCTACATTTATAATGACTCACAGGTAGGTATTGAAAGACCATGTTAGCATCCCTACATTTAAAATGGCTCATAGGTAGGTATTAAAAGACCATGTTAGCATCCTTACATTTATAATGAATCAGAGGTAGGTATTAAAAGACCATGTTAGCATCCCTACATGCATAATGACTCACAGGTAGGTATTAAAATACCATGTTAGCATCCCTACATTTAAAATGATTCACAGGTAGGTATTAAAAGACCATGTTAGCATCCCTACATGTATAATGACTCACATGTAGGTATTAAAAGACCATGTTAGCATCCCTACATTTATAATGACTCACAGGTAGGTATTAAAAGACCATGTTAGCATCCCTACATTTATAATGACTCACATGTAGGTATTAAAAGACCATGTTAGCATCCCTACATTTATAATGACTCACAGGTAGGTATTGAAAGACCATGTTAGCATCCCTACATTTAAAATGGCTCATAGGTAGGTATTAAAAGACCATGTTAGCATCCTTACATTTATAATGAATCAGAGGTAGGTATTAAAAGACCATGTTAGCATCCCTACATGCATAATGACTCACAGGTAGGTATTAAAATACCATGTTAGCATCCCTACATTTATAATGACCCACAGGTAGGTATTAAAAGACCATGTTAGCATCCCTACATTTATAATGATTCATAGGTAGGTATTAAAAGACCATGTTAGCATCCCTACATTTATAATGACTCAAAGGTAGGTATTAAAAGACCATGTTAGCATCCCTACATTTATAATGACTCACAGGTAGGTATTAAAAGACCATGTTAGCATCCCTACATTTATAATGACTCACAGGTAGGTATTAAAAGACCATGTTAGCATCCCTACATTTATAATGACTCACAGGTAGGTATTAAAAGAACATGTTAGCATCCCTACATTTATAATGACCCACAGGTAGGTATTAAAAGACCATGTTAGCATCCCTACATGTATAATGACTCACAGGTAGGTATTAAAAAACCATGTTAGCATCCCTACATTTATAATGACTCATAGGTAGGTATTAAAAGAACATGTTAGCGTCCCTACATTTATAATGACTCACATGTAGGTATTAAAAGACCATGTTAGCATCCCTACATTTATAATGACTCGCAGGTAGGTATTAAAAGACCATGTTAGCATCCCTACATTTATAATGACTCACAGGTAGGTATTAAAAGACCATGTTAGCATCCCTACATTTAAAATGATTCACAGGTAGGTATTAAAAGAACATGTTAGCATCCCTACATTTATAATGACTCACATGTAGGTATTAAAAGACCATGTTAGCATCCCTACATTTATAATGACTCACGGGTAGGTATTAAAAGAACATGTTAGCATCCCTACATTTATAATGACTCACAGGTAGGTATTAAAAAAACATGTTAGCATCTCTACATTTATAATGACTCACATGTATGTATTAAAAGACCATGTTAGCATCCCTACATTTATAATGACTCAGAGTTAGGTATTACAAGACCATGTTAGCATCCCTACATTTATAATGACCCACAGGTAGGTATTAAAAGACCATGTTAGCATCCCTACATTTATAATGACTCGCAGGTAGGTATTAAAAGACCATATTAGCATCCCTACATTTATAATGACTCACAGGTAGGTATTAAAAGACCATGTTAGCATCCCTACATTTAAAATGATTCACAGGTAGGTATTAAAAGACCATGTTAGCATCCCTACATGTATAATGACTCACATGTAGGTATTAAAAGACCATGTTAGCATCCCTACATTTATAATGACTCACAGGTAGGTATTAAAAGACCATGTTAGCATCCCTACATTTATAATGACTCACATGTAGGTATTAAAAGACCATGTTAGCATCCCTACATTTATAATGACTCACAGGTAGGTATTGAAAGACCATGTTAGCATCCCTACATTTAAAATGGCTCATAGGTAGGTATTAAAAGACCATGTTAGCATCCTTACATTTATAATGAATCAGAGGTAGGTATTAAAAGACCATGTTAGCATCCCTACATGCATAATGACTCACAGGTAGGTATTAAAATACCATGTTAGCATCCCTACATTTATAATGACCCACAGGTAGGTATTAAAAGACCATGTTAGCATCCCTACATGTATAATGACTCACAGGTAGGTATTAAAAGAACATGTTAGCATCCCTACATTTATAATGACTCACAGGTAGGTATTAAAAGAACATGTTAGCATCCCTACATTTATAATGACCCAGAGGTAGGTATTAAAAAACCATGTTAGCATCCCTACATTTATAATGATTCATAGGTAGGTATTAAAAGACCATGTTAGCATCCCTACATTTATAATGACTCAAAGGTAGGTATTAAAAGACCATGTTAGCATCCCTACATTTATAATGACTCACAGGTAGGTATTAAAAGACCATGTTAGCATCCCTACATTTATAATGACTCACAGGTAGGTATTAAAAGAACATGTTAGCATCCCTACATTTATAATGACCCACAGGTAGGTATTAAAAGACCATGTTAGCATCCCTACATGTATAATGACTCACAGGTAGGTATTAAAAAACCATGTTAGCATCCCTACATTTATAATGACTCATAGGTAGGTATTAAAAGAACATGTTAGCGTCCCTACATTTATAATGACTCACATGTAGGTATTAAAAGACCATGTTAGCATCCCTACATTTATAATGACTCGCAGGTAGGTATTAAAAGACCATGTTAGCATCCCTACATTTATAATGACTCACATGTAGGTATTAAAAGACCATGTTAGCATCCCTACATTTATAATGACTCGCAGGTAGGTATTAAAAGACCATGTTAGCATCCCTACATTTATAATGACTCCCAGGTAGGTATTAAAAGACCATGTTAGCATCCCTACATTTATAATGACTCACAGGTAGGTATTAAAAGATCATGTTAGCATCCCTACATTTATAATGACTCAAAGGTAGGTATTAAAAGACCATATTAGCATCCCTACATTTATAATGACTCACAGGTAGGTATTAAAAGACCATGTTAGCATCCCTACATTTAAAATGATTCACAGGTAGGTATTAAAAGACCATGTTAGCATCCCTACATGTATAATGACTCACATGTAGGTATTAAAAGACCATGTTAGCATCCCTACATTTATAATGACTCACAGGTAGGTATTAAAAGACCATGTTAGCATCCCTACATTTATAATGACTCACATGTAGGTATTAAAAGACCATGTTAGCATCCCTACATTTATAATGACTCACAGGTAGGTATTGAAAGACCATGTTAGCATCCCTACATTTAAAATGGCTCATAGGTAGGTATTAAAAGACCATGTTAGCATCCTTACATTTATAATGAATCAGAGGTAGGTATTAAAAGACCATGTTAGCATCCCTACATGCATAATGACTCACAGGTAGGTATTAAAATACCATGTTAGCATCCCTACATTTATAATGACCCACAGGTAGGTATTAAAAGACCATGTTAGCATCCCTACATGTATAATGACTCACAGGTAGGTATTAAAAGAACATGTTAGCATCCCTACATTTATAATGACTCACAGGTAGGTATTAAAAGAACATGTTAGCATCCCTACATTTATAATGACCCAGAGGTAGGTATTAAAAAACCATGTTAGCATCCCTACATTTATAATGATTCATAGGTAGGTATTAAAAGACCATGTTAGCATCCCTACATTTATAATGACTCAAAGGTAGGTATTAAAAGACCATGTTAGCATCCCTACATTTATAATGACTCACAGGTAGGTATTAAAAGACCATGTTAGCATCCCTACATTTATAATGACTCACAGGTAGGTATTAAAAGAACATGTTAGCATCCCTACATTTATAATGACCCACAGGTAGGTATTAAAAGACCATGTTAGCATCCCTACATGTATAATGACTCACAGGTAGGTATTAAAAAACCATGTTAGCATCCCTACATTTATAATGACTCATAGGTAGGTATTAAAAGAACATGTTAGCGTCCCTACATTTATAATGACTCACATGTAGGTATTAAAAGACCATGTTAGCATCCCTACATTTATAATGACTCGCAGGTAGGTATTAAAAGACCATGTTAGCATCCCTACATTTATAATGACTCACATGTAGGTATTAAAAGACCATGTTAGCATCCCTACATTTATAATGACTCGCAGGTAGGTATTAAAAGACCATGTTAGCATCCCTACATTTATAATGACTCCCAGGTAGGTATTAAAAGACCATGTTAGCATCCCTACATTTATAATGACTCACAGGTAGGTATTAAAAGATCATGTTAGCATCCCTACATTTATAATGACTCAAAGGTAGGTATTAAAAGAACATGTTAGCATCCCTACATTTATAATGACTCACAGTTAGGTATTAAAAGACCATGTTAGCATCCCTACATTTAAAATGATTCACAGGTAGGTATTAAAAGACCATGTTAGCATCCCTACATTTATAATGACTCACATGTAGGTATTAAAAGACCATGTTAGCATCCCTACATTTATAATGACTCACTGGTAGGTATTAAAAGAACATGTTAGCATCCCTACATTTAAAATGACTCACAGGTAGGTATTAAAAACCATGTTAGCATCCCTACATGTATAATGACTCACAGGTAGGTATTAAAAGACCATGTTAGCATCCCTACATTTATAATGACTCACAGGTAGGTATTAAAAGACCATGTTAGCATTCCTACATTTATAATGACTCACAGGTAGGTATTAAAAGAACATGTTAGCATCCCTACATTTAAAATGACTCACAGGTAGGTATTAAAAGACCATGTTAGCATCCCTACATTTAAAATGACTCACAGGTAGGTATTAAAAGACCATGTTAGCATCCCTACATTTATAATGACTCACAGGTAGGTATTAAAAGACCATGTTAACATCTCTACATTTATAATGACTCACAGGTAGGTATTAAAAGACCATGTTAGCATCCCTACATTTATAATGACCTACAGGTAGGTATTAAAAGATCATGTTAGCATCCCTACATTTATATTGACTCAAAGGTAGGTATTAAAAGAACATGTTAGCATCCCTACATTTATAATGACTCACAGGTAGGTAATAAAAGACCATGTTAGCATCCCTACATTTATAATGACTCACAGGTAGGTATTAAAAGACCATGTTAGCATCCCTACATTTATAATGACTCACAGGTAGGTATTAAAAGACCATGTTAGCATCCCTACATTTATAATGACTCCCAGGTAGGTATTAAAAGACCATGTTAGCATCCCTACATTTATAATGACTCACAGGTAGATAGTAAAAGACCATATTAGCATCCCTACATTTATAATGACTCACAGGTAGGTATTAAAAGAACATGTTAGCATCCCTACATTTAAAATGACTCACAGGTAGGTATTAAAAGACCATGTTAGCATCCCTACATTTATAATGACTCACAGGTAGGTATTAAAAGACCATGTTAGCATCCCTACATCTAAAATAACTCACAGGTAGGTATTAAAAGAACATGTTAGCATCCCTACATTTATAATGACTCACAGGTAGGTATTAAAAGACCATGTTAGCATCCCTACATTTATAATGACTCACATGTAGGTATTAAAAGACCATGTTAGCATCCCTACATTTATAATGACTCGCAGGTAGGTATTAAAAGACCATGTTAGCATCCCTACATTTATAATGACTCACATGTAGGTATTAAAAGAACATGTTAGCATCCCTACATTTAAAATGACTCATATGTAGGTATTAAAAGACCATGTTAGCATCCCTACATTTATAATGACTCGCAGGTAGGTATTAAAAGACCATGTTAGCATCCCTACATTTATAATGACTCACAGGTAGGTATTAAAAGACCATGTTAGCATCTCTACATTTAAAATGATTCACAGGTAGGTATTAAAAGACCATGTTAGCATCCCTACATTTATAATGACTCACATGTAGGTATTAAAAGACCATGTTAGCCTCCCTACATTTATAATGACTCATGGGTAGGTATTAAAAGAACATGTTAGCATCCCTACATTTAAAATGATTCACAGGTAGGTATTAAAAGACCATGTTAGCATCCCTACATTTATAATGACTCACATGTAGGTATTAAAAGACCATGTTAGCATCCCTACATTTATAATGACTCACTGGTAGGTATTAAAAGAAGATATTAGCATCCCTACATTTAAAATGACTCACAGGTAGGTATTAAAAGACCATGTTAGCATCCCTACATTTATAATGACTCACATGTAGGTATTAAAAGACCATGTTAGCATTCCTACATTTATAATGACTCACAGGTAGGTATTAAAAGAACATGTTAGCATCCCTACATTTAAAATGACTCACAGGTAGGTATTAAAAGACCATGTTAGCATCCCTACATTTAAAATGACTCACAGGTAGGTATTAAAAGACCATGTTAGCATCCCTACATTTATAATGACTCACAGGTAGGTATTAAAAGACCATATTAGCATCCCTATATTTATAATGACCCACAGGTAGGTATTAAAAGATCATGTTAGCATCCCTACATTTATATTGACTCAAAGGTAGGTATTAAAAGAACATGTTAGCATCCCTACATTTATAATGACTCACAGGTAGGTATTAAAAGACCATGTTAGCATCCCTACATTTATAATGACTCACAGGTAGGTATTAAAAGACCATGTTAGCATCCCTACATTTATAATGACTCACAGGTAGGTATTAAAAGACCATGTTAGCATCCCTACATTTATAATGACTCACAGGTAGGTATTAAAAGACCATGTTAGCATCCCTACATTTATAATGACTCACAGGTAGGTAGTAAAAGACCATGTTAGCATCCCTACATTTATAATGACTCACAGGTAGGTATTAAAAGAACATGTTAGCATCCCTACATTTAAAATGACTCACAGGTAGGTATTAAAAGACCATGTTAGCATCCCTACATTTATAATGACTCACAGGTAGGTATTAAAAGACCATGTTAGCATCCCTACATTTATAATGACCCACAGGTAGGTATTAAAAGATCATGTTAGCATCCCTACATTTATAATGACCCACAGGTAGGTATTAAAAGATCATGTTAGCATCCCTACATTTATATTGACTCACAGGTAGGTATTAAAATGATTCACAGGTAGGTATTAAAAGACCATGTTAGCATCCCTACATGTATAATGACTCACATGTAGGTATTAAAAGACCATGTTAGCATCCCTACATTTATAATGACTCACAGGTAGGTATTAAAAGACCATGTTAGCATCCCTACATTTATAATGACTCACATGTAGGTATTAAAAGACCATGTTAGCATCCCTACATTTATAATGACTCACAGGTAGGTATTGAAAGACCATGTTAGCATCCCTACATTTAAAATGGCTTATAGGTAGGTATTAAAAGACCATGTTAGCATCCTTACATTTATAATGAATCAGAGGTAGGTATTAAAAGACCATGTTAGCATCCCTACATGCATAATGACTCACAGGTAGGTATTAAAATACCATGTTAGCATCCCTACATTTATAATGACCCACAGGTAGGTATTAAAAGACCATGTTAGCATCCTTACATGTATAATGACTCACAGGTAGGTATTAAAAGAACATGTTAGCATCCCTACATTTATAATGACTCACAGGTAGGTATTAAAAGAACATGTTAGCATCCCTACATTTATAATGACCCACAGGTAGGTATTAAAAAACCATGTTAGCATCCCTACATTTATAATGATTCATAGGTAGGTATTAAAAGACCATGTTAGCATCCCTACATTTATAATGACTCACAGGTAGGTATTAAAAGACCATGTTAGCATCCCTACATTTATAATGACTCACAGGTAGGTATTAAAAGACCATGTTAGCATCCCTACATTTATAATGACTCACAGGTAGGTATTAAAAGAACATGTTAGCATCCCTACATTAATAATGACCCACAGGTAGGTATTAAAAGACCATGTTAGCATCCCTACATTTATAATGACTCACAGGTAGGTATTAAAAAACCATGTTAGCATCCCTACATTTATAATGACTCATAGGTAGGTATTAAAAGAACATGTTAGCATCCCTACATTTATAATGACTCACAGGTAGGTATTAAAAGACCATGTTAGCATCCCTACATTTATAATGACTCACTGGTAGGTATTAAAAGACCATGTTAGCATCCCTACATTTATAATGACTCGCAGGTAGGTATTAAAAGACCATGTTAGCATCCCTACATTTATAATGACTCACAGGTAGGTATTAAAAGACCATGTTAGCATCCCTACATTTATAATGACTCGCAAGTAGGTATTAAAAGACCATGTTAGCATCCCTACATTTATAATGACTCACAGGTAGGTATTAAAAGACCATGTTAGCATCCCTACATTTATAATGACTCACATGTAGGTATTAAAAGACCATGTTAGCATCCCTACATTTATAATGACTCGCAGGTAGGTATTAAAAGACCATGTTAGCATCCCTACATTTATAATGACTCACATGTAGGTATTGAAAGACCATGTTAGCATCCCTACATTTAAAATGGCTCATAGGTAGGTATTAAAAGACCATGTTAGCATCCTTACATTTATAATGAATCAGAGGTAGGTATTAAAAGACCATGTTAGCATCCCTACATGCATAATGACTCACAGGTAGGTATTAAAATACCATGTTAGCATCCCTACATTTATAATGACCCACAGGTAGGTATTAAAAGACCATGTTAGCATCCTTACATGTATAATGACTCACAGGTAGGTATTAAAAGAACATGTTAGCATCCCTACATTTATAATGACTCACAGGTAGGTATTAAAAGAACATGTTAGCATCCCTACATTTATAATGACCCACAGGTAGGTATTAAAAAACCATGTTAACATCCCTACATTTATAATGATTCATAGGTAGGTATTAAAAGACCATGTTAGCATCCCTACATTTATAATGACTCACAGGTAGGTATTAAAAGACCATGTTAGCATCACTACATTTATAATGACTCACAGGTAGGTATTAAAAGACCATGTTAGCATCCCTACATTTATAATGACTCACAGGTAGGTATTAAAAGAACATGTTAGCATCCCTACATTAATAATGACCCACAGGTAGGTATTAAAAGACCATGTTAGCATCCCTACATTTATAATGACTCACAGGTAGGTATTAAAAAACCATGTTAGCATCCCTACATTTATAATGACTCACAGGTAGGTATTAAAAGAACATGTTAGCATCCCTACATTTATAATGACTCACAGGTAGGTATTAAAAGACCATGTTAGCATCCCTACATTTATAATGACTCACAGGTAGGTATTAAAAGACCATGTTAGCATCCCTACATTTATAATGACTTGCAGGTAGGTATTAAAAGACCATGTTAGCATCCCTACATTTATAATGACTCACAGGTAGGTATTAAAAGACCATGTTAGCATCCCTACATGTATAATGACTCACATGTAGGTATTAAAAGACCATGTTAGCATCCCTACATTTATAATGACTCACAGGTAGGTATTAAAAGAACATGTTAGCATCCCTACATTTAAAATGACTCACAGGTAGATATTAAAAGACCATGTTAGCATCCCTACATGTATAATGACTCACATGTAGGTATTAAAAGACCATGTTAGCATCCCTACATTTATAATGACTCACAGGTAGGTATTAAAAGACCATGTTAGCATCCCTACATTTATAATGACTCACAGGTAGGTATTAAAAGACCATGTTAGCATCCCTACATTTAAAATGACTCACAGGTAGGTATTAAAAGACCATGTTAGCATTCCTACATCTAAAATAACTCACAGGTAGGTATTAAAAGAACATGTTAGCATCCCTACATTTATAATGACTCACAGGTAGGTATTAAAAGAACATGTTAGCATCCCTACTTTTAAAATGACTCACATGTAGTTATTTAAAGACCATGTTAGCATCCCTACATTTATAATGACTCGCAGGTAGGTATTAAAAGACCATGTTAGCATCCCTACATTTATAATGACTCACAGGTAGGTATTAAAAAACCATGTTAGTATCCCTACATTTATAATGACTCACATGTATGTATTAAAAGACCATGTTAGCATCCCTACATTTATAATGACTCAGAGGTAGGTATTACAAGACCATGTTAGCATCCCTACATTTATAATGACTCACAGGTAGGTATTAAAAGACCATGTTAGCATCCCTACATTTATAATGACTCGCAGGTAGGTATTAAAAGACCATGTTAGCATCCCTACATTTATAATGACTCCCAGGTAGGTATTAAAAGACCATGTTAGCATCCCTACATTTAAAATGATTCACAGGTAGGTATTAAAAGACCATGTTAGCATCCCTACATGTATAATGACTCACATGTAGGTATTAAAAGACCATGTTAGCATCCCTACATTTATAATGACTCACAGGTAGGTATTAAAAGAACATGTTAGCATCCCTACATTTAAAATGACTCACAAAAAGGTATTAAAAGACGATGTTAGCATCCCTACATGTATAATGACTCACTGGTAGGTATTAAAGACCATGTTAGCATCCCTACATTTATAATGACTCACAGGTAGCTATTAAAAGACCATGTTAGCATCCCTACATTTATAATGACTCACTGGTAGGTATTAAAAGACCATGTTAGCATCCCTACATTTATAATGACTCACAGGTAGGTATTAAAAGACCATGTTAGCATCCCTACATTTATAATGACTCACAGGTAGGTATTAAAAGACCATGTTAGCATCCCTACATTTATAATGACTCACAGGTAGGTATTAAAAGACCATGTTAGCATCCCTACATTTATAATGACTCGCAGGTAGGTATTAAAAGACCATGTTAGCATCCCTACATTTATAATGACTCCCAGGTAGGTATTAAAAGACCATGTTAGCATCCCTACATTTAAAATGATTCACAGGTAGGTATTAAAAGACCATGTTAGCATCCCTACATGTATAATGACTCACATGTAGGTATTAAAAGACCATGTTAGCATCCCTACATTTATAATGACTCACAGGTAGGTATTAAAAAACCATGTTAGCATCCCTACATTTATAATGACTCACAGGTAGGTATTAAAAGAACATGTTAGCATCCCTACATTTATAATGACTCACAGGTAGGTATTAAAAGACCATGTTAGCATCCCTACATTTATAATGACTCACAGGTAGGTATTAAAAGACCATGTTAGCATCCCTACATTTATAATGACTCGCAGGTAGGTATTAAAAGACCATGTTAGCATCCCTACATTTATAATGACTCACAGGTAGGTATTAAAAGACCATGTTAGCATCCCTACATGTATAATGACTCACATGTAGGTATTAAAAGACCATGTTAGCATCCCTACATTTATAATGACTCACAGGTAGGTATTAAAAGAACATGTTAGCATCCCTACATTTAAAATGACTCACAGGTAGATATTAAAAGACCATGTTAGCATCCCTACATGTATAATGACTCACATGTAGGTATTAAAAGACCATGTTAGCATCCCTACATTTATAATGACTCACAGGTAGGTATTAAAAGACCATGTTAGCATCCCTACATTTATAATGACTCACAGGTAGGTATTAAAAGACCATGTTAGCATCCCTACATTTAAAATGACTCACAGGTAGGTATTAAAAGACCATGTTAGCATTCCTACATCTAAAATAACTCACAGGTAGGTATTAAAAGAACATGTTAGCATCCCTACATTTATAATGACTCACAGGTAGGTATTAAAAGAACATGTTAGCATCCCTACTTTTAAAATGACTCACATGTAGTTATTTAAAGACCATGTTAGCATCCCTACATTTATAATGACTCGCAGGTAGGTATTAAAAGACCATGTTAGCATCCCTACATTTATAATGACTCACAGGTAGGTATTAAAAAACCATGTTAGTATCCCTACATTTATAATGACTCACATGTATGTATTAAAAGACCATGTTAGCATCCCTACATTTATAATGACTCAGAGGTAGGTATTACAAGACCATGTTAGCATCCCTACATTTATAATGACTCACAGGTAGGTATTAAAAGACCATGTTAGCATCCCTACATTTATAATGACTCGCAGGTAGGTATTAAAAGACCATGTTAGCATCCCTACATTTATAATGACTCCCAGGTAGGTATTAAAAGACCATGTTAGCATCCCTACATTTAAAATGATTCACAGGTAGGTATTAAAAGACCATGTTAGCATCCCTACATGTATAATGACTCACATGTAGGTATTAAAAGACCATGTTAGCATCCCTACATTTATAATGACTCACAGGTAGGTATTAAAAGAACATGTTAGCATCCCTACATTTAAAATGACTCACAAAAAGGTATTAAAAGACGATGTTAGCATCCCTACATGTATAATGACTCACTGGTAGGTATTAAAGACCATGTTAGCATCCCTACATTTATAATGACTCACAGGTAGCTATTAAAAGACCATGTTAGCATCCCTACATTTATAATGACTCACTGGTAGGTATTAAAAGACCATGTTAGCATCCCTACATTTATAATGACTCACAGGTAGGTATTAAAAGACCATGTTAGCATCCCTACATTTATAATGACTCACAGGTAGGTATTAAAAGACCATGTTAGCATCCCTACATTTATAATGACTCACAGGTAGGTATTAAAAGACCATGTTAGCATCCCTACATTTATAATGACTCGCAGGTAGGTATTAAAAGACCATGTTAGCATCCCTACATTTATAATGACTCCCAGGTAGGTATTAAAAGACCATGTTAGCATCCCTACATTTAAAATGATTCACAGGTAGGTATTAAAAGACCATGTTAGCATCCCTACATGTATAATGACTCACATGTAGGTATTAAAAGACCATGTTAGCATCCCTACATTTATAATGACTCACAGGTAGGTATTAAAAGACCATGTTAGCATCCCTACATTTATAATGACTCACAGGTAGGTATTAAAAGACCATGTTAGCATCCCTACATTTATAATGACTCACAGGTAGGTATTAAAAGACCATGTTAGCATCCCTACATTTAAAATGACTCACAGGTAGGTATGAAAAGACCATGTTAGCATTCCTACATCTAAAATAACTCACAGGTAGGTATTAAAAGAACATGTTAGCATCCCTACATTTATAATGACTCACAGGTAGGTATTAAAAGAACATGTTAGCATCCCTACTTTTAAAATGACTCACATGTAGGTATTTAAAGACCATGTTAGCATCCCTACATTTATAATGACTCGCAGGTAGGTATTAAAAGACCATGTTAGCATCCCTACATTTATAATGACTCACAGGTAGGTATTAAAAGATCATGTTAGCATCCCTACATTTAAAATGATTCACAGGTAGGTATTAAAAGACCATGTTAGCATCCCTACATGTATAATGACTCACATGTAGGTATTAAAAGACCATGGTAGCATTCCTACATTTATAATGACTCACAGGTAGGTATTAAAAGAACATGTTAGCATCCCTACATTTAAAATGACTCACAGGTAGATATTAAAAGACCATGTTAGCATCCCTACATGTATAATGACTCACATGTAGGTATTAAAAGACCATGTTAGCATCCCTACATTTATAATGACTCACAGGTAGGTATTAAAAGACCATGTTAGCATCCCTACATTTATAATGACTCACAGGTAGGTATTAAAAGAACATGTTAGCATCCCTACATTAATAATGACCCACAGGTAGGTATTAAAAGACCATGTTAGCATCCCTACATGTATAATGACTCACAGGTAGGTATTAAAAAACCATGTTAGCATCCCTACATTTATAATGACTCATAGGTAGGTATTAAAAGAACATGTTAGCATCCCTACATTTATAATGGTAGGTATTAAAAGACCATGTTAGCATCCCTACATTAATAATGACTCACAGGTAGGTATTAAAAGACCATGTTAGCATCCCTACATTTATAATGACTCGCAGGTAGGTATTAAAAGACCATGTTAGCATCCCTACATTTATAATGACTCACAGGTAGGTATTAAAAGACCATGTTAGCATCCCTACATTTATAATGACTCGCAAGTAGGTATTAAAAGACCATGTTAGCATCCCTACATTTATAATGACTCCCAGGTAGGTATTAAAAGACCATGTTAGCATCCCTACATTTAAAATGATTCACAGGTAGGTATTAAAAGACCATGTTAGCATCCCTACATTTATAATGACTCACATGTAGGTATTAAAAGACCATGTTAGCATCCCTACATTTATAATGACTCACAGGTAGGTATTAAAAGACCATGTTAGCATCCCTACATTTATAATGATTCATAGGTAGGTATTAAAAGACCATGTTAGCATCCCTACATTTATAATGACTCAAAGGTAGGTATTAAAAGACCATGTTAGCATCCCTACATTTATAATGACTCACAGGTAGGTATTAAAAGACCATGTTAGCATCCCTACATTTATAATGACTCACAGGTAGGTATTAAAAGACCATGTTAGCATCCCTACATTTATAATGACTCACAGGTAGGTATTAAAAGAACATGTTAGCATCCCTACATTTATAATGACCCACAGGTAGGTATTAAAAGACCATGTTAGCATCCCTACATGTATAATGACTCACAGGTAGGTATTAAAAAACCATGTTAGCATCCCTACATTTATAATGACTCATAGGTAGGTATTAAAAGAACATGTTAGCGTCCCTACATTTATAATGACTCACATGTAGGTATTAAAAGACCATGTTAGCATCCCTACATTTATAATGACTCGCAGGTAGGTATTAAAAGACCATGTTAGCATCCCTACATTTATAATGACTCACAGGTAGGTATTAAAAGACCATGTTAGCATCCCTACATTTAAAATGATTCACAGGTAGGTATTAAAAGACCATGTTAGCATCCCTACATTTATAATGACTCACATGTAGGTATTAAAAGACCATGTTAGCATCCCTACATTTATAATGACTCACGGGTAGGTATTAAAAGAACATGTTAGCATCCCTACATTTATAATGACTCACAGGTAGGTATTAAAAAAACATGTTAGCATCTCTACATTTATAATGACTCACATGTATGTATTAAAAGACCATGTTAGCATCCCTACATTTATAATGACTCAGAGTTAGGTATTACAAGACCATGTTAGCATCCCTACATTTATAATGACCCACAGGTAGGTATTAAAAGACCATGTTAGCATCCCTACATTTATAATGACTCGCAGGTAGGTATTAAAAGACCATATTAGCATCCCTACATTTATAATGACTCACAGGTAGGTATTAAAAGACCATGTTAGCATCCCTACATTTAAAATGATTCACAGGTAGGTATTAAAAGACCATGTTAGCATCCCTACATGTATAATGACTCACATGTAGGTATTAAAAGACCATGTTAGCATCCCTACATTTATAATGACTCACAGGTAGGTATTAAAAGACCATGTTAGCATCCCTACATTTATAATGACTCACATGTAGGTATTAAAAGACCATGTTAGCATCCCTACATTTATAATGACTCACAGGTAGGTATTGAAAGACCATGTTAGCATCCCTACATTTAAAATGGCTCATAGGTAGGTATTAAAAGACCATGTTAGCATCCTTACATTTATAATGAATCAGAGGTAGGTATTAAAAGACCATGTTAGCATCCCTACATGCATAATGACTCACAGGTAGGTATTAAAATACCATGTTAGCATCCCTACATTTATAATGACCCACAGGTAGGTATTAAAAGACCATGTTAGCATCCCTACATGTATAATGACTCACAGGTAGGTATTAAAAGAACATGTTAGCATCCCTACATTTATAATGACTCACAGGTAGGTATTAAAAGAACATGTTAGCATCCCTACATTTATAATGACCCAGAGGTAGGTATTAAAAAACCATGTTAGCATCCCTACATTTATAATGATTCATAGGTAGGTATTAAAAGACCATGTTAGCATCCCTACATTTATAATGACTCAAAGGTAGGTATTAAAAGACCATGTTAGCATCCCTACATTTATAATGACTCACAGGTAGGTATTAAAAGACCATGTTAGCATCCCTACATTTATAATGACTCACAGGTAGGTATTAAAAGAACATGTTAGCATCCCTACATTTATAATGACCCACAGGTAGGTATTAAAAGACCATGTTAGCATCCCTACATGTATAATGACTCACAGGTAGGTATTAAAAAACCATGTTAGCATCCCTACATTTATAATGACTCATAGGTAGGTATTAAAAGAACATGTTAGCGTCCCTACATTTATAATGACTCACATGTAGGTATTAAAAGACCATGTTAGCATCCCTACATTTATAATGACTCGCAGGTAGGTATTAAAAGACCATGTTAGCATCCCTACATTTATAATGACTCACATGTAGGTATTAAAAGACCATGTTAGCATCCCTACATTTATAATGACTCGCAGGTAGGTATTAAAAGACCATGTTAGCATCCCTACATTTATAATGACTCCCAGGTAGGTATTAAAAGACCATGTTAGCATCCCTACATTTATAATGACTCACAGGTAGGTATTAAAAGATCATGTTAGCATCCCTACATTTATAATGACTCAAAGGTAGGTATTAAAAGACCATATTAGCATCCCTACATTTATAATGACTCACAGGTAGGTATTAAAAGACCATGTTAGCATCCCTACATTTAAAATGATTCACAGGTAGGTATTAAAAGACCATGTTAGCATCCCTACATGTATAATGACTCACATGTAGGTATTAAAAGACCATGTTAGCATCCCTACATTTATAATGACTCACAGGTAGGTATTAAAAGACCATGTTAGCATCCCTACATTTATAATGACTCACATGTAGGTATTAAAAGACCATGTTAGCATCCCTACATTTATAATGACTCACAGGTAGGTATTGAAAGACCATGTTAGCATCCCTACATTTAAAATGGCTCATAGGTAGGTATTAAAAGACCATGTTAGCATCCTTACATTTATAATGAATCAGAGGTAGGTATTAAAAGACCATGTTAGCATCCCTACATGCATAATGACTCACAGGTAGGTATTAAAATACTATGTTAGCATCCCTACATTTATAATGACCCACAGGTAGGTATTAAAAGACCATGTTAGCATCCCTACATGTATAATGACTCACAGGTAGGTATTAAAAGAACATGTTAGCATCCCTACATTTATAATGACTCACAGGTAGGTATTAAAAGAACATGTTAGCATCCCTACATTTATAATGACCCAGAGGTAGGTATTAAAAAACCATGTTAGCATCCCTACATTTATAATGATTCATAGGTAGGTATTAAAAGACCATGTTAGCATCCCTACATTTATAATGACTCAAAGGTAGGTATTAAAAGACCATGTTAGCATCCCTACATTTATAATGACTCACAGGTAGGTATTAAAAGACCATGTTAGCATCCCTACATTTATAATGACTCACAGGTAGGTATTAAAAGAACATGTTAGCATCCCTACATTTATAATGACCCACAGGTAGGTATTAAAAGACCATGTTAGCATCCCTACATGTATAATGACTCACAGGTAGGTATTAAAAAACCATGTTAGCATCCCTACATTTATAATGACTCATAGGTAGGTATTAAAAGAACATGTTAGCGTCCCTACATTTATAATGACTCACATGTAGGTATTAAAAGACCATGTTAGCATCCCTACATTTATAATGACTCGCAGGTAGGTATTAAAAGACCATGTTAGCATCCCTACATTTATAATGACTCACATGTAGGTATTAAAAGACCATGTTAGCATCCCTACATTTATAATGACTCGCAGGTAGGTATTAAAAGACCATGTTAGCATCCCTACATTTATAATGACTCCCAGGTAGGTATTAAAAGACCATGTTAGCATCCCTACATTTATAATGACTCACAGGTAGGTATTAAAAGATCATGTTAGCATCCCTACATTTATAATGACTCAAAGGTAGGTATTAAAAGAACATGTTAGCATCCCTACATTTATAATGACTCACAGTTAGGTATTAAAAGACCATGTTAGCATCCCTACATTTAAAATGATTCACAGGTAGGTATTAAAAGACCATGTTAGCATCCCTACATTTATAATGACTCACATGTAGGTATTAAAAGACCATGTTAGCATCCCTACATTTATAATGACTCACTGGTAGGTATTAAAAGAACATGTTAGCATCCCTACATTTAAAATGACTCACAGGTAGGTATTAAAAACCATGTTAGCATCCCTACATGTATAATGACTCACAGGTAGGTATTAAAAGACCATGTTAGCATCCCTACATTTATAATGACTCACAGGTAGGTATTAAAAGACCATGTTAGCATTCCTACATTTATAATGACTCACAGGTAGGTATTAAAAGAACATGTTAGCATCCCTACATTTAAAATGACTCACAGGTAGGTATTAAAAGACCATGTTAGCATCCCTACATTTAAAATGACTCACAGGTAGGTATTAAAAGACCATGTTAGCATCCCTACATTTATAATGACTCACAGGTAGGTATTAAAAGACCATGTTAACATCTCTACATTTATAATGACTCACAGGTAGGTATTAAAAGACCATGTTAGCATCCCTACATTTATAATGACCTACAGGTAGGTATTAAAAGATCATGTTAGCATCCCTACATTTATATTGACTCAAAGGTAGGTATTAAAAGAACATGTTAGCATCCCTACATTTATAATGACTCACAGGTAGGTAATAAAAGACCATGTTAGCATCCCTACATTTATAATGACTCACAGGTAGGTATTAAAAGACCATGTTAGCATCCCTACATTTATAATGACTCACAGGTAGGTATTAAAAGACCATGTTAGCATCCCTACATTTATAATGACTCCCAGGTAGGTATTAAAAGACCATGTTAGCATCCCTACATTTATAATGACTCACAGGTAGATAGTAAAAGACCATATTAGCATCCCTACATTTATAATGACTCACAGGTAGGTATTAAAAGAACATGTTAGCATCCCTACATTTAAAATGACTCACAGGTAGGTATTAAAAGACCATGTTAGCATCCCTACATTTATAATGACTCACAGGTAGGTATTAAAAGACCATGTTAGCATCCCTACATCTAAAATAACTCACAGGTAGGTATTAAAAGAACATGTTAGCATCCCTACATTTATAATGACTCACAGGTAGGTATTAAAAGACCATGTTAGCATCCCTACATTTATAATGACTCACATGTAGGTATTAAAAGACCATGTTAGCATCCCTACATTTATAATGACTCGCAGGTAGGTATTAAAAGACCATGTTAGCATCCCTACATTTATAATGACTCACATGTAGGTATTAAAAGAACATGTTAGCATCCCTACATTTAAAATGACTCATATGTAGGTATTAAAAGACCATGTTAGCATCCCTACATTTATAATGACTCGCAGGTAGGTATTAAAAGACCATGTTAGCATCCCTACATTTATAATGACTCACAGGTAGGTATTAAAAGACCATGTTAGCATCTCTACATTTAAAATGATTCACAGGTAGGTATTAAAAGACCATGTTAGCATCCCTACATTTATAATGACTCACATGTAGGTATTAAAAGACCATGTTAGCATCCCTACATTTATAATGACTCATGGGTAGGTATTAAAAGAACATGTTAGCATCCCTACATTTAAAATGATTCACAGGTAGGTATTAAAAGACCATGTTAGCATCCCTACATTTATAATGACTCACATGTAGGTATTAAAAGACCATGTTAGCATCCCTACATTTATAATGACTCACTGGTAGGTATTAAAAGAAGATATTAGCATCCCTACATTTAAAATGACTCACAGGTAGGTATTAAAAGACCATGTTAGCATCCCTACATTTATAATGACTCACATGTAGGTATTAAAAGACCATGTTAGCATTCCTACATTTATAATGACTCACAGGTAGGTATTAAAAGAACATGTTAGCATCCCTACATTTAAAATGACTCACAGGTAGGTATTAAAAGACCATGTTAGCATCCCTACATTTAAAATGACTCACAGGTAGGTATTAAAAGACCATGTTAGCATCCCTACATTTATAATGACTCACAGGTAGGTATTAAAAGACCATATTAGCATCCCTATATTTATAATGACCCACAGGTAGGTATTAAAAGATCATGTTAGCATCCCTACATTTATATTGACTCAAAGGTAGGTATTAAAAGAACATGTTAGCATCCCTACATTTATAATGACTCACAGGTAGGTATTAAAAGACCATGTTAGCATCCCTACATTTATAATGACTCACAGGTAGGTATTAAAAGACCATGTTAGCATCTCTACATTTAAAATGATTCACAGGTAGGTATTAAAAGACCATGTTAGCATCCCTACATTTATAATGACTCACATGTAGGTATTAAAAGAACATGTTAGCATCCCTACATTTAAAATGACTCATATGTAGGTATTAAAAGACCATGTTAGCATCCCTACATTTATAATGACTCGCAGGTAGGTATTAAAAGACCATGTTAGCATCCCTACATTTATAATGACTCACAGGTAGGTATTAAAAGACCATGTTAGCATCTCTACATTTAAAATGACTCACAGGTAGGTATTAAAAGACCATGTTAGCATCCCTACATTTATAATGACTCACATGTAGGTATTAAAAGACCATGTTAGCATCCCTACATTTATAATGACTCATGGGTAGGTATTAAAAGAACATGTTAGCATCCCTACATTTAAAATGATTCACAGGTAGGTATTAAAAGACCATGTTAGCATCCCTACATTTATAATGACTCACATGTAGGTATTAAAAGACCATGTTAGCATCCCTACATTTATAATGACTCACTGGTAGGTATTAAAAGAAGATATTAGCATCCCTACATTTAAAATGACTCACAGGTAGGTATTAAAAGACCATGTTAGCATCCCTACATTTATAATGACTCACATGTAGGTATTAAAAGACCATGTTAGCATTCCTACATTTATAATGACTCACAGGTAGGTATTAAAAGAACATGTTAGCATCCCTACATTTAAAATGACTCACAGGTAGGTATTAAAAGACCATGTTAGCATCCCTACATTTAAAATGACTCACAGGTAGGTATTAAAAGACCATGTTAGCATCCCTACATTTATAATGACTCACAGGTAGGTATTAAAAGACCATATTAGCATCCCTATATTTATAATGACCCACAGGTAGGTATTAAAAGATCATGTTAGCATCCCTACATTTATATTGACTCAAAGGTAGGTATTAAAAGAACATGTTAGCATCCCTACATTTATAATGACTCACAGGTAGGTATTAAAAGACCATGTTAGCATCCCTACATTTATAATGACTCACAGGTAGGTATTAAAAGACCATGTTAGCATCCCTACATTTATAATGACTCACAGGTAGGTATTAAAAGACCATGTTAGCATCCCTACATTTATAATGACTCACAGGTAGGTATTAAAAGACCATGTTAGCATCCCTACATTTATAATGACTCCCAGGTAGGTATTAAAAGACCATGTTAGCATCCCTACATTTATAATGACTCACAGGTAGGTATTAAAAGACCATATTAGCATCCCTATATTTATAATGACCCACAGGTAGGTATTAAAAGATCATGTTAGCATCCCTACATTTATATTGACTCAAAGGTAGGTATTAAAAGAACATGTTAGCATCCCTACATTTATAATGACTCACAGGTAGGTATTAAAAGACCATGTTAGCATCCCTACATTTATAATGACTCACAGGTAGGTATTAAAAGACCATGTTAGCATCTCTACATTTAAAATGATTCACAGGTAGGTATTAAAAGACCATGTTAGCATCCCTACATTTATAATGACTCACATGTAGGTATTAAAAGAACATGTTAGCATCCCTACATTTAAAATGACTCATATGTAGGTATTAAAAGACCATGTTAGCATCCCTACATTTATAATGACTCGCAGGTAGGTATTAAAAGACCATGTTAGCATCCCTACATTTATAATGACTCACAGGTAGGTATTAAAAGACCATGTTAGCATCTCTACATTTAAAATGATTCACAGGTAGGTATTAAAAGACCATGTTAGCATCCCTACATTTATAATGACTCACATGTAGGTATTAAAAGACCATGTTAGCATCCCTACATTTATAATGACTCATGGGTAGGTATTAAAAGAACATGTTAGCATCCCTACATTTAAAATGATTCACAGGTAGGTATTAAAAGACCATGTTAGCATCCCTACATTTATAATGACTCACATGTAGGTATTAAAAGACCATGTTAGCATCCCTACATTTATAATGACTCATGGGTAGGTATTAAAAGAACATGTTAGCATCCCTACATTTAAAATGATTCACAGGTAGGTATTAAAAGACCATGTTAGCATCCCTACATTTATAATGACTCACATGTAGGTATTAAAAGACCATGTTAGCATCCCTACATTTATAATGACTCACTGGTAGGTATTAAAAGAAGATATTAGCATCCCTACATTTAAAATGACTCACAGGTAGGTATTAAAAGACCATGTTAGCATCCCTACATTTATAATGACTCACATGTAGGTATTAAAAGACCATGTTAGCATTCCTACATTTATAATGACTCACAGGTAGGTATTAAAAGAACATGTTAGCATCCCTACATTTAAAATGACTCACAGGTAGGTATTAAAAGACCATGTTAGCATCCCTACATTTAAAATGACTCACAGGTAGGTATTAAAAGACCATGTTAGCATCCCTACATTTATAATGACTCACAGGTAGGTATTAAAAGACCATATTAGCATCCCTATATTTATAATGACCCACAGGTAGGTATTAAAAGATCATGTTAGCATCCCTACATTTATATTGACTCAAAGGTAGGTATTAAAAGAACATGTTAGCATCCCTACATTTATAATGACTCACATGTAGGTATTAAAAGACCATGTTAGCATCCCTACATTTATAATGACTCGCAGGTAGGTATTAAGACCATGTTAGCATCCCTACATTTATAATGACTCACATGTAGGTATTAAAAGAACATGTTAGCATCCCTACATTTAAAATGACTCATATGTAGGTATTAAAAGACCATGTTAGCATCCCTACATTTATAATGACTCGCAGGTAGGTATTAAAAGACCATGTTAGCATCCCTACATTTATAATGACTCACAGGTAGGTATTAAAAGACCATGTTAGCATCTCTACATTTAAAATGATTCACAGGTAGGTATTAAAAGACCATGTTAGCATCCCTACATTTATAATGACTCACATGTAGGTATTAAAAGACCATGTTAGCATCCCTACATTTATAATGACTCATGGGTAGGTATTAAAAGAACATGTTAGCATCCCTACATTTAAAATGATTCACAGGTAGGTATTAAAAGACCATGTTAGCATCCCTACATTTATAATGACTCACATGTAGGTATTAAAAGACCATGTTAGCATCCCTACATTTATAATGACTCACTGGTAGGTATTAAAAGAAGATATTAGCATCCCTACATTTAAAATGACTCACAGGTAGGTATTAAAAGACCATGTTAGCATCCCTACATTTATAATGACTCACATGTAGGTATTAAAAGACCATGTTAGCATTCCTACATTTATAATGACTCACAGGTAGGTATTAAAAGAACATGTTAGCATCCCTACATTTAAAATGACTCACAGGTAGGTATTAAAAGACCATGTTAGCATCCCTACATTTAAAATGACTCACAGGTAGGTATTAAAAGACCATGTTAGCATCCCTACATTTATAATGACTCACAGGTAGGTATTAAAAGACCATATTAGCATCCCTATATTTATAATGACCCACAGGTAGGTATTAAAAGATCATGTTAGCATCCCTACATTTATATTGACTCAAAGGTAGGTATTAAAAGAACATGTTAGCATCCCTACATTTATAATGACTCACAGGTAGGTATTAAAAGACCATGTTAGCATCCCTACATTTATAATGACTCACAGGTAGGTATTAAAAGACCATGTTAGCATCCCTACATTTATAATGACTCACAGGTAGGTATTAAAAGACCATGTTAGCATCCCTACATTTATAATGACTCACAGGTAGGTATTAAAAGACCATGTTAGCATCCCTACATTTATAATGACTCCCAGGTAGGTATTAAAAGACCATGTTAGCATCCCTACATTTATAATGACTCACAGGTAGGTATTAAAAGATCATGTTAGCATCCCTACATTTATAATGACTCAAAGGTAGGTATTAAAAGAACATGTTAGCATCCCTACATTTATAATGACTCACAGTTAGGTATTAAAAGACCATGTTAGCATCCCTACATTTAAAATGATTCACAGGTAGGTATTAAAAGACCATGTTAGCATCCCTACATTTATAATGACTCACATGTAGGTATTAAAAGACCATGTTAGCATCCCTACATTTATAATGACTCACTGGTAGGTATTAAAAGAACATGTTAGCATCCCTACATTTAAAATGACTCACAGGTAGGTATTAAAAACCATGTTAGCATCCCTACATGTATAATGACTCACAGGTAGGTATTAAAAGACCATGTTAGCATCCCTACATTTATAATGACTCACAGGTAGGTATTAAAAGACCATGTTAGCATTCCTACATTTATAATGACTCACAGGTAGGTATTAAAAGAACATGTTAGCATCCCTACATTTAAAATGACTCACAGGTAGGTATTAAAAGACCATGTTAGCATCCCTACATTTAAAATGACTCACAGGTAGGTAGTAAAAGACCATGTTAGCATCCCTACATTTATAATGACTCACAGGTAGGTATTAAAAGAACATGTTAGCATCCCTACATTTAAAATGACTCACAGGTAGGTATTAAAAGACCATGTTAGCATCCCTACATTTATAATGACTCACATGTAGGTATTAAAAGACCATGTTAGCATTCCTACATTTATAATGACTCACAGGTAGGTATTAAAAGAACATGTTAGCATCCCTACATTTAAAATGACTCACATGTAGGTATTAAAAGACCATGTTAGCATCCCTACATTTATAATGACTCGCAGGTAGGTATTAAAAGACCATGTTAGCATCCCTACATTTATAATGACTCACATGTAGGTATTAAAAGAACATGTTAGCATCCCTACATTTAAAATGACTCATATGTAGGTATTAAAAGACCATGTTAGCATCCCTACATTTATAATGACTCGCAGGTAGGTATTAAAAGACCATGTTAGCATCCCTACATTTATAATGACTCACAGGTAGGTATTAAAAGACCATGTTAACATCTCTACATTTATAATGACTCACAGGTAGGTATTAAAAGACCATGTTAGCATCCCTACATTTATAATGACCTACAGGTAGGTATTAAAAGATCATGTTAGCATCCCTACATTTATATTGACTCAAAGGTAGGTATTAAAAGAACATGTTAGCATCCCTACATTTATAATGACTCACAGGTAGGTAATAAAAGACCATGTTAGCATCCCTACATTTATAATGACTCACAGGTAGGTATTAAAAGACCATGTTAGCATCCCTACATTTATAATGACTCACAGGTAGGTATTAAAAGACCATGTTAGCATCCCTACATTTATAATGACTCCCAGGTAGGTATTAAAAGACCATGTTAGCATCCCTACATTTATAATGACTCACAGGTAGATAGTAAAAGACCATATTAGCATCCCTACATTTATAATGACTCACAGGTAGGTATTAAAAGAACATGTTAGCATCCCTACATTTAAAATGACTCACAGGTAGGTATTAAAAGACCATGTTAGCATCCCTACATTTATAATGACTCACAGGTAGGTATTAAAAGACCATGTTAGCATCCCTACATCTAAAATAACTCACAGGTAGGTATTAAAAGAACATGTTAGCATCCCTACATTTATAATGACTCACAGGTAGGTATTAAAAGACCATGTTAGCATCCCTACATTTATAATGACTCACATGTAGGTATTAAAAGACCATGTTAGCATCCCTACATTTATAATGACTCGCAGGTAGGTATTAAAAGACCATGTTAGCATCCCTACATTTATAATGACTCACATGTAGGTATTAAAAGAACATGTTAGCATCCCTACATTTAAAATGACTCATATGTAGGTATTAAAAGACCATGTTAGCATCCCTACATTTATAATGACTCGCAGGTAGGTATTAAAAGACCATGTTAGCATCCCTACATTTATAATGACTCACAGGTAGGTATTAAAAGACCATGTTAGCATCTCTACATTTAAAATGATTCACAGGTAGGTATTAAAAGACCATGTTAGCATCCCTACATTTATAATGACTCACATGTAGGTATTAAAAGACCATGTTAGCATCCCTACATTTATAATGACTCATGGGTAGGTATTAAAAGAACATGTTAGCATCCCTACATTTAAAATGATTCACAGGTAGGTATTAAAAGACCATGTTAGCATCCCTACATTTATAATGACTCACATGTAGGTATTAAAAGACCATGTTAGCATCCCTACATTTATAATGACTCACTGGTAGGTATTAAAAGAAGATATTAGCATCCCTACATTTAAAATGACTCACAGGTAGGTATTAAAAGACCATGTTAGCATCCCTACATTTATAATGACTCACATGTAGGTATTAAAAGACCATGTTAGCATTCCTACATTTATAATGACTCACAGGTAGGTATTAAAAGAACATGTTAGCATCCCTACATTTAAAATGACTCACAGGTAGGTATTAAAAGACCATGTTAGCATCCCTACATTTAAAATGACTCACAGGTAGGTATTAAAAGACCATGTTAGCATCCCTACATTTATAATGACTCACAGGTAGGTATTAAAAGACCATATTAGCATCCCTATATTTATAATGACCCACAGGTAGGTATTAAAAGATCATGTTAGCATCCCTACATTTATATTGACTCAAAGGTAGGTATTAAAAGAACATGTTAGCATCCCTACATTTATAATGACTCACAGGTAGGTATTAAAAGACCATGTTAGCATCCCTACATTTATAATGACTCACAGGTAGGTATTAAAAGACCATGTTAGCATCCCTACATTTATAATGACTCACAGGTAGGTATTAAAAGACCATGTTAGCATCCCTACATTTATAATGACTCCCAGGTAGGTATTAAAAGACCATGTTAGCATCCCTACATTTATAATGACTCACAGGTAGGTATTAAAAGATCATGTTAGCATCCCTACATTTATAATGACTCAAAGGTAGGTATTAAAAGAACATGTTAGCATCCCTACATTTATAATGACTCACAGTTAGGTATTAAAAGACCATGTTAGCATCCCTACATTTAAAATGATTCACAGGTAGGTATTAAAAGACCATGTTAGCATCCCTACATTTATAATGACTCACATGTAGGTATTAAAAGACCATGTTAGCATCCCTACATTTATAATGACTCACTGGTAGGTATTAAAAGAACATGTTAGCATCCCTACATTTAAAATGACTCACAGGTAGGTATTAAAAACCATGTTAGCATCCCTACATGTATAATGACTCACAGGTAGGTATTAAAAGACCATGTTAGCATCCCTACATTTATAATGACTCACAGGTAGGTATTAAAAGACCATGTTAGCATTCCTACATTTATAATGACTCACAGGTAGGTATTAAAAGAACATGTTAGCATCCCTACATTTAAAATGACTCACAGGTAGGTATTAAAAGACCATGTTAGCATCCCTACATTTAAAATGACTCACAGGTAGGTATTAAAAGACCATGTTAGCATCCCTACATTTATAATGACTCACAGGTAGGTATTAAAAGACCATGTTAACATCTCTACATTTATAATGACTCACAGGTAGGTATTAAAAGACCATGTTAGCATCCCTACATTTATAATGACCTACAGGTAGGTATTAAAAGATCATGTTAGCATCCCTACATTTATATTGACTCAAAGGTAGGTATTAAAAGAACATGTTAGCATCCCTACATTTATAATGACTCACAGGTAGGTAATAAAAGACCATGTTAGCATCCCTACATTTATAATGACTCACAGGTAGGTATTAAAAGACCATGTTAGCATCCCTACATTTATAATGACTCACAGGTAGGTATTAAAAGACCATGTTAGCATCCCTACATTTATAATGACTCCCAGGTAGGTATTAAAAGACCATGTTAGCATCCCTACATTTATAATGACTCACAGGTAGATAGTAAAAGACCATATTAGCATCCCTACATTTATAATGACTCACAGGTAGGTATTAAAAGAACATGTTAGCATCCCTACATTTAAAATGACTCACAGGTAGGTATTAAAAGACCATGTTAGCATCCCTACATTTATAATGACTCACAGGTAGGTATTAAAAGACCATGTTAGCATCCCTACATCTAAAATAACTCACAGGTAGGTATTAAAAGAACATGTTAGCATCCCTACATTTATAATGACTCACAGGTAGGTATTAAAAGACCATGTTAGCATCCCTACATTTATAATGACTCACATGTAGGTATTAAAAGACCATGTTAGCATCCCTACATTTATAATGACTCGCAGGTAGGTATTAAAAGACCATGTTAGCATCCCTACATTTATAATGACTCACATGTAGGTATTAAAAGAACATGTTAGCATCCCTACATTTAAAATGACTCATATGTAGGTATTAAAAGACCATGTTAGCATCCCTACATTTATAATGACTCGCAGGTAGGTATTAAAAGACCATGTTAGCATCCCTACATTTATAATGACTCACAGGTAGGTATTAAAAGACCATGTTAGCATCTCTACATTTAAAATGATTCACAGGTAGGTATTAAAAGACCATGTTAGCATCCCTACATTTATAATGACTCACATGTAGGTATTAAAAGACCATGTTAGCATCCCTACATTTATAATGACTCATGGGTAGGTATTAAAAGAACATGTTAGCATCCCTACATTTAAAATGATTCACAGGTAGGTATTAAAAGACCATGTTAGCATCCCTACATTTATAATGACTCACATGTAGGTATTAAAAGACCATGTTAGCATCCCTACATTTATAATGACTCACTGGTAGGTATTAAAAGAAGATATTAGCATCCCTACATTTAAAATGACTCACAGGTAGGTATTAAAAGACCATGTTAGCATCCCTACATTTATAATGACTCACATGTAGGTATTAAAAGACCATGTTAGCATTCCTACATTTATAATGACTCACAGGTAGGTATTAAAAGAACATGTTAGCATCCCTACATTTAAAATGACTCACAGGTAGGTATTAAAAGACCATGTTAGCATCCCTACATTTAAAATGACTCACAGGTAGGTATTAAAAGACCATGTTAGCATCCCTACATTTATAATGACTCACAGGTAGGTATTAAAAGACCATATTAGCATCCCTATATTTATAATGACCCACAGGTAGGTATTAAAAGATCATGTTAGCATCCCTACATTTATATTGACTCAAAGGTAGGTATTAAAAGAACATGTTAGCATCCCTACATTTATAATGACTCACAGGTAGGTATTAAAAGACCATGTTAGCATCCCTACATTTATAATGACTCACAGGTAGGTATTAAAAGACCATGTTAGCATCCCTACATTTATAATGACTCACAGGTAGGTATTAAAAGACCATGTTAGCATCCCTACATTTATAATGACTCACAGGTAGGTATTAAAAGACCATGTTAGCATCCCTACATTTATAATGACTCACAGGTAGGTATTAAAAGACCATGTTAGCATCCCTACATCTAAAATAACTCACAGGTAGGTATTAAAAGAACATGTTAGCATCCCTACATTTATAATGACTCACAGGTAGGTATTAAAAGACCATGTTAGCATCCCTACATTTATAATGACTCACATGTAGGTATTAAAAGACCATGTTAGCATCCCTACATTTATAATGACTCGCAGGTAGGTATTAAAAGACCATGTTAGCATCCCTACATTTATAATGACTCACATGTAGGTATTAAAAGAACATGTTAGCATCCCTACATTTAAAATGACTCATATGTAGGTATTAAAAGACCATGTTAGCATCCCTACATTTATAATGACTCGCAGGTAGGTATTAAAAGACCATGTTAGCATCCCTACATTTATAATGACTCACAGGTAGGTATTAAAAGACCATGTTAGCATCTCTACATTTAAAATGATTCACAGGTAGGTATTAAAAGACCATGTTAGCATCCCTACATTTATAATGACTCACATGTAGGTATTAAAAGACCATGTTAGCATCCCTACATTTATAATGACTCATGGGTAGGTATTAAAAGAACATGTTAGCATCCCTACATTTAAAATGATTCACAGGTAGGTATTAAAAGACCATGTTAGCATCCCTACATTTATAATGACTCACATGTAGGTATTAAAAGACCATGTTAGCATCCCTACATTTATAATGACTCACTGGTAGGTATTAAAAGAAGATATTAGCATCCCTACATTTAAAATGACTCACAGGTAGGTATTAAAAGACCATGTTAGCATCCCTACATTTATAATGACTCACATGTAGGTATTAAAAGACCATGTTAGCATTCCTACATTTATAATGACTCACAGGTAGGTATTAAAAGAACATGTTAGCATCCCTACATTTAAAATGACTCACAGGTAGGTATTAAAAGACCATGTTAGCATCCCTACATTTAAAATGACTCACAGGTAGGTATTAAAAGACCATGTTAGCATCCCTACATTTATAATGACTCACAGGTAGGTATTAAAAGACCATATTAGCATCCCTATATTTATAATGACCCACAGGTAGGTATTAAAAGATCATGTTAGCATCCCTACATTTATATTGACTCAAAGGTAGGTATTAAAAGAACATGTTAGCATCCCTACATTTATAATGACTCACAGGTAGGTATTAAAAGACCATGTTAGCATCCCTACATTTATAATGACTCACAGGTAGGTATTAAAAGACCATGTTAGCATCCCTACATTTATAATGACTCACAGGTAGGTATTAAAAGACCATGTTAGCATCCCTACATTTATAATGACTCACAGGTAGGTATTAAAAGACCATGTTAGCATCCCTACATTTATAATGACTCACAGGTAGGTAGTAAAAGACCATGTTAGCATCCCTACATTTATAATGACTCACAGGTAGGTATTAAAAGAACATGTTAGCATCCCTACATTTAAAATGACTCACAGGTAGGTATTAAAAGACCATGTTAGCATCCCTACATTTATAATGACTCACAGGTAGGTATTAAAAGACCATGTTAGCATCCCTACATTTATAATGACCCACAGGTAGGTATTAAAAGATCATGTTAGCATCCCTACATTTATAATGACCCACAGGTAGGTATTAAAAGATCATGTTAGCATCCCTACATTTATATTGACTCACAGGTAGGTATTAAAATGATTCACAGGTAGGTATTAAAAGACCATGTTAGCATCCCTACATGTATAATGACTCACATGTAGGTATTAAAAGACCATGTTAGCATCCCTACATTTATAATGACTCACAGGTAGGTATTAAAAGACCATGTTAGCATCCCTACATTTATAATGACTCACATGTAGGTATTAAAAGACCATGTTAGCATCCCTACATTTATAATGACTCACAGGTAGGTATTGAAAGACCATGTTAGCATCCCTACATTTAAAATGGCTCATAGGTAGGTATTAAAAGACCATGTTAGCATCCTTACATTTATAATGAATCAGAGGTAGGTATTAAAAGACCATGTTAGCATCCCTACATGCATAATGACTCACAGGTAGGTATTAAAATACCATGTTAGCATCCCTACATTTATAATGACCCACAGGTAGGTATTAAAAGACCATGTTAGCATCCTTACATGTATAATGACTCACAGGTAGGTATTAAAAGAACATGTTAGCATCCCTACATTTATAATGACTCACAGGTAGGTATTAAAAGAACATGTTAGCATCCCTACATTTATAATGACCCACAGGTAGGTATTAAAAAACCATGTTAGCATCCCTACATTTATAATGATTCATAGGTAGGTATTAAAAGACCATGTTAGCATCCCTACATTTATAATGACTCACAGGTAGGTATTAAAAGACCATGTTAGCATCCCTACATTTATAATGACTCACAGGTAGGTATTAAAAGACCATGTTAGCATCCCTACATTTATAATGACTCACAGGTAGGTATTAAAAGAACATGTTAGCATCCCTACATTAATAATGACCCACAGGTAGGTATTAAAAGACCATGTTAGCATCCCTACATTTATAATGACTCACAGGTAGGTATTAAAAAACCATGTTAGCATCCCTACATTTATAATGACTCATAGGTAGGTATTAAAAGAACATGTTAGCATCCCTACATTTATAATGACTCACAGGTAGGTATTAAAAGACCATGTTAGCATCCCTACATTTATAATGACTCACTGGTAGGTATTAAAAGACCATGTTAGCATCCCTACATTTATAATGACTCGCAGGTAGGTATTAAAAGACCATGTTAGCATCCCTACATTTATAATGACTCACAGGTAGGTATTAAAAGACCATGTTAGCATCCCTACATTTATAATGACTCGCAAGTAGGTATTAAAAGACCATGTTAGCATCCCTACATTTATAATGACTCACAGGTAGGTATTAAAAGACCATGTTAGCATCCCTACATTTATAATGACTCACATGTAGGTATTAAAAGACCATGTTAGCATCCCTACATTTATAATGACTCGCAGGTAGGTATTAAAAGACCATGTTAGCATCCCTACATTTATAATGACTCACATGTAGGTATTGAAAGACCATGTTAGCATCCCTACATTTAAAATGGCTCATAGGTAGGTATTAAAAGACCATGTTAGCATCCTTACATTTATAATGAATCAGAGGTAGGTATTAAAAGACCATGTTAGCATCCCTACATGCATAATGACTCACAGGTAGGTATTAAAATACCATGTTAGCATCCCTACATTTATAATGACCCACAGGTAGGTATTAAAAGACCATGTTAGCATCCTTACATGTATAATGACTCACAGGTAGGTATTAAAAGAACATGTTAGCATCCCTACATTTATAATGACTCACAGGTAGGTATTAAAAGAACATGTTAGCATCCCTACATTTATAATGACCCACAGGTAGGTATTAAAAAACCATGTTAGCATCCCTACATTTATAATGATTCATAGGTAGGTATTAAAAGACCATGTTAGCATCCCTACATTTATAATGACTCACAGGTAGGTATTAAAAGACCATGTTAGCATCACTACATTTATAATGACTCACAGGTAGGTATTAAAAGACCATGTTAGCATCCCTACATTTATAATGACTCACAGGTAGGTATTAAAAGAACATGTTAGCATCCCTACATTAATAATGACCCACAGGTAGGTATTAAAAGACCATGTTAGCATCCCTACATTTATAATGACTCACAGGTAGGTATTAAAAAACCATGTTAGCATCCCTACATTTATAATGACTCACAGGTAGGTATTAAAAGAACATGTTAGCATCCCTACATTTATAATGACTCACAGGTAGGTATTAAAAGACCATGTTAGCATCCCTACATTTATAATGACTCACAGGTAGGTATTAAAAGACCATGTTAGCATCCCTACATTTATAATGACTCGCAGGTAGGTATTAAAAGACCATGTTAGCATCCCTACATTTATAATGACTCACAGGTAGGTATTAAAAGACCATGTTAGCATCCCTACATGTATAATGACTCACATGTAGGTATTAAAAGACCATGTTAGCATCCCTACATTTATAATGACTCACAGGTAGGTATTAAAAGAACATGTTAGCATCCCTACATTTAAAATGACTCACAGGTAGATATTAAAAGACCATGTTAGCATCCCTACATGTATAATGACTCACATGTAGGTATTAAAAGACCATGTTAGCATCCCTACATTTATAATGACTCACAGGTAGGTATTAAAAGACCATGTTAGCATCCCTACATTTATAATGACTCACAGGTAGGTATTAAAAGACCATGTTAGCATCCCTACATTTAAAATGACTCACAGGTAGGTATTAAAAGACCATGTTAGCATTCCTACATCTAAAATAACTCACAGGTAGGTATTAAAAGAACATGTTAGCATCCCTACATTTATAATGACTCACAGGTAGGTATTAAAAGAACATGTTAGCATCCCTACTTTTAAAATGACTCACATGTAGTTATTTAAAGACCATGTTAGCATCCCTACATTTATAATGACTCGCAGGTAGGTATTAAAAGACCATGTTAGCATCCCTACATTTATAATGACTCACAGGTAGGTATTAAAAAACCATGTTAGTATCCCTACATTTATAATGACTCACATGTATGTATTAAAAGACCATGTTAGCATCCCTACATTTATAATGACTCAGAGGTAGGTATTACAAGACCATGTTAGCATCCCTACATTTATAATGACTCACAGGTAGGTATTAAAAGACCATGTTAGCATCCCTACATTTATAATGACTCGCAGGTAGGTATTAAAAGACCATGTTAGCATCCCTACATTTATAATGACTCCCAGGTAGGTATTAAAAGACCATGTTAGCATCCCTACATTTAAAATGATTCACAGGTAGGTATTAAAAGACCATGTTAGCATCCCTACATGTATAATGACTCACATGTAGGTATTAAAAGACCATGTTAGCATCCCTACATTTATAATGACTCACAGGTAGGTATTAAAAGAACATGTTAGCATCCCTACATTTAAAATGACTCACAAAAAGGTATTAAAAGACGATGTTAGCATCCCTACATGTATAATGACTCACTGGTAGGTATTAAAGACCATGTTAGCATCCCTACATTTATAATGACTCACAGGTAGCTATTAAAAGACCATGTTAGCATCCCTACATTTATAATGACTCACTGGTAGGTATTAAAAGACCATGTTAGCATCCCTACATTTATAATGACTCACAGGTAGGTATTAAAAGACCATGTTAGCATCCCTACATTTATAATGACTCACAGGTAGGTATTAAAAGACCATGTTAGCATCCCTACATTTATAATGACTCACAGGTAGGTATTAAAAGACCATGTTAGCATCCCTACATTTATAATGACTCGCAGGTAGGTATTAAAAGACCATGTTAGCATCCCTACATTTATAATGACTCCCAGGTAGGTATTAAAAGACCATGTTAGCATCCCTACATTTAAAATGATTCACAGGTAGGTATTAAAAGACCATGTTAGCATCCCTACATGTATAATGACTCACATGTAGGTATTAAAAGACCATGTTAGCATCCCTACATTTATAATGACTCACAGGTAGGTATTAAAAGACCATGTTAGCATCCCTACATTTATAATGACTCACAGGTAGGTATTAAAAGACCATGTTAGCATCCCTACATTTATAATGACTCACAGGTAGGTATTAAAAGACCATGTTAGCATCCCTACATTTAAAATGACTCACAGGTAGGTATGAAAAGACCATGTTAGCATTCCTACATCTAAAATAACTCACAGGTAGGTATTAAAAGAACATGTTAGCATCCCTACATTTATAATGACTCACAGGTAGGTATTAAAAGAACATGTTAGCATCCCTACTTTTAAAATGACTCACATGTAGGTATTTAAAGACCATGTTAGCATCCCTACATTTATAATGACTCGCAGGTAGGTATTAAAAGACCATGTTAGCATCCCTACATTTATAATGACTCACAGGTAGGTATTAAAAGATCATGTTAGCATCCCTACATTTAAAATGATTCACAGGTAGGTATTAAAAGACCATGTTAGCATCCCTACATGTATAATGACTCACATGTAGGTATTAAAAGACCATGGTAGCATTCCTACATTTATAATGACTCACAGGTAGGTATTAAAAGAACATGTTAGCATCCCTACATTTAAAATGACTCACAGGTAGATATTAAAAGACCATGTTAGCATCCCTACATGTATAATGACTCACATGTAGGTATTAAAAGACCATGTTAGCATCCCTACATTTATAATGACTCACAGGTAGGTATTAAAAGACCATGTTAGCATCCCTACATTTATAATGACTCACAGGTAGGTATTAAAAGAACATGTTAGCATCCCTACATTAATAATGACCCACAGGTAGGTATTAAAAGACCATGTTAGCATCCCTACATGTATAATGACTCACAGGTAGGTATTAAAAAACCATGTTAGCATCCCTACATTTATAATGACTCATAGGTAGGTATTAAAAGAACATGTTAGCATCCCTACATTTATAATGGTAGGTATTAAAAGACCATGTTAGCATCCCTACATTAATAATGACTCACAGGTAGGTATTAAAAGACCATGTTAGCATCCCTACATTTATAATGACTCGCAGGTAGGTATTAAAAGACCATGTTAGCATCCCTACATTTATAATGACTCACAGGTAGGTATTAAAAGACCATGTTAGCATCCCTACATTTATAATGACTCGCAAGTAGGTATTAAAAGACCATGTTAGCATCCCTACATTTATAATGACTCCCAGGTAGGTATTAAAAGACCATGTTAGCATCCCTACATTTAAAATGATTCACAGGTAGGTATTAAAAGACCATGTTAGCATCCCTACATTTATAATGACTCACATGTAGGTATTAAAAGACCATGTTAGCATCCCTACATTTATAATGACTCACAGGTAGGTATTAAAAGACCATGTTAGCATCCCTAAATTTATAATGACTCACATGTAGGTATTAAAAGACCATGTTAGCATCCCTACATTTATAATGACTCACAGGTAGGTATTAAAAGACCATGTTAGCATCCCTACATTTAAAATGACTCACAGGTAGGTATTAAAAGACCATGTTAGCATTCCTACATCTAAAATAACTCACAGGTAGGTATTAAAAGAACATGTTAGCATCCCTACATTTATAATGACTCACAGGTAGGTATTAAAAGAACATGTTAGCATCCCTACTTTTAAAATGACTCACATGTAGGTATTTAAAGACCATGTTAGCATCCCTACATTTATAATGACTCGCAGGTAGGTATTAAAAGACCATGTTAGCATCCCTACATTTATAATGACTCACAGGTAGGTATTAAAAGATCATGTTAGCATCCCTACATTTAAAATGATTCACAGGTAGGTATTAAAAGACCATGTTAGCATCCCTACATGTATAATGACTCACATGTAGGTATTAAAAGACCATGTTAGCATCCCTACATTTATAATGACTCACAGGTAGGTATTAAAAGAACATGTTAGCATCCCTACATTTAAAATGACTCACAGGTAGATATTAAAAGACCATGTTAGCATCCCTACATGTATAATGACTCACATGTAGGTATTAAAAGACCATGTTAGCATCCCTACATTTATAATGACGCACAGGTAGGAATTAAAAGACCATGTTAGCATCCCTACATGTATAATGACTCACATGTAGGTATTAAAAGACCATGTTAGCATCCCTACATTTATAATGACTCACAGGTAGGTATTAAAAGACCATGTTAGCATCCCTACATTTATAATGACTCACATGTAGGTATTAAAAGACCATGTTAGCATCCCTACATTTAAAATGGCTCACAGGTAGGTATTAAAAGACCATGTTAGCATTCCTACATCTAAAATAACTCACAGGTAGGTATTAAAAGAACATGTTAGCATCCCTACATTTATAATGACTCACAGGTAGGTATTAAAAGAACATGTTAGCATCCCTACTTTTAAAATGACTCACATGTAGATATTTAAAGACCATGTTAGCATCCCTACATTTATAATGACTCGCAGGTAGGTATTAAAAGACCATGTTAGCATCCCTACATTTATAATGACTCACAGGTAGGTATTAAAAGATCATGTTAGCATCCCTACATTTAAAATGATTCAGAGGTAGGTATTAAAAGACCATGTTAGCATCCCTACATGTATAATGACTCACATGTAGGTATTAAAAGACCATGTTAGCATCCCTACATTTATAATGACTCACAGGTAGGTATTAAAAAACCATGTTAGTATCCCTACATTTATAATGACTCACATGTATGTATTAAAAGACCATGTTAGCATCCCTACATTTATAATGACTCACAGGTAGGTATTAAAAGACCATGTTAGCATCCCTACATTTATAATGACTCACAGGTAGGTATTAAAAGACCATGTTAGCATCCCTACATTTATAATGACTCGCAGGTAGGTATTAAAAGACCATGTTAGCATCCCTACATTTATAATGACTCACAGGTAGGTATTAAAAGACCATGTTAGCATCCCTACATGTATAATGACTCACATGTAGGTATTAAAAGACCATGTTAGCATCCCTACATTTATAATGACTCACAGGTAGGTATTAAAAGAACATGTTAGCATCCCTACATTTAAAATGACTCACAGGTAGATATTAAAAGACCATGTTAGCATCCCTACATGTATAATGACTCACATGTAGGTATTAAAAGACCATGTTAGCATCCCTACATTTATAATGACTCACAGGTAGGTATTAAAAGACCATGTTAGCATCCCTACATTTATAATGACTCACAGGTAGGTATTAAAAGACCATGTTAGCATCCCTACATTTAAAATGACTCACAGGTAGGTATTAAAAGACCATGTTAGCATTCCTACATCTAAAATAACTCACAGGTAGGTATTAAAAGAACATGTTAGCATCCCTACATTTATAATGACTCACAGGTAGGTATTAAAAGAACATGTTAGCATCCCTACTTTTAAAATGACTCACATGTAGTTATTTAAAGACCATGTTAGCATCCCTACATTTATAATGACTCGCAGGTAGGTATTAAAAGACCATGTTAGCATCCCTACATTTATAATGACTCACAGGTAGGTATTAAAAAACCATGTTAGTATCCCTACATTTATAATGACTCACATGTATGTATTAAAAGACCATGTTAGCATCCCTACATTTATAATGACTCAGAGGTAGGTATTACAAGACCATGTTAGCATCCCTACATTTATAATGACTCACAGGTAGGTATTAAAAGACCATGTTAGCATCCCTACATTTATAATGACTCGCAGGTAGGTATTAAAAGACCATGTTAGCATCCCTACATTTATAATGACTCCCAGGTAGGTATTAAAAGACCATGTTAGCATCCCTACATTTAAAATGATTCACAGGTAGGTATTAAAAGACCATGTTAGCATCCCTACATGTATAATGACTCACATGTAGGTATTAAAAGACCATGTTAGCATCCCTACATTTATAATGACTCACAGGTAGGTATTAAAAGAACATGTTAGCATCCCTACATTTAAAATGACTCACAAAAAGGTATTAAAAGACGATGTTAGCATCCCTACATGTATAATGACTCACTGGTAGGTATTAAAGACCATGTTAGCATCCCTACATTTATAATGACTCACAGGTAGCTATTAAAAGACCATGTTAGCATCCCTACATTTATAATGACTCACTGGTAGGTATTAAAAGACCATGTTAGCATCCCTACATTTATAATGACTCACAGGTAGGTATTAAAAGACCATGTTAGCATCCCTACATTTATAATGACTCACAGGTAGGTATTAAAAGACCATGTTAGCATCCCTACATTTATAATGACTCACAGGTAGGTATTAAAAGACCATGTTAGCATCCCTACATTTATAATGACTCGCAGGTAGGTATTAAAAGACCATGTTAGCATCCCTACATTTATAATGACTCCCAGGTAGGTATTAAAAGACCATGTTAGCATCCCTACATTTAAAATGATTCACAGGTAGGTATTAAAAGACCATGTTAGCATCCCTACATGTATAATGACTCACATGTAGGTATTAAAAGACCATGTTAGCATCCCTACATTTATAATGACTCACAGGTAGGTATTAAAAGACCATGTTAGCATCCCTACATTTATAATGACTCACAGGTAGGTATTAAAAGACCATGTTAGCATCCCTACATTTATAATGACTCACAGGTAGGTATTAAAAGACCATGTTAGCATCCCTACATTTAAAATGACTCACAGGTAGGTATGAAAAGACCATGTTAGCATTCCTACATCTAAAATAACTCACAGGTAGGTATTAAAAGAACATGTTAGCATCCCTACATTTATAATGACTCACAGGTAGGTATTAAAAGAACATGTTAGCATCCCTACTTTTAAAATGACTCACATGTAGGTATTTAAAGACCATGTTAGCATCCCTACATTTATAATGACTCGCAGGTAGGTATTAAAAGACCATGTTAGCATCCCTACATTTATAATGACTCACAGGTAGGTATTAAAAGATCATGTTAGCATCCCTACATTTAAAATGATTCACAGGTAGGTATTAAAAGACCATGTTAGCATCCCTACATGTATAATGACTCACATGTAGGTATTAAAAGACCATGGTAGCATTCCTACATTTATAATGACTCACAGGTAGGTATTAAAAGAACATGTTAGCATCCCTACATTTAAAATGACTCACAGGTAGATATTAAAAGACCATGTTAGCATCCCTACATGTATAATGACTCACATGTAGGTATTAAAAGACCATGTTAGCATCCCTACATTTATAATGACTCACAGGTAGGTATTAAAAGACCATGTTAGCATCCCTACATTTATAATGACTCACAGGTAGGTATTAAAAGAACATGTTAGCATCCCTACATTAATAATGACCCACAGGTAGGTATTAAAAGACCATGTTAGCATCCCTACATGTATAATGACTCACAGGTAGGTATTAAAAAACCATGTTAGCATCCCTACATTTATAATGACTCATAGGTAGGTATTAAAAGAACATGTTAGCATCCCTACATTTATAATGGTAGGTATTAAAAGACCATGTTAGCATCCCTACATTAATAATGACTCACAGGTAGGTATTAAAAGACCATGTTAGCATCCCTACATTTATAATGACTCGCAGGTAGGTATTAAAAGACCATGTTAGCATCCCTACATTTATAATGACTCACAGGTAGGTATTAAAAGACCATGTTAGCATCCCTACATTTATAATGACTCGCAAGTAGGTATTAAAAGACCATGTTAGCATCCCTACATTTATAATGACTCCCAGGTAGGTATTAAAAGACCATGTTAGCATCCCTACATTTAAAATGATTCACAGGTAGGTATTAAAAGACCATGTTAGCATCCCTACATTTATAATGACTCACATGTAGGTATTAAAAGACCATGTTAGCATCCCTACATTTATAATGACTCACAGGTAGGTATTAAAAGACCATGTTAGCATCCCTAAATTTATAATGACTCACATGTAGGTATTAAAAGACCATGTTAGCATCCCTACATTTATAATGACTCACAGGTAGGTATTAAAAGACCATGTTAGCATCCCTACATTTAAAATGACTCACAGGTAGGTATTAAAAGACCATGTTAGCATTCCTACATCTAAAATAACTCACAGGTAGGTATTAAAAGAACATGTTAGCATCCCTACATTTATAATGACTCACAGGTAGGTATTAAAAGAACATGTTAGCATCCCTACTTTTAAAATGACTCACATGTAGGTATTTAAAGACCATGTTAGCATCCCTACATTTATAATGACTCGCAGGTAGGTATTAAAAGACCATGTTAGCATCCCTACATTTATAATGACTCACAGGTAGGTATTAAAAGATCATGTTAGCATCCCTACATTTAAAATGATTCACAGGTAGGTATTAAAAGACCATGTTAGCATCCCTACATGTATAATGACTCACATGTAGGTATTAAAAGACCATGTTAGCATCCCTACATTTATAATGACTCACAGGTAGGTATTAAAAGAACATGTTAGCATCCCTACATTTAAAATGACTCACAGGTAGATATTAAAAGACCATGTTAGCATCCCTACATGTATAATGACTCACATGTAGGTATTAAAAGACCATGTTAGCATCCCTACATTTATAATGACGCACAGGTAGGAATTAAAAGACCATGTTAGCATCCCTACATGTATAATGACTCACATGTAGGTATTAAAAGACCATGTTAGCATCCCTACATTTATAATGACTCACAGGTAGGTATTAAAAGACCATGTTAGCATCCCTACATTTATAATGACTCACATGTAGGTATTAAAAGACCATGTTAGCATCCCTACATTTAAAATGGCTCACAGGTAGGTATTAAAAGACCATGTTAGCATTCCTACATCTAAAATAACTCACAGGTAGGTATTAAAAGAACATGTTAGCATCCCTACATTTATAATGACTCACAGGTAGGTATTAAAAGAACATGTTAGCATCCCTACTTTTAAAATGACTCACATGTAGATATTTAAAGACCATGTTAGCATCCCTACATTTATAATGACTCGCAGGTAGGTATTAAAAGACCATGTTAGCATCCCTACATTTATAATGACTCACAGGTAGGTATTAAAAGATCATGTTAGCATCCCTACATTTAAAATGATTCAGAGGTAGGTATTAAAAGACCATGTTAGCATCCCTACATGTATAATGACTCACATGTAGGTATTAAAAGACCATGTTAGCATCCCTACATTTATAATGACTCACAGGTAGGTATTAAAAAACCATGTTAGTATCCCTACATTTATAATGACTCACATGTATGTATTAAAAGACCATGTTAGCATCCCTACATTTATAATGACTCAGAGGTAGGTATTACAAGACCATGTTAGCATCCCTACATTTATAATGACCCACATGTAGGTATTAAAAGACCATGTTAGCATCCCTACATTTATAATGACTCGCAGGTAGGTATTAAAAGACCATGTTAGCATCCCTACATTTATAATGACTCCCATGTAGGTATTAAAAGACCATGTTAGCATCCCTACATTTATAATGACTCACAGGTAGGTATTAAAAGACCATGTTAGCATCCCTACATTTATAATGACCCACATGTAGGTATTAAAAGACCATGTTAGCATCCCTACATTTATAATGACTCGCAGGTAGATATTAAAAGACCATGTTAGCATCCCTACATGTATAATGACTCACATGTAGGTATTAAAAGAACATGTTAGCATCCCTACATTTATAATGACTCACAGGTAGGTATTAAAAGAACATGTTAGCATCCCTACATTTAAAATGACTCACAAGTAGGTATTAAAAGACCATGTTAGCATCCCTAAATGTATAATGACTCACTGGTAGGTATTAAAGACCATGTTAGCATCCCTACATTTATAATGACTCACAGGTAGGTATTAAAAGAACATGTTAGCATCCCTACATTTATAATGACTCACAGGTAGGTATTAAAAGACCATGTTAGCATCCCTACATTTATAATGACTCACAGGTAGGTATTAAAAGACCATGTTAGCATCCCTACATTTATAATGACTCACAGGTAGGTATTAAAAGACCATGTTAGCATCCCTACATTTATAATGACTCACAGGTAGGTATTAAAAGACCATGTTAGCATCCCTGCATTTATAATGACTCGCAGGTAGGTATTAAAAGACCATGTTAGCATCCCTACATTTATAATGACTCCCAGGTAGGTATTAAAAGACCATGTTAGCATCCCTACATTTAAAATGATTCACAGGTAGGTATTAAAAGACCATGTTAGTATCCCTACATGTATAATGACTCACATGTAGGTATTAAAAGACCATGTTAGCATCCCTACATTTATAATGACTCACAGGTAGGTATTAAAAGACCATGTTAGCATCCCTACATTTATAATGACTCACAGGTAGGTATTAAAAGACCATGTTAGCATCCCTACATTTAAAATGACTCACAGGTAGGTATTAAAAGACCATGTTAGCATCCCTACATTTATAATGACTCACAGGTAGGTATTAAAAGACCATGTTAGCATCCCTACATTTAAAATGACTCACAGGTAGGTATTAAAAGACCATGTTAGCATTCCTACATCTAAAATAACTGACAGGTAGGTATTAAAAGACCATGTTAGCATCCCTACATGTATAATGACTCACATGTAGGTATTAAAAGACCATGTTAGCATCCCTACATTTATAATGACTCACAGGTAGGTATTAAAAGAACATGTTAGCATCCCTACATTTATAATGACGCACAGGTAGGAATTAAAAGACCATGTTAGCATCCCTACATGTATAATGACTCACATGTAGGTATTAAAAGACCATGTTAGCATCCCTACATTTATAATGACTCACAGGTAGGTATTAAAAAACCATGTTAGTATCCCTACATTTATAATGACTCACATGTATGTATTAAAAGACCATGTTAGCATCCCTACATTTATAATGACTCAGAGGTAGGTATTACAAGACCATGTTAGCATCCCTACATTTATAATGACCCACAGGTAGGTATTAAAAGACCATGTTAGCATCCCTACATTTATAATGACTCGCAGGTAGGTATTAAAAGACCATGTTAGCATCCCTACATTTATAATGACTCCCATGTAGGTATTGAAAGACCATGTTAGCATCCCTACATTTAAAATGATTCACAGGTAGATATTAAAAGACCATGTTAGCATCCCTACATGTATAATGACTCACATGTAGGTATTAAAAGACCATGTTAGCATCCCTACATTTATAATGACTCACAGGTAGGTATTAAAAGAACATGTTAGCATCCCTACATTTAAAATGACTCACAAGTAGGTATTAAAAGACCATGTTAGCATCCCTAAATGTATAATGACTCACTGGTAGGTATTAAAGACCATGTTAGCATCCCTACATTTATAATGACTCACAGGTAGGTATTAAAAGAACATGTTAGCATCCCTACATTTATAATGACTCACAGGTAGGTATTAAAAGACCATGTTAGCATCCCTACATTTATAATGACTCACAGGTAGGTATTAAAAGACCATGTTAGCATCCCTACATTTATAATGACTCACAGGTAGGTATTAAAAGACCATGTTAGCATCCCTACATTTATAATGACTCACAGGTAGGTATTAAAAGACCATGTTAGCATCCCTACATTTATAATGACTCGCAGGTAGGTATTAAAAGACCATGTTAGCATCCCTACATTTATAATGACTCCCAGGTAGGTATTAAAAGACCATGTTAGCATCCCTACATTTAAAATGATTCACAGGTAGGTATTAAAAGACCATGTTAGTATCCCTACATGTATAATGACTCACATGTAGGTATTAAAAGACCATGTTTGCATCCCTACATTTATAATGACTCACAGGTAGGTATTAAAAGACCATGTTAGCATCCCTACATTTATAATGACTCACAGGTAGGTATTAAAAGACCATGTTAGCATCCCTACATTTATAATGACTCACAGGTAGGTATTAAAAGACCATGTTAGCATCCCTACATTTAAAATGACTCACAGGTAGGTATTAAAAGACCATGTTAGCATTCCTACATCTAAAATAACTAACAGGTAGGTATTAAAAGAACATGTTAGCATCCCTACATTTATAATGACTCACAGGTAGGTATTAAAAGAACATGTTAGCATCCCTACTTTTAAAATGACTCACATGTAGGTATTTAAAGACCATGTTAGCATCGCTACATTTATAATGACTCGCAGGTAGGTATTAAAAGACCATGTTAGCATCCCTACATTTATAATGACTCACAGGTAGGTATTAAAAGACCATGCTAGCATCCCTACATGTATAATGACTCACATGTAGGTATTAAAAGACCATGTTAGCATTCCTATATTTATAATGACTCACAGGTAGGTATTAAAAGAACATGTTAGCATCCCTATATTTAAAATGACTCACAGGTAGATATTAAAAGACCATGTTAGCATCCCTACATGTATAATGACTCACATGTAGGTATTAAAAGACCATGTTAGCATCCCTACATTTATAATGATGCACAGGTAGGAATTAAAAGACCATGTTAGCATCCCTACATGTATAATGACTCACATGTAGGTATTAAAAGACCATGTTAGCATCCCTACATTTATAATGACTCACAGGTAGGTATTAAAAAACCATGTTAGTATCCCTACATTTATAATGACTCACATGTATGTATTAAAAGACCATGTTAGCATCCCTACATTTATAATGACTCAGAGGTAGGTATTACAAGACCATGTTAGCATCCCTACATTTATAATGACCCACAGGTAGGTATTAAAAGACCATGTTAGCATCCCTACATTTATAATGACTCGCAGGTAGGTATTAAAAGACCATGTTAGCATCCCTACATTTATAATGACTCCCAGGTAGGTATTAAAAGACCATGTTAGCATCCCTACATTTAAAATGATTCACAGGTAGGTATTAAAAGACCATGTTAGCATCCCTACATGTATAATGACTCACATGTAGGTATTAAAAGACCATGTTAGCATCCCTACATTTATAATGACTCACAGGTAGGTATTAAAAGAACATGTTAGCATCCCTACATTTAAAATGACTCACAAGTAGGTATTAAAAGACCATGTTAGCATCCCTACATGTATAATGACTCACTGGTAGGTATTAAAGACCATGTTAGCATCCCTACATTTATAATGACTCACAGGTAGGTATTAAAAAACCATGTTAGCATCCCTACATTTATAATGACTCACATGTAGGTATTAAAAGACCATGTTAGCATCCCTACATTTATAATGATGCACAGGTAGGAATTAAAAGACCATGTTAGCATCCCTACATGTATAATGACTCACATGTAGGTATTAAAAGACCATGTTAGCATCCCTACATTTATAATGACTCACAGGTAGGTATTAAAAAACCATGTTAGTATCCCTACATTTATAATGACTCACATGTATGTATTAAAAGACCATGTTAGCATCCCTACATTTATAATGACTCGCAGGTAGGTATTAAAAGACCATGTTAGCATCCCTACATTTATAATGACTCCCAGGTAGGTATTAAAAGACCATGTTAGCATCCCTACATTTAAAATGATTCACAGGTAGGTATTAAAAGACCATGTTAGCATCCCTACATGTATAATGACTCACATGTAGGTATTAAAAGACCATGTTAGCATCCCTACATTTATAATGACTCACAGGTAGGTATTAAAAGACCATGTTAGCATCCCTATATTTAAAATGACTCACAGGTAGGTATTAAAAGACCATGTTAGCATCCCTACATTTATAATGACTCACAGGTAGGTATTAAAAGACCATGTTAGCATCCCTACATTTAAAATGACTCACAGGTAGGTATTAAAAGACCATGTTAGCATTCCTACATCTAAAATAACTGACAGGTAGGTATTAAAAGACCATGTTAGCATCCCTACATGTATAATGACTCACATGTAGGTATTAAAAGACCATGTTAGCATCCCTACATTTATAATGACTCACAGGTAGGTATTAAAAGAACATGTTAGCATCCCTACATTTATAATGACGCACAGGTAGGAATTAAAAGACCATGTTAGCATCCCTACATGTATAATGACTCACATGTAGGTATTAAAAGACCATGTTAGCATCCCTACATTTATAATGACTCACAGGTAGGTATTAAAAAACCATGTTAGTATCCCTACATTTATAATGACTCACATGTATGTATTAAAAGACCATGTTAGCATCCCTACATTTATAATGACTCAGAGGTAGGTATTACAAGACCATGTTAGCATCCCTACATTTATAATGACCCACAGGTAGGTATTAAAAGACCATGTTAGCATCCCTACATGTATAATGACTCACATGTAGGTATTAAAAGACCATGTTAGCATCCCTACATTTATAATGACTCACAGGTAGGTATTAAAAGACCATGTTAGCATCCCTATATTTAAAATGACTCACAGGTAGGTATTAAAAGACCATGTTAGCATCCCTACATTTATAATGACTCACAGGTAGGTATTAAAAGACCATGTTAGCATCCCTACATTTAAAATGACTCACAGGTAGGTATTAAAAGACCATGTTAGCATTCCTACATCTAAAATAACTGACAGGTAGGTATTAAAAGACCATGTTAGCATCCCTACATGTATAATGACTCACATGTAGGTATTAAAAGACCATGTTAGCATCCCTACATTTATAATGACTCACAGGTAGGTATTAAAAGAACATGTTAGCATCCCTACATTTATAATGACGCACAGGTAGGAATTAAAAGACCATGTTAGCATCCCTACATGTATAATGACTCACATGTAGGTATTAAAAGACCATGTTAGCATCCCTACATTTATAATGACTCACAGGTAGGTATTAAAAAACCATGTTAGTATCCCTACATTTATAATGACTCACATGTATGTATTAAAAGACCATGTTAGCATCCCTACATTTATAATGACTCAGAGGTAGGTATTACAAGACCATGTTAGCATCCCTACATTTATAATGACCCACAGGTAGGTATTAAAAGACCATGTTAGCATCCCTACATTTATAATGACTCGCAGGTAGGTATTAAAAGACCATGTTAGCATCCCTACATTTATAATGACTCCCATGTAGGTATTAAAAGACCATGTTAGCATCCCTACATTTAAAATGATTCACAGGTAGATATTAAAAGACCATGTTAGCATCCCTACATGTATAATGACTCACATGTAGGTATTAAAAGACCATGTTAGCATCCCTACATTTATAATGACTCACAGGTAGGTATTAAAAGAACATGTTAGCATCCCTACATTTAAAATGACTCACAAGTAGGTATTAAAAGACCATGTTAGCATCCCTAAATGTATAATGACTCACTGGTAGGTATTAAAGACCATGTTAGCATCCCTACATTTATAATGACTCACAGGTAGGTATTAAAAGAACATGTTAGCATCCCTACATTTATAATGACTCACAGGTAGGTATTAAAAGACCATGTTAGCATCCCTACATTTATAATGACTCACAGGTAGGTATTAAAAGACCATGTTAGCATCCCTACATTTATAATGACTCACAGGTAGGTATTAAAAGACCATGTTAGCATCCCTACATTTATAATGACTCACAGGTAGGTATTAAAAGACCATGTTAGCATCCCTACATTTATAATGACTCGCAGGTAGGTATTAAAAGACCATGTTAGCATCCCTACATTTATAATGACTCCCAGGTAGGTATTAAAAGACCATGTTAGCATCCCTACATTTAAAATGATTCACAGGTAGGTATTAAAAGACCATGTTAGTATCCCTACATGTATAATGACTCACATGTAGGTATTAAAAGACCATGTTAGCATCCCTACATTTATAATGACTCACAGGTAGGTATTAAAAGACCATGTTAGCATCCCTACATTTATAATGACTCACAGGTAGGTATTAAAAGACCATGTTAGCATCCCTACATTTATAATGACTCACAGGTAGGTATTAAAAGACCATGTTAGCATCCCTACATTTAAAATGACTCACAGGTAGGTATTAAAAGACCATGTTAGCATTCCTACATCTAAAATAACTAACAGGTAGGTATTAAAAGAACATGTTAGCATCCCTACATTTATAATGACTCACAGGTAGGTATTAAAAGAACATGTTAGCATCCCTACTTTTAAAATGACTCACATGTAGGTATTTAAAGACCATGTTAGCATCGCTACATTTATAATGACTCGCAGGTAGGTATTAAAAGACCATGTTAGCATCCCTACATTTATAATGACTCACAGGTAGGTATTAAAAGACCATGCTAGCATCCCTACATGTATAATGACTCACATGTAGGTATTAAAAGACCATGTTAGCATTCCTATATTTATAATGACTCACAGGTAGGTATTAAAAGAACATGTTAGCATCCCTACATTTAAAATGACTCACAGGTAGATATTAAAAGACCATGTTAGCATCCCTACATGTATAATGACTCACATGTAGGTATTAAAAGACCATGTTAGCATCCCTACATTTATAATGATGCACAGGTAGGAATTAAAAGACCATGTTAGCATCCCTACATGTATAATGACTCACATGTAGGTATTAAAAGACCATGTTAGCATCCCTACATTTATAATGACTCACAGGTAGGTATTAAAAAACCATGTTAGTATCCCTACATTTATAATGACTCACATGTATGTATTAAAAGACCATGTTAGCATCCCTACATTTATAATGACTCAGAGGTAGGTATTACAAGACCATGTTAGCATCCCTACATTTATAATGACCCACAGGTAGGTATTAAAAGACCATGTTAGCATCCCTACATTTATAATGACTCGCAGGTAGGTATTAAAAGACCATGTTAGCATCCCTACATTTATAATGACTCCCAGGTAGGTATTAAAAGACCATGTTAGCATCCCTACATTTAAAATGATTCACAGGTAGGTATTAAAAGACCATGTTAGCATCCCTACATGTATAATGACTCACATGTAGGTATTAAAAGACCATGTTAGCATCCCTACATTTATAATGACTCACAGGTAGGTATTAAAAGAACATGTTAGCATCCCTACATTTAAAATGACTCACAAGTAGGTATTAAAAGACCATGTTAGCATCCCTACATGTATAATGACTCACTGGTAGGTATTAAAGACCATGTTAGCATCCCTACATTTATAATGACTCACAGGTAGGTATTAAAAAACCATGTTAGCATCCCTACATTTATAATGACTCACATGTAGGTATTAAAAGACCATGTTAGCATCCCTACATTTATAATGATGCACAGGTAGGAATTAAAAGACCATGTTAGCATCCCTACATGTATAATGACTCACATGTAGGTATTAAAAGACCATGTTAGCATCCCTACATTTATAATGACTCACAGGTAGGTATTAAAAAACCATGTTAGTATCCCTACATTTATAATGACTCACATGTATGTATTAAAAGACCATGTTAGCATCCCTACATTTATAATGACTCGCAGGTAGGTATTACAAGACCATGTTAGCATCCCTACATTTATAATGACTCCCAGGTAGGTATTAAAAGACCATGTTAGCATCCCTACATTTAAAATGATTCACAGGTAGGTATTAAAAGACCATGTTAGCATCCCTACATGTATAATGACTCACAGGTAGGTATTAAAAGACCATGTTAGCATCCCTACATTTATAATGACTCACAGGTAGGTATTAAAAGAACATGTTAGCATCCCTACATTTAAAATGACTCACAAGTAGGTATTAAAAGACCATGTTAGCATCCCTACATGTATAATGACTCACTGGTAGGTATTAAAGACCATGTTAGCATCCCTACATTTATAATGACTCACAGGTAGGTATTAAAAAACCATGTTAGCATCCCTACATTTATAATGACTCACATGTAGGTATTAAAAGACCATGTTAGCATCCCTACATTTATAATGACTCACAGGTAGGTATTGAAAGACCATGTTAGCATCCCTACATTTAAAATGGCTCATAGGTAGGTATTAAAAGACCATGTTAGCATCCTTACATTTATAATGAATCAGAGGTAGGTATTAAAAGACCATGTTAGCATCCCTACATGCATAATGACTCACAGGTAGGTATTAAAATACCATGTTAGCATTCCTACATTTATAATGAATCACAGGTAGGTATTAAAAGACCATGTTAGCATCCCTACATGTATAATGACTCACAGGTAGGTATTAAAAGACCATGTTAGCATCCCTACATTTATAATGACTCACAGGTAGGTATTAAAAGAACATGTTAGCATCCCTACATTTATAATGACCCACAGGTAGGTATTAAAAGACCATGTTAGCATCCCTACATGTATAATGACTCACAGGTAGGTATTAAAAAACCATGTTAGCATCCCTACATTTATAATGACTCATAGGTAGGTATTAAAAGACCATGTTAGCATCCCTACATTTATAATGACTCACAGGTAGGTATTAAAAGACCATGTTAGCACCCCTACATTTATAATGACTCACAGGTAGGTATTAAAAGACCATGTTAGCATCCCTACATTTATAATGACTCGCAGGTAGGTATTAAAAGACCATGTTAGCATCCCTACATTTATAATGACTCACAGGTAGGTATTAAAAGACCATGTTAGCATCCCTACATTTATAATGACTCAGAGGTAGGTATTAAAAGACCATGTTAGCATCCCTACATGCATAATGACTCACAGGTAGGTATTAAAAGACCATGTTAGCATCCCTACATTTATAATGACTCACATGTAGGTATTAAAAGACCATGTTAGCATCCCTACATTGATAATGACTCGCAGGTAGGTATCGTTGTCGTAAGTAGTTTTCATTTCCTGTCAGTCTTCGCAGGCTTTTCAAAGGATGACACACATAATAATAAACAATTCGTCGTAATAATGTAATTTCCATGGAAATTATGGCCAGGTTGATGTTTCCACCTCGTAGCTGATTGACGACCAGTGTTGTTTTCTTAGTACTATCGACAATGCTAAGAAATATAAGACGTGACGGACAAACTGTATTTTGTTCTGATTATTGTCTTCTTGATATGCACCAGAGGTTTATCTCAATTCCGGTCATTAGTCACTTTCGGCACTGACATGGTTTAGTAGATATATTTATTATTGAAATGTACAGTTCCTAAATAATGCAATTATCATTAAAACTAAAAAAAAAAGGTTCTCCTCCCTCAGACTTATAGGTGACCTTAGCCAATTTTCGCTATCCCGGCTGTTTAGGTCATTTGGTTTTATTTCTGTCAAGGATTTTATATTATTTGTATTTCCAATCTTTCGACTTCGATAAAGTTTATTCCATAACGCGCCATGCGCACTAAATTTTACATCTAAGGTTTAGCAGCCATTGATAACCTTGACCGTAATGTTTGACATTATAAGTAGTCAGGGTCATTACGGTTTTCACAGTTTTCCGGTTGTTGACTGATTTTGTCTGTTTATATCATTATGAGTTTTGACTTTCCCTTTATAAGATTGTTCGGAGTTCGGTAATTTTGTTATTACCTTTATTCGACAGTGTTTTGTAGTGTTATTGATGTTTTTCATCACCTTCAACATTTGTTTGAACTATATCATTACCACCAGACTTCAAAGGTAATACACGTCCGGACATTTATAACAAACTGACCGTTGAAGCCTCCAGATAGGAGTAGATGTCTGTATATCTTAACACTTGAAGCGGGTGTGGGGACGTGATGTCACGTCATCAGTGTTAGGCTTGAGGTCAGAAGGTCAACTACCATAAACAGTCGATCACCCATGCCTTTACCCTGTAGCAATAACAACAATGGCTTCTGACAATTTAGCTTTGCAACTGTTCAAAATGATGCACCACCGAGAATTTTAAAGACAGAAATTTGCACCAAGTGCAATAATCTTATACTGGTAATTTTTAATTTTTTTAATCAAACCAGATATGTAACCATCGTCATATCTACCTGTTACCATTGTTAGTAGGTAAATCGGCTTTATTGGTATCATACAATAGGGTGGATATATATGTCCATGGTCATTTAATACATTTACTAATTCAACTGAGTAACATTTTAGTTAAAACCAATTATTGCATTACTAGTAATTGTCTCTACTTTTACCAACCTGCATCATCAATAATTTTACAATTCTGCATTTCAGATATTTGAGATTTCCCATCCGTATTTTATGGCGACGTATTTAACAAAGTTAAAAAGTTCAAATATGACACATCTAAACTTGTAAAAACATGGATAAATCTTATTTGTAGAGGCTATGACTTAGCAACTAGGCTCGATAGAAATAGCTGACATACCTTTCAGCGTGACGTAGATATGACGTAATCAAATATGATCAGTAGTATGATATTATATCTGTTATGTACTAATTGTTCAACGATTTCATAAATATGCGTTTTGTCTTTTACGACATTAGCCGTGCCATATTGTTTTATTGATAATGATATTTATATCTTTTTCTCTACAGAATGATATGATGGAATGAAATAGGAGTAGACATAACAATCTGGTAGAATTCTATTGTCGATATCATTTGACCTTGTAATATACTGGCAATGATAGAGTTAATCATGCTTCATTCTATGTTGTGGTTTGCTAACTTCGTCCATTGTGCGACTTTTCACAACGAAACTATGTTGTTATAGAAACAAAAGTCTAAATGTATTTTATTTGTGCTATTGTTCTTTTTCGCCGAATATATCTTGCTTAATACATAATATCTCGTACATTATTTATACGAAGAAAACTCAGCATATTATAGTTAACAATAAAATACGTTTAATCTAAAATCTAGAAAATTATATGGTAAGAAACAATGGAAGGACATTTAATATACAATGTGTGAAGTTTTGATACCTGACAGGCTCATTCGTGCTTGCCAATTAAACCTTTAAATTAACAACTCGAAAAGAAGCTTGGCTGAAATATTCTTTATTTGAGTTTTAATGAGATGATGTGAAAGACAAGACGGTCATCATAAGGGAACGACCATTTAACTTGAAGGGGGGATTATGGTTTTTGGTTCGTTCAGAAATTTTTTCACACACAAAACGAGAGTTAGAATATTTATTTTCCAGAATTCAACATTAGATTATATGACAAAAACTCTGAATCAGATTATTTTTTTTTTCCTCCACCAAAATCAGAATATTTTTTTCAGCAACATTAGGAATCAGAATATTTGTTTAGAAAAAAACCATAACCCCCCACCCCCCCCCCCCCCCCTTCAAGTTAAATGGTCGTTCCTTAATAAGACATAGTTTAACATAGAATCCTATGGGAAATGAGTAGCAAAGTGATTTCTCATAAACTACAAATGTACACTAAAACTTTACATGAATGTTCTTTCTACGTTTTTATTATTATTCATTGGCCTCTATAGAGTACACTTTACACTGGCCTCTAGAGAGTACACTTTACATTGACCTCTAGAGAGTACACTTTACATTGACCTCTAGAGAGTACACTTTACATTGACCCATAGATAGTACACTTTACATTGACCTCTAGAGAGTACACTTTACATTGGCCTCTAGAGAGTACACTTTACATTGACCTCTAGAGAGTACACTTTACATTGACCTCTAGAGAGTACACTTTACATTGGCCTCTAGAGAGTACACTTTGCATTGGCCTCTAGAGAGTACACTTTACATTGGCCTCTAGAGAGTACACTTTACATTGGCCTCTAGAGAGTACACTTTACATTGGCCTCTAGAGAGTACACTTCACATTGGCCTCTAGAGAGTACACTTTACATTGACCTCTAGAGAGTACACTTTACATTGACCTCTAGAGAGTACACTTTACATTGGCCTCTAGAGAGTACATTTTACTTTGGCCTCTAGAGAGTACACTTTACATTGGCCTCTAAAGAGTACACTTTAAATTGGCCTCTAGAGAGTACACTTTACATTGACCTCTAGAGAGTACACTTTACATTGGCCTCTAGAGAGTACACTTTACATTGGCCTCTAGAGAGTACACTTTACATTGACCTCTAGAGAGTACATTTTACATTGGCCTCTAGAGAGTACACTTTACATTGGCCTCTAGAGAGTACACTTTACATTGGCCTCTAGAGAGTACACTTTACATTGACCTCTAGAGAGTACACTTTACATTGACCTCTAGAGAGTACACTTTACATTGACCTCTAGAGAGTACACTTTACATTGGCCTCTAGAGAGTACACTTTACATTGGCCTCTAGAGAGTACACTTTGCATTGGCCTCTAGAGAGAACACGTTACATTGGCCTCTAGAGAGTACACTTTGCATTGGCCTCTAGAGAGTACACTTTACATTAGCCTCTAGAGAGTACACTTTACATTGGCCTCTAGAGAGTACACTTTACATTGGCCTCTAGAGAGTACACTTCACATTGGCCTCTAGAGAGTACATTTTACATTGGCCTCTAGAGAGTACACTTTACATTGGTCTCTAAAGAGTACACTTTAAATTGGCCTCTAGAGAGTACACTTTACATTGGCCTCTAGAGAGTACACTTTACATTGACCTCTAGAGAGTACACTTTACATTGACCTCTAGAGAGTACACTTTACATTGGACTCTAGAGAGTACACTTTACATTGGCCTCTAGAGAGTACACTTTACATTGGCCTCTAGAGAGTACACTTTACATTAGCCTCTAGAGAGTACACTTTACATTGACCTCTAGAGAGTACACTTTACATTGACCTCTAGAGAGTACACTTTACATTGGCCTCTAGAGAGTACACTTTACATTGACCTCTAGAGAGTACACTTTACATTGACCTCTAGAGAGTACACTTTACATTGACCTCTAGAGAGTACACTTTACATTGGCCTCTAGAGAGTACACTTTACATTGGCCTCTAGAGAGTACACTTTGCATTGGCCTCTAGAGAGTACACGTTACATTGGCCTCTAGAGAGTACACTTTGCATTGGCCTCTAGAGAGTACACTTTACATTAGCCTCTAGAGAGTACACTTTACATTGGCCTCTAGAGAGTACACTTTACATTGGCCTCTAGAGAGTACACTTCACATTGGCCTCTAGAGAGTACACTTTACATTGACCTCTAGAGAGTACACTTTACATTGACCTCTAGAGAGTACACTTTACATTGGCCTCTAGAGAGTACATTTTACATTGGCCTCTAGAGAGTACACTTTACATTGGTCTCTAAAGAGTACACTTTAAATTGGCCTCTAGAGAGTACACTTTACATTGGCCTCTAGAGAGTACACTTTACATTGACCTCTAGAGAGTACACTTTACATTGACCTCTAGAGAGTACACTTTACATTGGACTCTAGAGAGTACACTTTACATTGGCCTCTAGAGAGTACACTTTACATTGGCCTCTAGAGAGTACACTTTACATTGACCTCTAGAGAGTACACTTTACATTGACCTCTAGAGAGTACACTTTACATTGGCCTCTAGAGAGTACACTTTACATTGACCTCTAGAGAGTACATTTTACATTGGCCTCTAGAGAGTACACTTTACATTGACCTCTAGAGAGTACACTTTACATTGACCTCTAGAGAGTACACTTTACATTGGCCTCTAGAGAGTACACTTTACATTGACCTCTAGAGAGTACATTTTACATTGGCCTCTAGAGAGTACACTTTACATTGGCCTCTAGAGAGTACACTTTACATTGGCCTCTAGAGAGTACACTTTACATTGGCCTCTAGAGAGTACACTTTACATTGACCTCTAGAGAGTACACTTTACATTGGCCTCTAGAGAGTACACTTTACATTGACCTCTAGAGAGTACACTTTACATTGACCTCTAGAGAGTACACGTTACATTGGCCTCTAGAGAGTACACTTTACATTGACCTCTACAGAGTACATTTTACATTGGCCTCTAGAGAGTACACTTTACATTGGCCTCTAAAGAGTACACTTTAAATTGGCCTCTAGAGAGTACACTTTACATTGGCCTCTAGAGAGTACACTTTACATTGACCTCTAGAGAGTACACTTTACATTGACCTCTAGAGAGTACATTTTACATTGGCCTGTAGAGAGTACACTTTACATTGGCCTCTAGAGAGTACATTTTACATTGGCCTCTAGAGAGTACATTTTACATTGGCCTCTAGAGAGTACACTTTACATTGGCCTCTAAAGAGTACACTTTAAATTGGCCTCTAGAGAGTACACTTTACATTGGCCTCTAGAGAGTACACTTTACATTGGCCTCTAGAGAGTACACTTTACATTGACCTCTAGAGAGTACATTTTACATTGGCCTCAAGAGAGTACACTTTACATTGGCCTCTAGAGAGTACACTTTACATTGGCCTCTAGAGAGTACACTTTGCATTGGCCTCTAGAGAGTACACTTTACATTGACCTCTAGAGAGTACACTTTACATTGACCTCTAGAGAGTACACTTTACATGGGCTCTAGAGAGTACACTTTACATTAGCCTCTAGAGAGTACACTTTACATTGACCTCTAGAGAGTACACTTTACATTGACCTCTAGAGAGTACACTTTACATTGGCCTCTAGAGAGTACACTTTACATTGACCTCTTGAGAGTACATTTTACATTGGCCTCTAGAGAGTACACTTTACATTGGCCTCTAGAGAGTACACTTTACATTGGCCTCTAGAGAGTACACTTTACATTGGCCTCTAGAGAGTACACTTTACATTGACCTCTAGAGAGTACACTTTACATTGACCTCTAGAGAGTGCACGTTACATTGGCCTCTAGAGAGTACACTTTACATTGACCTCTACAGAGTACATTTTACATTGGCCTCTAGAGAGTACACTTTACATTGGCCTCTAAAGAGTACACTTTAAATTGGCCTCTAGAGAGTACACTTTACATTGGCCTCTAGAGAGTACACTTTACATTGACCTCTAGAGAGTACACTTTACATTGACCTCTAGAGAGTACATTTTACATTGGCCTCTAGAGAGTACACTTTACATTGGCCTCTAGAGAGTACATTTTACATTGGCCTCTAGAGAGTACATTTTACATTGGCCTCTAGAGAGTACACTTTACATTGGCCTCTAAAGAGTACACTTTAAATTGGCCTCTAGAGAGTACACTTTACATTGGCCTCTAGAGAGTACACTTTACATTGGCCTCTAGAGAGTACACTTTACATTGGCCTCTAGAGAGTACATTTTACATTGGCCTCTAGAGAGTACACTTTACATTGGCCTCTAGAGAGTACACTTTACATTGGCCTCTAGAGAGTACACTTTACATTGGCCTCTAGAGAGTACACTTTACATTGACCTCTAGAGAGTACACTTTACATTGACCTCTAGAGAGTACACTTTACATTGGCCTCTAGAGAGTACACTTTGCATTGACCTCTAGAGAGTACATTTTACATTGGCCTCTAGAGAGTACACTTTACATTGGCCTCTAAAGAGTACACTTTAAATTGGCCTCTAGAGAGTACACTTTACATTGGCCTCTAGAGAGTACACTTTACATTGACCTCTAGAGAGTACACTTTACATTGACCTCTAGAGAGTACATTTTACATTGGCCTCTAGAGAGTACACTTTACATTGGCCTCTAGAGAGTACACTTTACATTGGCCTCTAGAGAGTACACTTTACATTGGCCTCTAGAGAGTACACTTTACATTGGCCTCTAGAGAGTACACTTTACATTGACCTCTAGAGAGTACACTTTACATTGGCCTCTAGAGAGTACACTTTACATTGGCCTCTAGAGAGTACACTTTACATTGACCTCTAGAGAGTACACTTTACATTGACCTCTAGAGAGTACACATTACATTGGCCTCTAGAGAGTACACTTTACATTGGCCTCTAGAGAGTACACTGCATTGGCCTCTAGAGAGTACACTTTACATTGGCCTCTAGAGAGTACACTTTGCATTGGCCTCTAGAGAGTACACTTTACATTGGCCTCTAGAGTACACTTTACATTGGCCTCTAAAGAGTACACTTTAAATTGGCCTCTAGAGAGTACACTTTACATTGGCCTCTAGAGAGTACACTTTACATTGACCTCTAGAGAGTACACTTTACATTGACCTCTAGAGAGTACATTTTACATTGGCCTCTAGAGAGTACACTTTACATTGGCCTCTAGAGAGTACACTTTACATTGGCCTCTAGAGAGTACACTTTACATTGGCCTCTAGAGAGTACACTTTACATTGGCCTCTAGAGAGTACACTTTACATTGACCTCTAGAGAGTACACTTTACATTGGCCTCTAGAGAGTACACTTTACATTGGCCTCTAGAGAGTACACTTTACATTGACCTCTAGAGAGTACACTTTACATTGACCTCTAGAGAGTACACATTACATTGGCCTCTAGAGAGTACACTTTACATTGGCCTCTAGAGAGTACACTGCATTGGCCTCTAGAGAGTACACTTTACATTGGCCTCTAGAGAGTACACTTTGCATTGGCCTCTAGAGAGTACACTTTACATTGGCCTCTAGAGTACACTTTACATTGGCCTCTAGAGAGTACACTTTACATTGGCCTCTAGAGAGTACACTTTGCATTGGCCTCTAGAGAGTACACTTTGCATTGGCCTCTAGAGAGTACACTTTACATTGGCCTCTAGAGAGTACACTTTACATTGACCTCTAGAGAGTACACTTTACATTGGCCTCTAGGTAGTACACTTTACATTGACCTCTAGAGAGTACACTTTACATTGGCCTCTAGAGAGTACACTTTATATTGACATCTAGAGAGTACACTTTATATTGGCCTCTAGAGAGTACACTTTACATTGGCCTCTAGAGAGTACACTTTACATTGGCCTCTAGAGAGTACACTTTACATTGACCTCTAGAGAGTACACTTTACATTGGCCTCTAGAGAGTACACTTTACATTGGCCTCTAGAGAGTACACTTTACATTGGCTTCTAGAGAGTACACTTTACATTGACCTCTAGAGAGTACACATTACATTGGCCTCTAGAGAGTACACTTTACATTGGCCTCTAGAGAGTACACTGCATTGGCCTCTAGAGAGTACACTTTACATTGGCCTCTAGAGAGTACACTTTGCATTGGCCTCTAGAGAGTACACTTTACATTGGCCTCTAGAGTACACTTTACATTGGCCTCTAGAGAGTACACTTTACATTGGCCTCTAGAGAGTACACTTTGCATTGGCCTCTAGAGAGTACACTTTACATTGGCCTCTAGAGAGTACACTTTACATTGACCTCTAGAGAGTACACTTTACATTGGCCTCTAGGGAGTACACTTTACATTGACCTCTAGAGAGTACACTTTACATTGGCCTCTAGAGAGTACACTTTATATTGACATCTAGAGAGTACACTCTATATTGGCCTCTAGAGAGTACACTTTACATTGGCCTCTAGAGAGTACACTTTACATTGCCCTCTAGAGAGTACACTTTACATTGTCCTCAAGAGAGTACACTTTGCATTGGCCTCTAGAGAGTACACTTTACATTGGCCTCTAGAGAGTACACTTTACATTGGCCTCTAGAGAGTACACTTTGCATTGGCCTCTAGAGAGTACACTTTACATTGGCCTCTAGAGAGTACACTTTACATTGGCCTCTAGAGAGTACACTTTACATTGGCCTCTAGAGAGTACACTTTATATTGGCCTCTAGAGAGTACACTTTACATTGGCCTCTAGAGAGTACACTTTACATTGGCCTCTAGAGAGTACACTTTGCATTGGCCTCTAGAGAGTACAGTTTACATTGGCCTCTAGAGAGTACACTTTGCATTGGCCTCTAGAGATTACACTTTACATTGGCCTCTGGAGAGTACACTTTACCCTGGCCTCTAGAGAGTGCACTTTACCTTGACCTCTAGAGAGTACACTTTACATTGGCCTCTAGAGAGTACACTTTACATTGACCTCTAGAGAGTACACTTTACATTGACCTCTAGAGAGTACACTTTACATTGGCCTCTAGAGAGTACACTTTGCATTGGCCTCTAGAGAGTACACTTTACATTGGCCTCTAGAGAGTACACTTTACATTGGCCTCTAGAGAGTACACTTTACATTGGCCTCTAGAGAGTACACTTTACATTTGGCCTCTAGAGAGTACACTTTACATTGGCCTCTAAAGAGTACACTTTACATTGGCCTCTAGAGAGTACACTTTACATTGGCCTCTAGAGAGTACACTTTACATTGGCCTCTAGAGAGTACACTTTACATTGACCTCTAGAGAGTACACTTTACATTGGCCTCTAGAGAGTACACTTTACATTGGCCTCTAGAGAGTACACTTTACATTGACCTCTAGAGAGTACACTTTACATTGACCTCTAGAGAGTACACATTGCATTGGCCTCTAGAGAGTACACTTTACATTGGCCTCTAGAGAGTACACTGCATTGGCCTCTAGAGAGTACACTTTACATTGGCCTCTAGAGAGTACACTTTGCATTGGCCTCTAGAGAGTACACTTTACATTGGCCTCTAGAGTACACTTTACATTGGCCTCTAGAGAGTACACTTTACATTGGCCTCTAGAGAGTACACTTTGCATTGGCCTCTAGAGAGTACACTTTGCATTGGCCTCTAGAGAGTACACTTTACATTGGCCTCTAGAGAGTACACTTTACATTGACCTCTAGAGAGTACACTTTACATTGGCCTCTAGGTAGTACACTTTACATTGACCTCTAGAGAGTACACTTTACATTGGCCTCTAGAGAGTACACTTTATATTGACATCTAGAGAGTACACTTTATATTGGCCTCTAGAGAGTACACTTTACATTGGCCTCTAGAGAGTATACTTTACATTGGCCTCTAGAGAGTACACTTTACATTGACCTCTAGAGAGTACACTTTACATTGGCCTCTAGAGAGTACACTTTACATTGGCCTCTAGAGAGTACACTTTACATTGACCTCTAGAGAGTACACTTTACATTGACCTCTAGAGAGTACACATTACATTGGCCTCTAGAGAGTACACTTTACATTGGCCTCTAGAGAGTACACTGCATTGGCCTCTAGAGAGTACACTTTACATTGGCCTCTAGAGAGTACACTTTGCATTGGCCTCTAGAGAGTACACTTTACATTGGCCTCTAGAGTACACTTTACATTGGCCTCTAGAGAGTACACTTTACATTGGCCTCTAGAGAGTACACTTTGCATTGGCCTCTAGAGAGTACACTTTACATTGGCCTCTAGAGAGTACACTTTACATTGACCTCTAGAAAGTACACTTTACATTGGCCTCTAGGGAGTACACTTTACATTGACCTCTAGAGAGTACACTTTACATTGGCCTCTAGAGAGTACACTTTATATTGACATCTAGAGAGTACACTTTATATTGGCCTCTAGAGAGTACACTTTACATTGGCCTCTAGAGAGTACACTTTACATTGCCCTCTAGAGAGTACACTTTACATTGTCCTCAAGAGAGTACACTTTGCATTGGCCTCTAGAGAGTACACTTTACATTGGCCTCTAGAGAGTACACTTTACATTGGCCTCTAGAGAGTACACTTTGCATTGGCCTCTAGAGAGTACACTTTACATTGGCCTCTAGAGAGTACACTTTACATTGGCCTCTAGAGAGTACACTTTACATTGGCCTCTAGAGAGTACACTTTATATTGGCCTCTAGAGAGTACACTTTACATTGGCCTCTAGAGAGTACACTTTACATTGGCCTCTAGAGAGTACACTTTGCATTGGCCTCTAGAGAGTACAGTTTACATTGGCCTCTAGAGAGTACACTTTGCATTGGCCTCTAGAGATTACACTTTACATTGGCCTCTGGAGAGTACACTTTACCCTGGCCTCTAGAGAGTGCACTTTACCTTGACCTCTAGAGAGTACACTTTACATTGGCCTCTAGAGAGTACACTTTACATTGACCTTCAGAGAGTACACTTTACATTGACCTCTAGAGAGTACACTTTACATTGGCCTCTAGAGAGTACACTTTACATTGGCCTCTAGAGAGTACACTTTACATTGGCCTCTAGAGAGTACACTTTACATTGGCCTCTAGAGAGTACACTTTACATTGACCTCTAGAGAGTACACTTTACATTGACCTCTAGAGAGTACACTTTACATTGGCCTCTAGAGAGTACACTTTACATTTGGCCTCTAGAGAGTACACTTTACATTGGCCTCTAAAGAGTACACTTTACATTGGCCTCTAGAGAGTACACTTTACATTGGCCTCTAGAGAGTACACTTTACATTGACCTCTAGAGAGTACACTTTACATTGACCTCTAGAGAGTACACTTTACATTGACCTCTAGAGAGTACACTTTACATTGGCCTCTAGAGAGTACACTTTACATTGGCCTCTAGAGTGTACACTTTCCATTGGCCTCTAGAGAGTACACGTTACATTGGCCTCTAGAGAGTTCACTTTGCATTGGCCTCTAGAGAGTACACTTTACATTAGCCTCTAGAGAGTACACTTTACATTGGCCTCTAGAGAGTACACTTTACATTGGCCTCTAGAGAGTACACTTCACATTGGCCTCTAGAGAGTACACTTTACATTGACCTGTAGAGAGTACACTTTACATTGACCTCTAGAGAGTACACTTTACATTGGCCTCTAGAGAGTACATTTTACATTGGCCTCTAGAGAGTACACTTTACATTGGCCTTTAAGGAGTACACTTTAAATTGGCCTCTAGAGAATACACTTTACATTGGCCTCTAGAGAGTACACTTTACATTGACCTCTAGAGAGTACACTTTACATTGACCTCTAGAGAGTACACTTTACATTGGCATCTAGAGAGTACACTTTACCTTGGCCTCTAGAGAGTACACTTTACATTGGCCTCTAGAGAGTACACTTTACATTGGCTTCTAGAGAGTACACTTTACATTGACCTCTAGAGACTACATTTTACATTGACCTCTAGAGAGTACACTTTACATTGGCCTCTAGAGAGTACACTTTACATTGACCTCTAGAGAGTACATTTTACATTGGCCTCTAGAGAATACACTTTACATTGGCCTCTAGAGAGTACACTTTACATTGGCCTCTAGAGAGTACACTTTACATTGGCCTCTAGAGAGTACACTTTACATTGGCCTCTAGAGAGTACACTTTACATTGGCCTCTAAAGAGTACACTTTAAATTGGCCTCTAGAGAGTACACTTTACATTGGCCTCTAGAGAGTACACTTTACATTGACCTCTAGAGAGTACACTTTACATTGGCCTCTAGAGAGTACACTTTGCATTGGTCTCTAGAGAGTACACTTTGCAATGGCCTCTAGAGAGTACACTTTGCATTGGCCTCTAGAGAGTACACTTTACATTGGCCTCTGGAGAGTACACTTTACCCTGGCCTCTAGAGAGTACACTTTACCTTGGCCTCTAGAGAGTACACTTTACATTGGCTTCTAGAGAGTACACATTACATTGGCCTCTAGAGAGTACACTTTACATTGGCCTCTAGAGAGTACACTTTACATTGGCCTCTAGAGAGTACATTTTACATTGGCCTCTAGAGAGTACACTTTACATTGGCCTCTAGAGAGTACACTTTACATTGGCCTCTAGAGAGTACACTTCACATTGGCCTCTAGAGAGTACACTTCACATTGGCCTCTAGAGAGTACACTTTACATTTGCCTATAGAGAGTACACTTCACATTGGCCTCTAGAGAGTACACTTTACATTGGCCTCTAGAGGGTACACTTTGTATTGGCCTCTAGAGAGTACACTTTGCATTGGCCTCTAGAGTACACTTTGCATTGGCCTCTAGAGAGTACACTTTACATTGGCCTCTAGAGAGTACACTTTACATTGGCCTCTATAGAGTACACTTTGCATTGGCCTCTAGAGAGTACACTTTACATTGGCCTCTAGAGAGTACACTTTACATTGGCCTCTAGAGAGTACACTTTACATTGACCTCCAGAGAGTACACTTTACATGGCCTCTAGAGAGTACACGTTACATTGGCCTCTAGAGAGTACACTTTACATTGGCCTCTAGTGAGTACACTTTACATTGGCCTCTAGAGAGTACATTTTACATTGGCCTCTAGAGAGTACACTTTACCTTGGCCTCTAGAGAGTACACTTTGCATTGGTCTCTAGAGAGTACACTTTGCATTGGCCTCTAGAGAGTACACTTTACATTGGCCTCTGGAGAGTACACTTTACCCTGGCCTCTAGAGAGTACACTTTACCTTGGCCTCTAGAGAGTACACTCTATATTGGCATCTAGAGAGTACACTTTACATTGGCCTCAAGAGAGTACACTTTACATTGGCCTCAAGAGAGTACACTTTACATTGGCCTATAGAGAGTACACTTTACATTGGCCTCTAGAGAGTACACTTTACATTGGCCTCTAGAGAGTACACTCTACATTGGCCTCTAGAGAGTACACTTTGCATTGGCCTCTAGAGAGTACACTTTACATTGACCTCTAGAGAGTACATTTTACATTGACCTCTAGAGAGTACACTTTACATTGGCCTCTAGAGAGTACACTTTACATTGACCTCTAGAGAGTACATTTTACATTGGCCTCTAGAGAGTGCACTTTACATTGGCCTCTAGAGAGTACACTTTACATTGGCCTCTAGAGAGTACACTTTACATTGGCCTCTAGAGAGTACACTTTACATTGGCTTCTAGAGAGTACACTTTACATTGGCCTCTAAAGAGTACACTTTAAATTGGCCTCTAGAGAGTACACTTTACATTGGCCTCTAGAGAGTACACTTTACATTGACCTCTAGAGAGTAGACTTTACATTGGCCTCTAGAGAGTACACTTTGCATTGGTCTCTAGAGAGTACACTTTGCAATGGCCTCTAGAGAGTACACTTTGCATTGGCCTCTAGAGAGTACACTTTACATTGGCCTCTGGAGAGTACACTTTACACTGGCCTCTAGAGAGTACACTTTACCTTGGCCTCTAGAGAGTATACTTTACATTGGCCTCTAGAGGGTACACTTTACATTGGCCTCTAGAGAGTACACTTTGCATTGGCCTCAAGAGAGTACACTTTACATTGGCCTCTAGAGAGTACACTTTACATTGGCCTCTAGAGAGTACACTTTACATTGGCCTCTAGAGAGTACACTTTACATTGGCCTCTAGAGAGTACACTTTGCATTGGCCTCTAGAGAGTACACTTTACATTGGCCTCTAGAGAGTACACTTTACATTGGTCTCTAGAGAGTACACTTTACATTGGCCTCTAGAGAGTACACATTACATTGGCCTCTAGAGAGTACACTTTACATTGGCCTCTAGAGAGTACTCTTTACATTGGCCTCTAGAGAGTACACTTTACATTGGCCTCTAGAGAGTACACATTACATTGGCCTGTAGAGAGTACACTTTACATTGGCCTCTAGAGAGTACACTTTACATTGGCCTCTAGAGAGTACATTTTACATTGGCCTCTAGAGAGTACACTTTACATTGGCCTCTAGAGAGTACACTTTACATTGGCCTCTAGAGAGTACACTTTACATTGGCCTCTAGAGAGTACACTCTACATTGGCCTCTAGAGAGTACACTTTGCATTGGCCTCTAGAGAGTACACTTTACATTGACCTCTAGAGAGTACATTTTACATTGACCTCTAGAGAGTACACTTTACATTGGCCTCTAGAGAGTACACTTTACATTGACCTCTAGAGAGTACATTTTACATTGGCCTCTAGAGAGTGCACTTTACATTGGCCTCTAGAGAGTACACTTTACATTGGCCTCTAGAGAGTACACTTTACATTGGCCTCTAGAGAGTACACTTTACATTGGCTTCTAGAGAGTACACTTTACATTGGCCTCTAAAGAGTACACTTTAAATTGGCCTCTAGAGAGTACACTTTACATTGGCCTCTAGAGAGTAAACTTTACATTGACCTCTAGAGAGTAGACTTTACATTGGCCTCTAGAGAGTACACTTTGCATTGGTCTCTAGAGAGTACACTTTGCAATGGCCTCTAGAGAGTACACTTTGCATTGGCCTCTAGAGAGTACACTTTACATTGGCCTCTGGAGAGTACACTTTACACTGGCCTCTAGAGAGTACACTTTACCTTGGCCTCTAGAGAGTATACTTTACATTGGCCTCTAGAGGGTACACTTTACATTGGCCTCTAGAGAGTACACTTTGCATTGGCCTCAAGAGAGTACACTTTACATTGGCCTCTAGAGAGTACACTTTACATTGGCCTCTAGAGAGTACACTTTACATTGGCCTCTAGAGAGTACACTTTACATTGGCCTCTAGAGAGTACACTTTGCATTGGCCTCTAGAGAGTACACTTTACATTGGCCTCTAGAGAGTACACTTTACATTGGTCTCTAGAGAGTACACTTTTCATTGGCCTCTATAGAGTACACATTACATTGACCTCTAGAGAGTACACTTTACATTGGCCTCTAGAGAGTACTCTTTACATTGGCCTCTAGAGAGTACACTTTAAATTGGCCTCTAGAGAGTACACATTACATTGGCCTGTAGAGAGTACACTTTACATTGGCCTCTAGAGAGTACACTTTACATTGGCCTCTAGAGAGTACATTTTACATTGGCCTCTAGAGAGTACACTTTACATTGGCCTCTAGAGAGTACACTTTACATTGGCCTCTAGAGAGTACACTTCACATTGGCCTCTAGAGAGTACACTTCACATTGACCTCTAGAGAGTACACTTTACATTGGCCTCTAGAGAGTACACTTCACATTGGCCTCTAGAGAGTACACTTTACATTGGCCTCTAGAGGGTACACTTTGCATTGGCCTCTAGAGAGTACACTTTACATTGGCCTCTAGAGTACACTTTGCATTGGCCTCTAGAGAGTACACTTTACATTGGCCTCTAGAGAGTACACTTTACATTGGCCTCTATAGAGTACACTTTGCATTGGCCTCTAGAGAGTACACTTTACATTGGCCTCTAGAGAGTACACTTTACATTGGCCTCTAGAGAGTACACTTTACATTGGCCTCTAGAGAGTACACTTTACATTGGCCATAGAGAGTACACTTTACATTGACCTCTAGAGAGTACACTTTACATGGCCTCTAGAGAGTACACGTTACATTGGCCTCTAGAGAGTACACTTTACATTGGCCTCTAGAGAGTACACTTTACATTGGCCTCTAGAGAGTACATTTTACATTGGCCTCTAGAGAGTACACTTTGCATTGGTCTCTAGAGAGTACACTTTGCATTGGCCTCTAGAGAGTACACTTTACATTAGCCTCTGGAGAGTACACTTTACCCTGGCCTCTAGAGAGTACACTTTACCTTGGCCTCTAGAGAGTACACTCTATATTGGCATCTAGAGAGTACACTTTACATTGGCCTCAAGAGAGTACACTTTACATTGGCCTCAAGAGAGTACACTTTACATTGGCCTCTAGAGAGTACACTTTACATTGGCCTCTAGAGAGTACACTCTACATTGGCCTCTAGAGAGTACACTTTGCATTGGCCTCTAGAGAGTACACTTTACATTGGCCTCTAGAGAGTACACTTTACATTGGCCTCTAGAGAGTACACATTACATTGGCCTGTAGAGAGTACACTTTACATTGGCCTCTAGAGAGTACACTTTACATTGGCCTCTAGAGAGTACATTTTACATTGGCCTCTAGAGAGTACACTTCACATTGGCCTCTAGAGAGTACACTTTACATTGGCCTCTAGAGAGTACACTTCACATTGGCCTCTAGAGAGTACACTTCACATTGGCCTCTAGAGAGTACACTTTACATTGGCCTCTAGAGAGTACACTTCACATTGGCCTCTAGAGAGTACACTTTACATTGGCCTCTAGAGGGTACACTTTGCATTGGCCTCTAGAGAGTACACTTTGCATTGGCCTCTAGAGTACACTTTGCATTGGCCTCTAGAGAGTACACTTTGCATTGGCCTCTTGAGAGTACACTTTACATTGGCCTCTAGAGAGTACACTTTACATTGGCCTCTAGAGAGTACACTTTACATTGGCCTCTAGAGAGTACACTTTACATTGGCCTCTAGAGAGTACACTTTACATTGACCTCTAGAGAGTACACTTTACATGGCCTCTAGAGAGTACACGTTACATTGGCCTCTAGAGAGTACACTTTACATTGGCCTCTAGAGAGTACACTTTACATTGGCCTCTAGAGAGTACATTTTACATTGGCCTCTAGAGAGTACACTTTACCTTGGCCTCTAGAGAGTACACTTTGCATTGGTCTCTAGAGAGTACACTTTGCATTGGCCTCTAGAGAGTACACTTTACATTGGCCTCTGGAGAGTACACTTTACCCTGGCCTCTAGAGAGTACACTTTACCTTGGCCTCTAGAGAGTACACTCTATATTGGCATCTAGAGAGTACACTTTACATTGGCCTCAAGAGAGTACACTTTACATTGGCCTCAAGCGAGTACACTTTACATTGGCCTCTAGAGAGTACACTTTACATTGGCCTCTAGAGAGTACACTTTACATTGGCCTCTAGAGACTACACTCTACATTGGCCTCTAGAGAGTACACTTTGCATAGGCCTCTAGAGAGTACACTTTACATTGGCCTCTAGAGAGTACACTTTACATTGGCCTCTAGAGAGTACACATTACATTGGCCTCTAGAGAGTACACTTTACATTGGCCTCTAGAGAGTACACTTTACATTGGCCTCTAGAGAGTACACTTTACATTGGCCTCTAGAGAGTACACTTTACATTGGCCTCTAGAGAGCACACTTCACATTGGTCTCTAGACAGTACACTTTACATTGGCCTCTAGAGAGTACACTTCACATTGGCCTCTAGAGAGTACATTTTACATTGGCCTCTAGGGAGTACACTTCACATTGGCCTCTAGAGAGTACACTTTACATTGGCCTCTAGAGAGTACACTTTGCATTGGCTTCTAGAGAGTACACTTCACATTGGCCTCTAGAGAGTACACTTCACATTGGCCTCTAGAGAGTACACTTTACATTGGCCTCTAGAGAGTACACTTCACATTGGCCTCTAGAGAGTACACTTTACATTGGCCTCTAGAGGGTACACTTTGCATTGGCCTCTAGAGAGTACACTTTGCATTGGCCTCTAGAGTACACTTTGCATTGGCCTGTAGAGAGTACACTTTACATTGGCCTCTATGGAGTACACTTTGCATTGGCCTCTAGAGAGTACACTTTACATTGGCCTCTAGAGAGTACACTTTACATTGGCCTCTAGAGAGTACACTTTACATTGGCCTCTAGAGAGTACACTTTACATTGGCCTCTAGAGAGTACACTTTACATTGACCTCTAGAGAGTACACTTTACATGGCCTCTAGAGAGTACACGTTACATGGGCCTCTAGAGAGTACACTTTACATTGGCCTCTAGAGAGTACACTTTACATTGGCCTCTAGAGAGTACACTTTACCTTGGCCTCTAGAGAGTACACTTTGCATTGGTCTCTAGAGAGTACACTTTGCATTGGCCTCTAGAGAGTACACTTTGCATTGGCCTCTGGAGAATACACTTTACCCTGGCCTCTAGAGAGTACACTTTACCTTGGCCTCTAGAGAGTACACTCTATATTGGCATCTAGAGAGTACACTTTACATTGGCCTCTAGAGAGTACACTTTACATTGGCATCAAGAGAGTACACTTTACATTGGCCTCTAGAGAGTACACTCTACATTGGCCTCTAGAGAGTACACTTTGCATCGGCCTCTAGAGAGTACACTTTACATTGGCCTCTAGAGAGTACACTTTACATTGGCCTCTAGAGAGTACACATTACATTGGCCTCTAGAGAGTACACTTTACATTGGCCTCTAGAGAGTACACTTTACATTGGCCTCTAGAGAGTACACTTTACATTGGCCTCTAGAGAGTACACTTTACATTGGCCTCTAGAGAGTACACTTCACATTGGTCTCTAGACAGTACACTTTACATTGGCCTCTAGAGAGTACACTTCACATTGGCCTCTAGAGAGTACATTTTACATTGGCCTCTAGGGAGTACACTTCATATTGGCCTCTAGAGAGTACACTTTACATTGGCCTCTAGAGAGTACACTTTGCATTGGCCTCTAGAGAGTACACTTTGCATTGGCCTCTAGAGAGTACACTTTGCATTGGCCTCTAGAGAGTACACATTACATTGGCCTCTAGAGGGTACACGTTACATTGGCCTCTAGAGAGTACACTTTACATTGACCTCTAGAGAGTACACTTTACATTGACCTCTAGAGAGTACACTTTACATTGGCCTCTAGAGAGTACACTTTACATTGTCCTCTATAGAGTACACTTTACATTGACCTCTTGAGAGTACACTTCACATTGACCTCTAGAGAGTACACTTTACATTGACCTCTAGAGAGTACACTTTACATTGGCCTCTAGAGAGTACACTTTACATTGACCTCTAGAGAGTACACTTTACATTGACCTCTAGAGAGTACACTTTACATTGGCCTCTAGAGAGTACACTTTACATTGTCCTCTATAGAGTACACTTTACATTGACCTCTTGAGAGTACACTTCACATTGACCTCTAGAGAGTACACTTTACATTGACCTCTAGAGAGTACACTTTACACTGGCCTCTAGAGAATACACTTTACATTGGCCTCTAGAGAGTACACTTTACATTGGCCTCTAGAGAGTACACTTTACATTGACCTGTAGAGAGTACACTTTACATTGACCTCTAGAGAGTACACATTACATTGGCCTCTAGAGAGTGCACTTTACATTGGCCTCTAGAGAGTACACTTTACATTGGCCTCTAGAGAGTACACTTTGCATTGGCCTCTAGAGAGTACTCTTTACATTGGCCTCTAGAGAGTACACTTTACCTTGGCCTCTAGAGAGTACACTTTACATTGGCCTCTAGAGAGTACACTTTACATTGGCCTCTAGAGAGTACACTTTACATTGGCCTCTAGAGAGTACACTTTACATTGGCCTCTAGAGACTACACTTTACATTGGCCTCTAGAGAGTACACTTTACATTGACATCTAGAGAGTACACATTACATTGGCCTCTAGAGAGTACACTTTACATTGACCTCTAGAGAGTACACTTTACATTGACCTCTAGAGAGTACACTTTACATTGACATCTAGAGAGTACACTTTACATGGCCTATAGAGAGTACATTTTGCATTGGCCTCTAGAGAGTACACTTTACATTGGCCTCTAGAGAGTACACTTTACATTGGTCTCTAGAGAGTACACTTTACATTGGCCTCTAGAGAGTACACTTTACATTGGCCTCTGGAGAGTACACTTTACCCTGGCCTCTAGAGAGTACACTTTACCTTGGCCTCTAGAGAGTACACTCTATATTGGCATCTAGAGAGTACACTTTACATGGGCCTCAAGAGAGTACACTTTACATTGGCCTCAAGAGAGTACACTTTACATTGGCCTCTAGAGAGTACACTTTACATTGGCCTCTAGAGAGTACACTTTACATTGGCCTCTAGAGAGTACACTTTACATTGGCCTCTAGAGAGTACACTTTGCATTGGCCTCTAGAGAGTACACTTTACATTGGCCTCTAGAGAGTACACTTTACATTGGCCTCTAGAGAGTACACATTACATTGGCCTCTAGAGAGTACACTTTACATTGGCCTCTAGAGAGTACACTTTACATTGGCCTCTAGAGAGTACACTTTACATTGGCCTCTAGAGAGTACACTTTACATTGGCCTCTAGAGAGCACACTTCACATTGGTCTCTAGACAGTACACTTTACATTGGCCTCTAGAGAGTACACTTCACATTGGCCTCTAGAGAGTACATTTTACATTGGCCTCTAGGGAGTACACTTCACATTGGCCTCTAGAGAGTACACTTTACATTTGCCTCTATAGAGTACACTTTGCATTGGCCTCTAGAGAGTACACTTTGCATTGGCCTCTAGAGAGTACACTTTGCATTGGCCTCTAGAGAGTACACTTTACATTGGCCTCTAGAGGGTACACTTTACATTGGCCTCTAGAGAGTACACTTTACATTGGCCTCTAGAGAGTACACTTCACATTGGCCTCTAGAGAGTACACTTCACATTGGCCTCTAGAGAGTACACTTTACATTGGCCTCTAGAGAGTACACTTCACATTGGCCTCTAGAGAGTACACTTTACATTGGCCTCTAGAGGGTACACTTTGCATTGGCCTCTAGAGAGTACACTTTGCATTGGCCTCTAGAGTACACTTTGCATTGGCCTGTAGAGAGTACACTTTACATTGGCCTCTATGGAGTACACTTTGCATTGGCCTGTAGAGAGTACACTTTACATTGGCCTCTAGAGAGTACACTTTACATTGGCCTCTAGAAAGTACACTTTACATTGGCCTCTAGAGAGTACACTTTACATTGGCCTCTAGAGAGTACACTTTACATTGACCTCTAGAGAGTACACTTTACATGGCCTCTAGAGAGTACTCGTTACATTGGCCTCTAGAGAGTACACTTTACATTGGCCTCTAGAGAGTACACTTTACATTGGCCTCTAGAGAGTACACTTTACCTTGGCCTCTAGAGAGTACACTTTGCATTGGTCTCTAGAGAGTACACTTTGCATTGGCCTCTAGAGAGTACACTTTGCATTGGCCTCTGGAGAGTACACTTTACCCTGGCCTCTAGAGAGTACACTTTACCTTGGCCTCTAGAGAGTACACTCTATATTGGCATCTAGAGAGTACACTTTACATTGGCCTCTAGAGAGTACACTTTACATTGGCATCAAGAGAGTACACTTTACATTGGCCTCTAGAGAGTACACTCTACATTGGCCTCTAGAGAGTACACTTTGCATCGGCCTCTAGAGAGTACACTTTACATTGGCCTCTAGAGAGTACACTTTACATTGGCCTCTAGAGAGTACACTTTACATTGGCCTCTAGAGAGTACACTTTACATTGGCCTCTAGAGAGTACACTTTACATTGGCCTCTAGAGAGTACACTTTGCATTGGCCTCTAGAGAGTACACTTCACATTGGTCTCTAGACAGTACACTTTACATTGGCCTCTAGAGAGTACACTTCACATTGGCCTCTAGAGAGTACATTTTACATTGGCCTCTAGGGAGTACACTTCACATTGGCCTCTAGAGAGTACACTTTACATTGGCCTCTAGAGAGTACACTTTGCATTGACCTCTAGAGAGTACACTTTGCATTGGCCTCTAGAGAGTACACTTTGCATTGGCCTCTAGAGAGTACACATTACATTGGCCTCTAGAGGGTACACGTTACATTGGCCTCTAGAGAGTACACTTTACATTGACCTCTAGAGAGTACACTTTACATTGACCTCTAGAGAGTACACTTTACATTGGCCTCTAGAGAGTACACTTTACATTGTCCTCTATAGAGTACACTTTACATTGACCTCTTGAGAGTACACTTCACATTGACCTCTAGAGAGTACACTTTACATTGACCTCTAGAGAGTACACTTTACATTGGCCTCTAGAGAGTACACTTTACATTGACCTCTAGAGAGTACACTTTACATTGACCTCTAGAGAGTACACTTTACATTGGCCTCTAGAGAGTACACTTTACATTGTCCTCTATAGAGTACACTTTACATTGACCTCTTGAGAGTACACTTCACATTGACCTCTAGAGAGTACACTTTACATTGACCTCTAGAGAGTACACTTTACACTGGCCTCTAGAGAATACACTTTACATTGGCCTCTAGAGAGTACACTTTACATTGGCCTCTAGAGAGTACACTTTACATTAACCTGTAGAGAGTACACTTTACATTGACCTCTAGAGAGTACACATTACATTGGCCTCTAGAGAGTGCACTTTACATTGGCCTCTAGAGAGTACACTTTACATTGGCCTCTAAAGAGTACACTTTGCATTGGCCTCTAGAGAGTACTCTTTACATTGGCCTCTAGAGAGTACACTTTACCTTGGCCTCTAGAGAGTACACTTTACATTGGCCTCTAGAGAGTACACTTTACATTGGCCTCTAGAGAGTACACTTTACATTGGCCTCTAGAGAGTACACTTTACATTGGCCTCTAGAGACTACACTTTACATTGGCCTCTAGAGAGTACACTTTACATTGACATCTAGAGAGTACACATTACATTGGCCTCTAGAGAGTACACTTTACATTGACCTCTAGAGAGTACACTTTACATTGACCTCTAGAGAGTACACTTTACATTGACATCTAGAGAGTACACTTTACATGGCCTATAGAGAGTACATTTTGCATTGGCCTCTAGAGAGTACACTTTACATTGGCCTCTAGAGAGTACACTTTACATTGGTCTCTAGAGAGTACACTTTACATTGGCCTCTAGAGAGTACACTTTACATTGGCCTCTAGAGAGTACACTTTACATTGGCCTCTAGAGAGTACACTTTACATTGGCCTCTAGAGAGTACACTTTACATTGGCCTCTAGAGAGTACCCTTTACATTGGCCTCTAGAGAGTACACTTTACATTGGCCTCTAGAGAGTACACTTTGCATTGGCCTCTAGAGAGTACACTTTACATTGGCCTCTAGCGAGTACATTTTACATTGGCCTCTAGAGAGTACACTTCACATTGGTCTGTAGAGAGTACACTTTACATTGGCCTCTAGAGAGTACACTTTACATTGGCCTCTAGAGAGTACACTTCACATTGGCCTCTAGAGAGTACTCTTTACCTTGGCCTCTAGAGAGTACAGTTTACATTGGCCTCTAGAGAGTGCACTTTACATTGGCCTCTAGAGAGTACACTTTACATTGACCTCTAGAGAGTACACTTTACATTGGCCTCTAGAGACTACACTTTACATTGGCCTCTAGAGAGTACACTTTACATTGACCTCTAGAGAGTACACATTGCATTGGCCTCTAGAGAGTACACTTTACATTGACCTCTAGAGAGTACACTTTACATTGACCTCTAGAGAGTACACTTTACATTGACCTCTAGAGAGTACACTTTTCATGGCCTCTAGAGAGTACATTTTACATTGGCCTCTTGAGAGTACACTTCACATTGACCTCTAGAGAGTACACTTTACATTGACCTCTAGAGAGTACACTTTACACTGGCCTCTAGAGAATACAGTTTACATTGGCCTCTAGAGAGTACACTTTACATTGGCCTCTAGAGAGTACACTTTACATTAACCTGTAGAGAGTACACTTTACATTGACCTCTAGAGAGTACACATTACATTGGCCTCTAGAGAGTGCACTTTACATTGGCCTCTAGAGAGTACACTTTACATTGGCCTCTAAAGAGTACACTTTGCATTGGCCTCTAGAGAGTACTCTTTACATTGGCCTCTAGAGAGTACACTTTACCTTGGCCTCTAGAGAGTACACTTTACATTGGCCTCTAGAGAGTACACTTTACATTGGCCTCTAGAGAGTACACTTTACATTGGCCTCTAGAGAGTACACTTTACATTGGCCTCTAGAGACTACACTTTACATTGGCCTCTAGAGAGTACACTTTACATTGACATCTAGAGAGTACACATTACATTGGCCTCTAGAGAGTACACTTTACATTGACCTCTAGAGAGTACACTTTACATTGACCTCTAGAGAGTACACTTTACATTGACATCTAGAGAGTACACTTTACATGGCCTCTAGAGAGTACATTTTGCATTGGCCTCTAGAGAGTACACTTTACATTGGCCTCTAGAGAGTACACTTTACATTGGTCTCTAGAGAGTACACTTTACATTGGCCTCTAGAGAGTACACTTTACATTGGCCTCTAGAGAGTACACTTTACATTGGCCTCTAGAGAGTACACTTTACATTGGCCTCTAGAGAGTACCCTTTACATTGGCCTCTAGAGAGTACACTTTACATTGGCCTCTAGAGAGTACACTTTGCATTGGCCTCTAGAGAGTACACTTTACATTGGCCTCTAGCGAGTACATTTTACATTGGCCTCTAGAGAGTACACTTCACATTGGTCTGTAGAGAGTACACTTTACATTGGCCTCTAGAGAGTACACTTCACATTGGCCTCTAGAGAGTACTCTTTACCTTGGCCTCTAGAGAGTACAGTTTACATTGGCCTCTAGAGAGTGCACTTTACATTGGCCTCTAGAGAGTACACTTTACATTGACCTCTAGAGAGTACACTTTACATTGGCCTCTAGAGACTACACTTTACATTGGCCTCTAGAGAGTACACTTTACATTGACCTCTAGAGAGTACACATTGCATTGGCCTCTAGAGAGTACACTTTACATTGACCTCTAGAGAGTACACTTTACATTGACCTCTAGAGAGTACACTTTACATTGACCTCTAGAGAGTACACTTTTCATGGCCTCTAGAGAGTACATTTTACATTGGCCTCTAGAGAGTACACTTCACATTGGCCTCTAGAGAGTACACTTTACATTGACCTCTAGAGAGTACACTTTACACTGGCCTCTAGAGAATACACTTTACATTGGCCTCTAGAGAGTACACTTTACATTGGCCTCTAGAGAGTACACTTTACATTAACCTGTAGAGAGTACACTTTACATTGACCTCTAGAGAGTACACATTACATTGGCCTCTAGAGAGTGCACTTTACATTGGCCTCTAGAGAGTACACTTTACATTGGCCTCTAAAGAGTACACTTTGCATTGGCCTCTAGAGAGTACTCTTTATATTGGCCTCTAGAGAGTACACTTTACCTTGGCCTCTAGAGAGTACACTTTACATTGGCCTCTAGAGAGTACACTTTACATTGGCCTCTAGAGAGTACACTTTACATTGGCCTCTAGAGAGTACACTTTACATTGGCCTCTAGAGACTACACTTTACATTGGCCTCTAGAGAGTACACTTTACATTGACATCTAGAGAGTACACATTACATTGGCCTCTAGAGAGTACACTTTACATTGACCTCTAGAGAGTACACTTTACATTGACCTCTAGAGAGTACACTTTACATTGACATCTAGAGAGTACACTTTACATGGCCTCTAGAGAGTACATTTTGCATTGGCCTCTAGAGAGTACACTTTACATTGGCCTCTAGAGAGTACACTTTACATTGGTCTCTAGAGAGTACACTTTACATTGGCCTCTAGAGAGTACACTTTACATTGGCCTCTAGAGAGTACACTTTACATTGGCCTCTAGAGAGTACACTTTACATTGGCCTCTAGAGAGTACACTTTACATTGGCCTCTAGAGAGTACACTGTACATTGGCCTCTAGAGAGTACCCTTTACATTGGCCTCTAGAGAGTACACTTTACATTGGCCTCTAGAGAGTACACTTTGCATTGGCCTCTAGAGAGTACACTTTACATTGGCCTCTAGCGAGTACATTTTACATTGGCCTCTAGAGAGTACACTTCACATTGGTCTGTAGAGAGTACACTTTACATTGGCCTCTAGAGAGTACACTTCACATTGGCCTCTAGAGAGTACTCTTTACCTTGGCCTCTAGAGAGTACAGTTTACATTGGCCTCTAGAGAGTGCACTTTACATTGGCCTCTAGAGAGTACACTTTACATTGACCTCTAGAGAGTACACTTTACATTGGCCTCTAGAGACTACACTTTACATTGGCCTCTAGAGAGTACACTTTACATTGACCTCTAGAGAGTACACATTGCATTGGCCTCTAGAGAGTACACTTTACATTGACCTCTAGAGAGTACACTTTACATTGACCTCTAGAGAGTACACTTTTCATGGCCTCTAGAGAGTACATTTTACATTGGCCTCTTGAGAGTACACTTCACATTGACCTCTAGAGAGTACACTTTACATTGACCTCTAGAGAGTACACTTTACACTGGCCTCTAGAGAATACAGTTTACATTGGCCTCTAGAGAGTACACTTTACATTGGCCTCTAGAGAGTACACTTTACATTAACCTGTAGAGAGTACACTTTACATTGACCTCTAGAGAGTACACATTACATTGGCCTCTAGAGAGTGCACTTTACATTGGCCTCTAGAGAGTACACTTTACATTGGCCTCTAAAGAGTACACTTTGCATTGGCCTCTAGAGAGTACTCTTTACATTGGCCTCTAGAGAGTACACTTTACCTTGGCCTCTAGAGAGTACACTTTACATTGGCCTCTAGAGAGTACACTTTACATTGGCCTCTAGAGAGTACACTTTACATTGGCCTCTAGAGAGTACACTTTACATTGGCCTCTAGAGACTACACTTTACATTGGCCTCTAGAGAGTACACTTTACATTGACATCTAGAGAGTACACATTACATTGGCCTCTAGAGAGTACACTTTACATTGACCTCTAGAGAGTACACTTTACATTGACCTCTAGAGAGTACACTTTACATTGACATCTAGAGAGTACACTTTACATGGCCTCTAGAGAGTACATTTTGCATTGGCCTCTAGAGAGTACACTTTACATTGGCCTCTAGAGAGTACACTTTACATTGGTCTCTAGAGAGTACACTTTACATTGGCCTCTAGAGAGTACACTTTACATTGGCCTCTAGAGAGTACACTTTACATTGGCCTCTAGAGAGTACACTTTACATTGGCCTCTAGAGAGTACACTTTACATTGGCCTCTAGAGAGTACCCTTTACATTGGCCTCTAGAGAGTACACTTTACATTGGCCTCTAGAGAGTACACTTTGCATTGGCCTCTAGAGAGTACACTTTACATTGGCCTCTAGCGAGTACATTTTACATTGGCCTCTAGAGAGTACACTTCACATTGGTCTGTAGAGAGTACACTTTACATTGGCCTCTAGAGAGTACACTTCACATTGGCCTCTAGAGAGTACTCTTTACCTTGGCCTCTAGAGAGTACAGTTTACATTGGCCTCTAGAGAGTGCACTTTACATTGGCCTCTAGAGAGTACACTTTACATTGACCTCTAGAGAGTACACTTTACATTGGCCTCTAGAGACTACACTTTACATTGGCCTCTAGAGAGTACACTTTACATTGACCTCTAGAGAGTACACATTGCATTGGCCTCTAGAGAGTACACTTTACATTGACCTCTAGAGAGTACACTTAACATTGACCTCTAGAGAGTACACTTTACATTGACCTCTAGAGAGTACACTTTTCATGGCCTCTAGAGAGTACATTTTACATTGGCCTCTAGAGAGTACACTTCACATTGGCCTCTAGAGAGTACACTTTACATTGGTCTCTAGAGAGTACACTTTACATTGGCCTCTAGAGAGTACACTTTACATTGGCCTCTAGAGAGTACACTTTACATTGGCCTCTAGAGAGTACACTTTGCATTGGCCTCTAGAGAGTACACTTTACATTGGCCTCAAGAGAGTACGCTGTACATTGGCCTCTAGAGAGTACAATTTACATTGGCCTCTAGAGAGTACACTTTGCATTGGCCTCCAGAGAGTACACTTTGCATTGGCCTCTAGAGAGTACACTTTACATTGGCCTCTAGAGAGTACACTTCACATTGGTCTGTAGAGAGTACACTTTACATTGGCCTCTAGAGAGTACACTTCACATTGGCCTCTAGAGAGTACACTTCACATTGGCCTCTAGAGAGTACACTTTACATTGGCTTCTAGAGAGTACACTTTGCATTGGCCTCTAGAGAGTACACTTTGCATTGGCCTCTAGAGAGTACACTTTGCATTGGCCTCTAGAGAGTACACTTTACATTGGCCTCTAGACAGTACACTTTACATTGGCCTCTAAAGAGTACACTTTGCATTGGCCTCTAGAGAGTACACTTTACATTGGCCTCTAGAGAGTACACTTTGCATTGGCCTCTAGAGAGTACACTTTACATTGGCCTCTAGAGAGTACACTTTACATTGGCCTCTAGAGAGTACACTTTACATTGTCCTCTATAGAGTACACTTTACATTGACCTCTTGAGAGTACACTTCACATTGACCTCTAGAGAGTACACTTTACATTGACCTCTAGAGAGTACACTTTACATTGGCCTCTAGAGAGTACACTTTACATTGTCCTCTATAGAGTACACTTTACATTGACCTCTTGAGAGTACACTTCACATTGACCTCTAGAGAGTACACTTTACATTGACCTCTAGAGAGTACACTTTACATTGGCCTCTAGAGAGTACACTTTACATTGACCTCTAGAGAGTACACTTTACATTGACCTCTAGAGAGTACACTTTACATTGGCCTCTAGAGAGTACACTTTACATTGTCCTCTATAGAGTACACTTTACATTGACCTCTTGAGAGTACACTTCACATTGACCTCTAGAGAGTACACTTTACATTGACCTCTAGAGAGTACACTTTACACTGGCCTCTAGAGAATACACTTTACATTGGCCTCTAGAGAGTACACTTTACATTGGCCTCTAGAGAGTACACTTTACATTAACCTGTAGAAAGTACACATTACATTGACCTCTAGAGAGTACACATTACATTGGCCTCTAGAGAGTGCACTTTACATTGGCCTCTAGAGAGTACACTTTACATTGGCCTCTAGAGAGTACACTTTGCATTGGCCTCTAGAGAGTACTCTTTACATTGGCCTCTAGAGAGTACACTTTACCTTGGCCTCTAGAGAGTACACTTTACATTGGCCTCTAGAGAGTACACTTTACATTGGCCTCTAGAGAGTACACTTTACATTGGCCTCTAGAGAGTACACTTTACATTGGCCTCTAGAGACTACACTTTACATTGGCCTCTAGAGAGTACACTTTACATTGACATCTAGAGAGTACACATTACATTGGCCTCTAGAGAGTACACTTTACATTGACCTCTAGAGAGTACACTTTACATTGACCTCTAGAGAGCACACTTTACATTGACATCTAGAGAGTACACTTTACATTGGTCTCTAGAGAGTACACTTTACATTGGCCTCTAGAGAGTACACTTTACATTGGCCTCTAGAGAGTACACTTTACATTGGCCTCTAGAGAGTACACTTTACATTGGCCTCTAGAGAGTACCCTTTACATTGGCCTCTAGAGAGTACACTTTACATTGGCCTCTAGAGAGTACACTTTGCATTGGCCTCTAGAGAGTACACTTTACATTGGCCTCTAGCGAGTACATTTTACATTGGCCTCTAGAGAGTACACTTCACATTGGTCTGTAGAGAGTACACTTTACATTGGCCTCTAGAGAGTACACTTCACATTGGCCTCTAGAGAGTACTCTTTACCTTGGCCTCTAGAGAGTACAGTTTACATTGGCCTCTAGAGAGTGCACTTTACATTGGCCTCTAGAGAGTACACTTTACATTGACCTCTAGAGAGTACACTTTACATTGGCCTCTAGAGACTACACTTTACATTGGCCTCTAGAGAGTACACTTTACATTGACCTCTAGAGAGTACACATTGCATTGGCCTCTAGAGAGTACACTTTACATTGACCTCTAGAGAGTACACTTTACATTGACCTCTAGAGAGTACACTTTACATTGACCTCTAGAGAGTACACTTTTCATGGCCTCTAGAGAGTACATTTTACATTGGCCTCTAGAGAGTACACTTCACATTGGCCTCTAGAGAGTACACTTTACATTGGTCTCTAGAGAGTACACTTTACATTGGCCTCTAGAGAGTACACTTTACATTGGCCTCTAGAGAGTACACTTTACATTGGCCTCTAGAGAGTACACTTTGCATTGGCCTCTAGAGAGTACACTTTACATTGGCCTCAAGAGAGTACGCTGTACATTGGCCTCTAGAGAGTACACTTTACATTGGCCTCTAGAGAGTACACATTACATTGGCCTCTAGAGAGTGCACTTTACATTGGCCTCTAGAGAGTACACTTTACATTGGCCTCTAGAGAGTACACTTTGCATTGGCCTCTAGAGAGTACTCTTTACATTGGCCTCTAGAGAGTACACTTTACCTTGGCCTCTAGAGAGTACACTTTACATTGGCCTCTAGAGAGTACACTTTACATTGGCCTCTAGAGAGTACACTTTACATTGGCCTCTAGAGAGTACACTTTACATTGGCCTCTAGAGACTACACTTTACATTGGCCTCTAGAGAGTACACTTTACATTGACATCTAGAGAGTACACATTACATTGGCCTCTAGAGAGTACACTTTACATTGACCTCTAGAGAGTACACTTTACATTGACCTCTAGAGAGTACACTTTACATTGACATCTAGAGAGTACACTTTACATGGCCTCTAGAGAGTACATTTTGCATTGGCCTCTAGAGAGTACACTTTACATTGGCCTCTAGAGAGTACACTTTACATTGGTCTCTAGAGAGTACACTTTACATTGGCCTCTAGAGAGTACACTTTACATTGGCCTCTAGAGAGTACACTTTACATTGGCCTCTAGAGAGTACACTTTACATTGGCCTCTAGAGAGTACACTTTACATTGGCCTCTAGAGAGTACCCTTTACATTGGCCTCTAGAGAGTACACTTTACATTGGCCTCTAGAGAGTACACTTTGCATTGGCCTCTAGAGAGTACACTTTACATTGGCCTCTAGCGAGTACATTTTACATTGGCCTCTAGAGAGTACACTTCACATTGGTCTGTAGAGAGTACACTTTACATTGGCCTCTAGAGAGTACACTTCACATTGGCCTCTAGAGAGTACTCTTTACCTTGGCCTCTAGAGAGTACAGTTTACATTGGCCTCTAGAGAGTGCACTTTACATTGGCCTCTAGAGAGTACACTTTACATTGACCTCTAGAGAGTACACTTTACATTGGCCTCTAGAGACTACACTTTACATTGGCCTCTAGAGAGTACACTTTACATTGACCTCTAGAGAGTACACATTGCATTGGCCTCTAGAGAGTACACTTTACATTGACCTCTAGAGAGTACACTTTACATTGACCTCTAGAGAGTACACTTTACATTGACCTCTAGAGAGTATACTTTTCATGGCCTCTAGAGAGTACATTTTACATTGGCCTCTAGAGAGTACACTTCACATTGGCCTCTAGAGAGTACACTTTACATTGGCCTCTAGAGAGTACACTTTACATTGGCCTCAAGAGAGTACGCTGTACATTGGCCTCTAGAGAGTACACTTTACATTGGCCTCTAGAGAGTACACATTACATTGGCCTCTAGAGAGTGCACTTTACATTGGCCTCTAGAGAGTACACTTTACATTGGCCTCTAGAGAGTACACTTTGCATTGGCCTCTAGAGAGTACTCTTTACATTGGCCTCTAGAGAGTACACTTTTCCTTGGCCTCTAGAGAGTACACTTTACATTGGCCTCTAGAGAGTACACTTTACATTGGCCTCTAGAGAGTACACTTTACATTAACCTGTAGAGAGTACACTTTACATTGACCTCTAGAGAGTACACATTACATTGGCCTCTAGAGAGTGCACTTTACATTGGCCTCTAGAGAGTACACTTTACATTGGCCTCTAAAGAGTACACTTTGCATTGGCCTCTAGAGAGTACTCTTTACATTGGCCTCTAGAGAGTACACTTTACCTTGGCCTCTAGAGAGTACACTTTACATTGGCCTCTAGAGAGTACACTTTACATTGACATCTAGAGAGTACACATTACATTGGCCTCTAGAGAGTACACTTTACATTGACCTCTAGAGAGTACACTTTACATTGACCTCTAGAGAGTACACTTTACATTGACATCTAGAGAGTACACTTTACATGGCCTCTATAGAGTACATTTTGCATTGGCCTCTAGAGAGTACACTTTACATTGGCCTCTAGAGAGTACACTTTACATTGGTCTCTAGAGAGTACACTTTACATTGGCCTCTAGAGAGTACACTTTACATTGGCCTCTAGAGAGTACACTTTACATTGGCCTCTAGAGAGTACACTTTACATTGGCCTCTAGAGAGTACACTTTACATTGGCCTCTAGAGAGTACCCTTTACATTGGCCTCTAGAGAGTACACTTTACATTGGCCTCTAGAGAGTACACTTTGCATTGGCCTCTAGAGAGTACACTTTACATTGGCCTCTAGCGAGTACATTTTACATTGGCCTCTAGAGAGTACACTTCACATTGGTCTGTAGAGAGTACACTTTACATTGGCCTCTAGAGAGTACACTTCACATTGGCCTCTAGAGAGTACTCTTTACCTTGGCCTCTAGAGAGTACAGTTTACATTGGCCTCTAGAGAGTGCACTTTACATTGGCCTCTAGAGAGTACACTTTACATTGACCTCTAGAGAGTACACTTTACATTGGCCTCTAGAGACTACACTTTACATTGGCCTCTAGAGAGTACACTTTACATTGACCTCTAGAGAGTACACATTGCATTGGCCTCTAGAGAGTACACTTTACATTGACCTCTAGAGAGTACACTTTACATTGACCTCTAGAGAGTACACTTTACATTGACCTCTAGAGAGTACACTTTTCATGGCCTCTAGAGAGTACATTTTACATTGGCCTCTAGAGAGTACACTTCACATTGGCCTCTAGAGAGTACACTTTACATTGGTCTCTAGAGAGTACACTTTACATTGGCCTCTAGAGAGTACACTTTACATTGGCCTCTAGAGAGTACACTTTACATTGGCCTCTAGAGAGTACACTTTGCATTGGCCTCTAGAGAGTACACTTTACATTGGCCTCAAGAGAGTACGCTGTACATTGGCCTCTAGAGAGTACAATTTACATTGGCCTCTAGAGAGTACACTTTGCATTGGCCTCCAGAGAGTACACTTTGCATTGGCCTCTAGAGAGTACACTTTACATTGGCCTCTAGAGAGTACACTTCACATTGGTCTGTAGAGATTACACTTTACATTGGCCTCTAGAGAGTACACTTCACATTGGCCTCTAGAGAGTACACTTCACATTGGCCTCTAGAGAGTACACTTTACATTGGCTTCTAGAGAGTACACTTTGCATTGGCCTCTAGAGAGTACACTTTGCATTGGCCTCTAGAGAGTACACTTTGCATTGGCCTCTAGAGAGTACACTTTACATTGGCCTCTAGACAGTACACTTTACATTGGCCTCTAAAGAGTACACTTTGCATTGGCCTCTAGAGAGTACACTTTACATTGGCCTCTAGAGAGTACACTTTGCATTGGCCTCTAGAGAGTACACTTTACATTGGCCTCTAGAGAGTACACTTTACATTGGCCTCTAGAGAGTACACTTTACATTGTCCTCTAGAGAGTACACATTACATTGGCCTCTAGAGAGTGCACTTTACATTGGCCTCTAGAGAGTACACTTTACATTGGCCTCTAGAGAGTACACTTTGCATTGGCCTCTAGAGAGTACTCTTTACATTGGCCTCTAGAGAGTACACTTTTCCTTGGCCTCTAGAGAGTACACTTTACATTGGCCTCTAGAGAGTACACTTTACATTGGCCTCTAGAGAGTACACTTTACATTAACCTGTAGAGAGTACACTTTACATTGACCTCTAGAGAGTACACATTACATTGGCCTCTAGAGAGTGCACTTTACATTGGCCTCTAGAGAGTACACTTTACATTGGCCTCTAAAGAGTACACTTTGCATTGGCCTCTAGAGAGTACTCTTTACATTGGCCTCTAGAGAGTACACTTTACCTTGGCCTCTAGAGAGTACACTTTACATTGGCCTCTAGAGAGTACACTTTACATTGACATCTAGAGAGTACACATTACATTGGCCTCTAGAGAGTACACTTTACATTGACCTCTAGAGAGTACACTTTACATTGACCTCTAGAGAGTACACTTTACATTGACATCTAGAGAGTACACTTTACATGGCCTCTATAGAGTACATTTTGCATTGGCCTCTAGAGAGTACACTTTACATTGGCCTCTAGAGAGTACACTTTACATTGGTCTCTAGAGAGTACACTTTACATTGGCCTCTAGAGAGTACACTTTACATTGGCCTCTAGAGAGTACACTTTACATTGGCCTCTAGAGAGTACACTTTACATTGGCCTCTAGAGAGTACACTTTACATTGGCCTCTAGAGAGTACCCTTTACATTGGCCTCTAGAGAGTACACTTTACATTGGCCTCTAGAGAGTACACTTTGCATTGGCCTCTAGAGAGTACACTTTACATTGGCCTCTAGCGAGTACATTTTACATTGGCCTCTAGAGAGTACACTTCACATTGGTCTGTAGAGAGTACACTTTACATTGGCCTCTAGAGAGTACACTTCACATTGGCCTCTAGAGAGTACTCTTTACCTTGGCCTCTAGAGAGTACAGTTTACATTGGCCTCTAGAGAGTGCACTTTACATTGGCCTCTAGAGAGTACACTTTACATTGACCTCTAGAGAGTACACTTTACATTGGCCTCTAGAGACTACACTTTACATTGGCCTCTAGAGAGTACACTTTACATTGACCTCTAGAGAGTACACATTGCATTGGCCTCTAGAGAGTACACTTTACATTGACCTCTAGAGAGTACACTTTACATTGACCTCTAGAGAGTACACTTTACATTGACCTCTAGAGAGTACACTTTTCATGGCCTTTAGAGAGTACATTTTACATTGGCCTCTAGAGAGTACACTTCACATTGGCCTCTAGAGAGTACACTTTACATTGGTCTCTAGAGAGTACACTTTACATTGGCCTCTAGAGAGTACACTTTACATTGGCCTCTAGAGAGTACACTTTACATTGGCCTCTAGAGAGTACACTTTGCATTGGCCTCTAGAGAGTACACTTTACATTGGCCTCAAGAGAGTACGCTGTACATTGGCCTCTAGAGAGTACAATTTACATTGGCCTCTAGAGAGTACACTTTGCATTGGCCTCCAGAGAGTACACTTTGCATTGGCCTCTAGAGAGTACACTTTACATTGGCCTCTAGAGAGTACACTTCACATTGGTCTGTAGAGATTACACTTTACATTGGCCTCTAGAGAGTACACTTCACATTGGCCTCTAGAGAGTACACTTCACATTGGCCTCTAGAGAGTACACTTTACATTGGCTTCTAGAGAGTACACTTTGCATTGGCCTCTAGAGAGTACACTTTGCATTGGCCTCTAGAGAGTACACTTTGCATTGGCCTCTAGAGAGTACACTTTACATTGGCCTCTAGACAGTACACTTTACATTGGCCTCTAAAGAGTACACTTTGCATTGGCCTCTAGAGAGTACACTTTACATTGGCCTCTAGAGAGTACACTTTGCATTGGCCTCTAGAGAGTACACTTTACATTGGCCTCTAGAGAGTACACTTTACATTGGCCTCTAGAGAGTACACTTTACATTGTCCTCTATAGAGTACACTTTACATTGACCTCTTGAGAGTACACTTCACATTGACCTCTAGAGAGTACACTTTACATTGACCTCTAGAGAGTACACTTTACATTGGCCTCTAGAGAGTACACTTTACATTGTCCTCTATAGAGTACACTTTACATTGACCTCTTGAGAGTACACTTCACATTGACCTCTAGAGAGTACACTTTACATTGACCTCTAGAGAGTACACTTTACATTGGCCTCTAGAGAGTACACTTTACATTGACCTCTAGAGAGTACACTTTACATTGACCTCTAGAGAGTACACTTTACATTGGCCTCTAGAGAGTACACTTTACATTGTCCTCTATAGAGTACACTTTACATTGACCTCTTGAGAGTACACTTCACATTGACCTCTAGAGAGTACACTTTACATTGACCTCTAGAGAGTACACTTTACACTGGCCTCTAGAGAATACACTTTACATTGGCCTCTAGAGAGTACACTTTACATTGGCCTCTAGAGAGTACACTTTACATTAACCTGTAGAAAGTACACTTTACATTGACCTCTAGAGAGTACACATTACATTGGCCTCTAGAGAGTGCACTTTACATTGGCCTCTAGAGAGTACACTTTACATTGGCCTCTAGAGAGTACACTTTGCATTGGCCTCTAGAGAGTACTCTTTACATTGGCCTCTAGAGAGTACACTTTACCTTGGCCTCTAGAGAGTACACTTTACATTGGCCTCTAGAGAGTACACTTTACATTGGCCTCTAGAGAGTACACTTTACATTGGCCTCTAGAGAGTACACTTTACATTGGCCTCTAGAGACTACACTTTACATTGGCCTCTAGAGAGTACACTTTACATTGACATCTAGAGAGTACACATTACATTGGCCTCTAGAGAGTACACTTTACATTGACCTCTAGAGAGTACACTTTACATTGACCTCTAGAGAGCACACTTTACATTGACATCTAGAGAGTACACTTTACATTGGTCTCTAGAGAGTACACTTTACATTGGCCTCTAGAGAGTACACTTTACATTGGCCTCTAGAGAGTACACTTTACATTGGCCTCTAGAGAGTACACTTTACATTGGCCTCTAGAGAGTACCCTTTACATTGGCCTCTAGAGAGTACACTTTACATTGGCCTCTAGAGAGTACACTTTGCATTGGCCTCTAGAGAGTACACTTTACATTGGCCTCTAGCGAGTACATTTTACATTGGCCTCTAGAGAGTACACTTCACATTGGTCTGTAGAGAGTACACTTTACATTGGCCTCTAGAGAGTACACTTCACATTGGCCTCTAGAGAGTACTCTTTACCTTGGCCTCTAGAGAGTACAGTTTACATTGGCCTCTAGAGAGTGCACTTTACATTGGCCTCTAGAGAGTACACTTTACATTGACCTCTAGAGAGTACACTTTACATTGGCCTCTAGAGACTACACTTTACATTGGCCTCTAGAGAGTACACTTTACATTGACCTCTAGAGAGTACACATTGCATTGGCCTCTAGAGAGTACACTTTACATTGACCTCTAGAGAGTACACTTTACATTGACCTCTAGAGAGTACACTTTACATTGACCTCTAGAGAGTACACTTTTCATGGCCTCTAGAGAGTACATTTTACATTGGCCTCTAGAGAGTACACTTCACATTGGCCTCTAGAGAGTACACTTTACATTGGTCTCTAGAGAGTACACTTTACATTGGCCTCTAGAGAGTACACTTTACATTGGCCTCTAGAGAGTACACTTTACATTGGCCTCTAGAGAGTACACTTTGCATTGGCCTCTAGAGAGTACACTTTACATTGGCCTCAAGAGAGTACGCTGTACATTGGCCTCTAGAGAGTACACTTTACATTGGCCTCTAGAGAGTACACATTACATTGGCCTCTAGAGAGTGCACTTTACATTGGCCTCTAGAGAGTACACTTTACATTGGCCTCTAGAGAGTACACTTTGCATTGGCCTCTAGAGAGTACTCTTTACATTGGCCTCTAGAGAGTACACTTTACCTTGGCCTCTAGAGAGTACACTTTACATTGGCCTCTAGAGAGTACACTTTACATTGGCCTCTAGAGAGTACACTTTACATTGGCCTCTAGAGAGTACACTTTACATTGGCCTCTAGAGACTACACTTTACATTGGCCTCTAGAGAGTACACTTTACATTGACATCTAGAGAGTACACATTACATTGGCCTCTAGAGAGTACACTTTACATTGACCTCTAGAGAGTACACTTTACATTGACCTCTAGAGAGTACACTTTACATTGACATCTAGAGAGTACACTTTACATGGCCTCTAGAGAGTACATTTTGCATTGGCCTCTAGAGAGTACACTTTACATTGGCCTCTAGAGAGTACACTTTACATTGGTCTCTAGAGAGTACACTTTACATTGGCCTCTAGAGAGTACACTTTACATTGGCCTCTAGAGAGTACACTTTACATTGGCCTCTAGAGAGTACACTTTACATTGGCCTCTAGAGAGTACACTTTACATTGGCCTCTAGAGAGTACCCTTTACATTGGCCTCTAGAGAGTACACTTTACATTGGCCTCTAGAGAGTACACTTTGCATTGGCCTCTAGAGAGTACACTTTACATTGGCCTCTAGCGAGTACATTTTACATTGGCCTCTAGAGAGTACACTTCACATTGGTCTGTAGAGAGTACACTTTACATTGGCCTCTAGAGAGTACACTTCACATTGGCCTCTAGAGAGTACTCTTTACCTTGGCCTCTAGAGAGTACAGTTTACATTGGCCTCTAGAGAGTGCACTTTACATTGGCCTCTAGAGAGTACACTTTACATTGACCTCTAGAGAGTACACTTTACATTCGCCTCTAGAGACTACACTTTACATTGGCCTCTAGAGAGTACACTTTACATTGACCTCTAGAGAGTACACATTGCATTGGCCTCTAGAGAGTACACTTTACATTGACCTCTAGAGAGTACACTTTACATTGGCCTCTAGAGAGTACACTTTACATTGGCCTCTAGAGAGTACACTTTACATTGGCCTCTAGAGACTACACTTTACATTGGCCTCTAGAGAGTACACTTTACATTGACATCTAGAGAGTACACATTACATTGGCCTCTAGAGAGTACACTTTACATTGACCTCTAGAGAGTACACTTTACATTGACCTCTAGAGAGCACACTTTACATTGACATCTAGAGAGTACACTTTACATTGGTCTCTAGAGAGTACACTTTACATTGGCCTCTAGAGAGTACACTTTACATTGGCCTCTAGAGAGTACACTTTACATTGGCCTCTAGAGAGTACACTTTACATTGACCTCTAGAGAGTACACTTTACATTGACCTCTAGAGAGCACACTTTACATTGACATCTAGAGAGTACACTTTACATTGGTCTCTAGAGAGTACACTTTACATTGGCCTCTAGAGAGTACACTTTACATTGGCCTCTAGAGAGTACACTTTACATTGGCCTCTAGAGAGTACACTTTACATTGGCCTCTAGAGAGTACCCTTTACATTGGCCTCTAGAGAGTACACTTTACATTGGCCTCTAGAGAGTACACTTTGCATTGGCCTCTAGAGAGTACACTTTACATTGGCCTCTAGCGAGTACATTTTACATTGGCCTCTAGAGAGTACACTTCACATTGGTCTGTAGAGAGTACACTTTACATTGGCCTCTAGAGAGTACACTTCACATTGGCCTCTAGAGAGTACTCTTTACCTTGGCCTCTAGAGAGTACAGTTTACATTGGCCTCTAGAGAGTGCACTTTACATTGGCCTCTAGAGAGTACACTTTACATTGACCTCTAGAGAGTACACTTTACATTGGCCTCTAGAGACTACACTTTACATTGGCCTCTAGAGAGTACACTTTACATTGACCTCTAGAGAGTACACATTGCATTGGCCTCTAGAGAGTACACTTTACATTGACCTCTAGAGAGTACACTTTACATTGACCTCTAGAGAGTACACTTTACATTGACCTCTAGAGAGTACACTTTTCATGGCCTCTAGAGAGTACATTTTACATTGGCCTCTAGAGAGTACACTTCACATTGGCCTCTAGAGAGTACACTTTACATTGGCCTCTAGAGAGTACACTTTACATTGGCCTCTAGAGAGTACACTTTGCATTGGCCTCTAGAGAGTACACTTTACATTGGCCTCAAGAGAGTACGCTGTACATTGGCCTCTAGAGAGTACACTTTACATTGGCCTCTAGAGAGTACACATTACATTGGCCTCTAGAGAGTGCACTTTACATTGGCCTCTAGAGAGTACACTTTACATTGGCCTCTAGAGAGTACACTTTGCATTGGCCTCTAGAGAGTACTCTTTACATTGGCCTCTAGAGAGTACACTTTACCTTGGCCTCTAGAGAGTACACTTTACATTGGCCTCTAGAGAGTACACTTTACATTGGCCTCTAGAGAGTACACTTTACATTGGCCTCTAGAGAGTACACTTTACATTGGCCTCTAGAGACTACACTTTACATTGGCCTCTAGAGAGTACACTTTACATTGACATCTAGAGAGTACACATTACATTGGCCTCTAGAGAGTACACTTTACATTGACCTCTAGAGAGTACACTTTACATTGACCTCTAGAGAGTACACTTTACATTGACATCTAGAGAGTACACTTTACATGGCCTCTAGAGAGTACATTTTGCATTGGCCTCTAGAGAGTACACTTTACATTGGCCTCTAGAGAGTACACTTTACATTGGTCTCTAGAGAGTACACTTTACATTGGCCTCTAGAGAGTACACTTTACATTGGCCTCTAGAGAGTACACTTTACATTGGCCTCTAGAGAGTACACTTTACATTGGCCTCTAGAGAGTACACTTTACATTGGCCTCTAGAGAGTACCCTTTACATTGGCCTCTAGAGAGTACACTTTACATTGGCCTCTAGAGAGTACACTTTGCATTGGCCTCTAGAGAGTACACTTTACATTGGCCTCTAGCGAGTACATTTTACATTGGCCTCTAGAGAGTACACTTCACATTGGTCTGTAGAGAGTACACTTTACATTGGCCTCTAGAGAGTACACTTCACATTGGCCTCTAGAGAGTACTCTTTACCTTGGCCTCTAGAGAGTACAGTTTACATTGGCCTCTAGAGAGTGCACTTTACATTGGCCTCTAGAGAGTACACTTTACATTGACCTCTAGAGAGTACACTTTACATTCGCCTCTAGAGACTACACTTTACATTGGCCTCTAGAGAGTACACTTTACATTGACCTCTAGAGAGTACACATTGCATTGGCCTCTAGAGAGTACACTTTACATTGACCTCTAGAGAGTACACTTTACATTGACCTCTAGAGAGTACACTTTACATTGACCTCTAGAGAGTACACTTTTCATGGCCTCTAGAGAGTACATTTTACATTGGTCTCTAGAGAGTACACTTCACATTGGCCTCTAGAGAGTACACTTTACATTGGCCTCTAGAGAGTACACTTTACATTGGCCTCAAGAGAGTACGCTGTACATTGGCCTCTAGAGAGTACACTTTACATTGGCCTCTAGAGAGTACACATTACATTGGCCTCTAGAGAGTGCACTTTACATTGGCCTCTAGAGAGTACACTTTACATTGGCCTCTAGAGAGTACACTTTGCATTGGCCTCTAGAGAGTACTCTTTACATTGGCCTCTAGAGAGTACACTTTACCTTGGCCTCTAGAGAGTACACTTTACATTGGCCTCTAGAGAGTACACTTTACATTGGCCTCTAGAGAGTACACTTTACATTGGCCTCTAGAGAGTACACTTTACATTGGCCTCTAGAGACTACACTTTACATTGGCCTCTAGAGAGTACACTTTACATTGACATCTAGAGAGTACACATTACATTGGCCTCTAGAGAGTACACTTTACATTGACCTCTAGAGAGTACACTTTACATTGACCTCTAGAGAGTACACTTTACATTGACATCTAGAGAGTACACTTTACATGGCCTCTAGAGAGTACATTTTGCATTGGCCTCTAGAGAGTACACTTTACATTGGCCTCTAGAGAGTACACTTTACATTGGTCTCTAGAGAGTACACTTTACATTGGCCTCTAGAGAGTACACTTTACATTGGCCTCTAGAGAGTACACTTTACATTGGCCTCTAGAGAGTACACTTTACATTGGCCTCTAGAGAGTACACTTTACATTGGCCTCTAGAGAGTACCCTTTACATTGGCCTCTAGAGAGTACACTTTACATTGGCCTCTAGAGAGTACACTTTGCATTGGCCTCTAGAGAGTACACTTTACATTGGCCTCTAGCGAGTACATTTTACATTGGCCTCTAGAGAGTACACTTCACATTGGTCTGTAGAGAGTACACTTTACATTGGCCTCTAGAGAGTACACTTCACATTGGCCTCTAGAGAGTACTCTTTACCTTGGCCTCTAGAGAGTACAGTTTACATTGGCCTCTAGAGAGTGCACTTTACATTGGCCTCTAGAGAGTACACTTTACATTGACCTCTAGAGAGTACACTTTACATTGGCCTCTAGAGACTACACTTTACATTGGCCTCTAGAGAGTACACTTTACATTGACCTCTAGAGAGTACACATTGCATTGGCCTCTAGAGAGTACACTTTACATTGACCTCTAGAGAGTACACTTTACATTGACCTCTAGAGAGTACACTTTACATTGACCTCTAGAGAGTACACTTTTCATGGCCTCTAGAGAGTACATTTTACATTGGCCTCTAGAGAGTACACTTCACATTGGCCTCTAGAGAGTACACTTTACATTGGTCTCTAGAGAGTACACTTTACATTGGCCTCTAGAGAGTACACTTTACATTGGCCTCTAGAGAGTACACTTTACATTGGCCTCTAGAGAGTACACTTTGCATTGGCCTCTAGAGAGTACACTTTACATTGGCCTCAAGAGAGTACGCTGTACATTGGCCTCTAGAGAGTACAATTTACATTGGCCTCTAGAGAGTACACTTTGCATTGGCCTCCAGAGAGTACACTTTGCATTGGCCTCTAGAGAGTACACTTTACATTGGCCTCTAGAGAGTACACTTCACATTGGTCTGTAGAGAGTACACTTTACATTGGCCTCTAGAGAGTACACTTCACATTGGCCTCTAGAGAGTACACTTCACATTGGCCTCTAGAGAGTACACTTTACATTGGCTTCTAGAGAGTACACTTTGCATTGGCCTCTAGAGAGTACACTTTGCATTGGCCTCTAGAGAGTACACTTTGCATTGGCCTCTAGAGAGTACACTTTACATTGGCCTATAGACAGTACACTTTACATTGGCCTCTAAAGAGTACACTTTGCATTGGCCTCTAGAGAGTACACTTTACATTGGCCTCTAGAGAGTACACTTTGCATTGGCCTCTAGAGAGTACACTTTACATTGGCCTCTAGAGAGTACACTTTACATTGGCCTCTAGAGAGTACACTTTACATTGTCCTCTATAGAGTACACTTTACATTGACCTCTTGAGAGTACACTTCACATTGACCTCTAGAGAGTACACTTTACATTGACCTCTAGAGAGTACACTTTACATTGGCCTCTAGAGAGTACACTTTACATTGACCTCTAGAGAGTACACTTTACATTGACCTCTAGAGAGTACACTTTACATTGGCCTCTAGAGAGTACACTTTACATTGTCCTCTATAGAGTACACTTTACATTGACCTATTGAGAGTACACTTCACATTGACCTCTAGAGAGTACACATTACATTGGCCTCTAGAGGGTACACGTTACATTGGCCTCTAGAGAGTACACTTTACATTGACCTCTAGAGAGTACACTTTACATTGACCTCTAGAGAGTACACTTTACATTGGCCTCTAGAGAGTACACTTTACATTGTCCTCTATAGAGTACACTTTACATTGACCTCTTGAGAGTACACTTCACATTGACCTCTAGAGAGTACACTTTACATTGACCTCTAGAGAGTACACTTTACATTGACCTCTAGAGAGTACACTTTACATTGGCCTCTAGAGAGTACACTTTACATTGACCTCTAGAGAGTACACTTTACATTGACCTCTAGAGAGTACACTTTACATTGTCCTCTATAGAGTACACTTTACATTGACCTCTAGAGGGTACACGTTACATTGGCCTCTAGAGAGTACACTTTACATTGACCTCTAGAGAGTACACTTTACATTGACCTCTAGAGAGTACACTTTACATTGGCCTCTAGAGAGTACACTTTACATTGTCCTCTATAGAGTACACTTTACATTGACCTCTTGAGAGTACACTTCACATTGACCTCTAGAGAGTACACTTTACATTGACCTCTAGAGAGTACACTTTACATTGACCTCTAGAGAGTACACTTTACATTGGCCTCTAGAGAGTACACTTTACATTGACCTCTAGAGAGTACACTTTACATTGACCTCTAGAGAGTACACTTTACATTGGCCTCTAGAGAGTACACTTTACATTGTCCTCTATAGAGTACACTTTACATTGACCTCTTGAGAGTACACTTCACATTGACCTCTAGAGAGTACACTTTACATTGACCTCTAGAGAGTACACTTTACACTGGCCTCTAGAGAATACACTTTACATTGGCCTCTAGAGAGTACACTTTACATTGGCCTCTAGAGAGTACACTTTACATTAACCTGTAGAGAGTACACTTTACATTGACCTCTAGAGAGTACACATTACATTGGCCTCTAGAGAGTGCACTTTACATTGGCCTCTAGAGAGTACACTTTACATTGGCCTCTAGAGAGTACACTTTGCATTGGCCTCTAGAGAGTACTCTTTACATTGGCCTCTAGAGAGTACACTTTACCTTGGCCTCTAGAGAGTACACTTTACATTGGCCTCTAGAGAGTACACTTTACATTGGCCTCTAGAGAGTACACTTTACATTGGCCTCTAGAGAGTACACTTTACATTGGCCTCTAGAGACTACACTTTACATTGGCCTCTAGAGAGTACACTTTACATTGACATCTAGAGAGTACACATTACATTGGCCTCTAGAGAGTACACTTTACATTGACCTCTAGAGAGTACACTTTACATTGACCTCTAGAGAGTACACTTTACATTGACATCTAGAGAGTACACTTTACATGGCCTCTAGAGAGTACATTTTGCATTGGCCTCTAGAGAGTACACTTTACATTGGTCTCTAGAGAGTACACTTTACATTGGCCTCTAGAGAGTACACTTTACATTGGCCTCTAGAGAGTACACTTTACATTGGCCTCTAGAGAGTACACTTTACATTGGCCTCTAGAGAGTACACTTTACATTGGCCTCTAGAGAGTACCCTTTACATTGGCCTCTAGAGAGTACACTTTACATTGGCCTTTAGAGAGTACGCTTTGCATTGGCCTCTAGAGAGTACACTTTGCATTGGCCTCTAGAGAGTACACTTTACATTGGCCTCTAGCGAGTACATTTTACATTGGCCTCTAGAGAGTAAACTTGACATTGGTCTGTAGAGAGTACACTTTACATTGGCCTCTAGAGAGTACACTTCACATTGGCCTCTAGAGACTACACTTTACATTGGCCTCTAGAGAGTACACTTTACATTGACATCTAGAGAGTACACATTACATTGGCCTCTAGAGAGTACACTTTACATTGCCCTCTAGAGAGTACACTTTACATTGACCTCTAGAGAGTACACTTTACATTGACATCTAGAGAGTACACTTTACATGGCCTCTAGAGAGTACATTTTGCATTGGCCTCTAGAGAGTACACTTTACATTGGCCTCTAGAGAGTACACTTTACATTGGTCTCTAGAGAGTACACTTTACATTGGCCTCTAGAGAGTACACTTTACATTGGCCTCTAGAGAGTACACTTTACATTGGCCTCTAGAGAGTACACTTTACATTGGCCTCTAGAGAGTACACTTTACATTGGCCTCTAGAGAGTACCCTTTACATTGGCCTCTAGAGAGTACACTTTACATTGGCCTCTAGAGAGTACACTTTGCATTGGCCTCTAGAGAGTACACTTTACATTGGCCTCTAGCGAGTACATTTTACATTGGCCTCTAGAGAGTACACTTCACATTGGTCTGTAGAGAGTACACTTTACATTGGCCTCTAGAGAGTACACTTCACATTGGCCTCTAGAGAGTACTCTTTACCTTGGCCTCTAGAGAGTACAGTTTACATTGGCCTCTAGAGAGTGCACTTTACATTGGCCTCTAGAGAGTACACTTTACATTGACCTCTAGAGAGTACACTTTACATTGGCCTCTAGAGACTACACTTTACATTGGCCTCTAGAGAGTACACTTTACATTGACCTCTAGAGAGTACACATTGCATTGGCCTCTAGAGAGTACACTTTACATTGACCTCTAGAGAGTACACTTTACATTGACCTCTAGAGAGTACACTTTACATTGACCTCTAGAGAGTACACTTTTCATGGCCTCTAGAGAGTACATTTTACATTGGCCTCTAGAGAGTACACTTCACATTGGCCTCTAGAGAGTACACTTTACATTGGTCTCTAGAGAGTACACTTTACATTGGCCTCTAGAGAGTACACTTTACATTGGCCTCTAGAGAGTACACTTTACATTGGCCTCTAGAGAGTACACTTTGCATTGGCCTCTAGAGAGTACACTTTACATTGGCCTCAAGAGAGTACGCTGTACATTGGCCTCTAGAGAGTACAATTTACATTGGCCTCTAGAGAGTACACTTTGCATTGGCCTCCAGAGAGTACACTTTGCATTGGCCTCTAGAGAGTACACTTTACATTGGCCTCTAGAGAGTACACTTCACATTGGTCTGTAGAGAGTACACTTTACATTGGCCTCTAGAGAGTACACTTCACATTGGCCTCTAGAGAGTACACTTCACATTGGCCTCTAGAGAGTACACTTTACATTGGCTTCTAGAGAGTACACTTTGCATTGGCCTCTAGAGAGTACACTTTGCATTGGCCTCTAGAGAGTACACTTTGCATTGGCCTCTAGAGAGTACACTTTACATTGGCCTATAGACAGTACACTTTACATTGGCCTCTAAAGAGTACACTTTGCATTGGCCTCTAGAGAGTACACTTTACATTGGCCTCTAGAGAGTACACTTTGCATTGGCCTCTAGAGAGTACACTTTACATTGGCCTCTAGAGAGTACACTTTACATTGGCCTCTAGAGAGTACACTTTACATTGTCCTCTATAGAGTACACTTTACATTGACCTCTTGAGAGTACACTTCACATTGACCTGTAGAGATTACACTTTACATTGACCTCTAGAGAGTACACTTTACATTGGCCTCTAGAGAGTACACTTTACATTGACCTCTAGAGAGTACACTTTACATTGACCTCTAGAGAGTACACTTTACATTGGCCTCTAGAGAGTACACTTTACATTGTCCTCTATAGAGTACACTTTACATTGACCTATTGAGAGTACACTTCACATTGACCTCTAGAGAGTACACATTACATTGGCCTCTAGAGGGTACACGTTACATTGGCCTCTAGAGAGTACACTTTACATTGACCTCTAGAGAGTACACTTTACATTGACCTCTAGAGAGTACACTTTACATTGGCCTCTAGAGAGTACACTTTACATTGTCCTCTATAGAGTACACTTTACATTGACCTCTTGAGAGTACACTTCACATTGACCTCTAGAGAGTACACTTTACATTGACCTCTAGAGAGTACACTTTACATTGACCTCTAGAGAGTACACTTTACATTGGCCTCTAGAGAGTACACTTTACATTGACCTCTAGAGAGTACACTTTACATTGACCTCTAGAGAGTACACTTTACATTGGCCTCTAGAGAGTACACTTTACATTGTCCTCTATAGAGTACACTTTACATTGACCTCTTGAGAGTACACTTCACATTGACCTCTAGAGAGTACACTTTACATTGACCTCTAGAGAGTACACTTTACACTGGCCTCTAGAGAATACACTTTACATTGGCCTCTAGAGAGTACACTTTACATTGGCCTCTAGAGAGTACACTTTACATTAACCTGTAGAGAGTACACTTTACATTGACCTCTAGAGAGTACACATTACATTGGCCTCTAGAGAGTGCACTTTACATTGGCCTCTAGAGAGTACACTTTACATTGGCCTCTAGAGAGTACACTTTGCATTGGCCTCTAGAGAGTACTCTTTACATTGGCCTCTAGAGAGTACACTTTACCTTGGCCTCTAGAGAGTACACTTTACATTGGCCTCTAGAGAGTACACTTTACATTGGCCTCTAGAGAGTACACTTTACATTGGCCTCTAGAGAGTACACTTTACATTGGCCTCTAGAGACTACACTTTACATTGGCCTCTAGAGAGTACACTTTACATTGACATCTAGAGAGTACACATTACATTGGCCTCTAGAGAGTACACTTTACATTGACCTCTAGAGAGTACACTTTACATTGACCTCTAGAGAGTACACTTTACATTGACATCTAGAGAGTACACTTTACATGGCCTCTAGAGAGTACATTTTGCATTGGCCTCTAGAGAGTACACTTTACATTGGTCTCTAGAGAGTACACTTTACATTGGCCTCTAGAGAGTACACTTTACATTGGCATCTAGAGAGTACACTTTACATTGGCCTCTAGAGAGTACACTTTACATTGGCCTCTAGAGAGTACACTTTACATTGGCCTCTAGAGAGTACCCTTTACATTGGCCTCTAGAGAGTACACTTTACATTGGCCTTTAGAGAGTACGCTTTGCATTGGCCTCTAGAGAGTACACTTTGCATTGGCCCCTAGAGAGTACACTTTACATTGGCCTCTAGCGAGTACATTTTACATTGGCCTCTAGAGAGTACACTTGACATTGGTCTGTAGAGAGTACACTTTACATTGGCCTCTAGAGAGTACACTTCACATTGGCCTCTAGAGAGTACTCTTTACCTTGGCCTCTAGAGAGTACAGTTTACATTGGCCTCTAGAGAGTGCACTTTACATTGGCCTCTAGAGAGTACACTTTACATTGACCTCTAGAGAGTACACTTTACATTGGCCTCTAGAGACTACACTTTACATTGGCCTCTAGAGAGTACACTTTACATTGACCTCTAGAGAGTACACATTGCATTGGCCTCTAGAGAGTACACTTTACATTGACCTCTAGAGAGTACACTTTACACTGACCTCTAGAGAGTACACTTTACATTGACCTCTAGAGAGTACACTTTTCATGGCCTCTAGAGAGTACATTTTACATTGGCCTCTAGAGAGTACACTTCACATTGGCCTCTAGAGAGTACACTTTACATTGGTCTCTAGAGAGTACACTTTACATTGGCCTCTAGAGAGTACACTTTACATTGGCCTCTAGAGAGTACACTTTACATTGGCCTCTAGAGAGTACACTGTGCATTGGCCTCTAGAGAGTACACTTTGCATTGGCCTCTAGAGAGTACACTTTACATTGGCCTCTAGAGAGTACACTTCACATTGGTCTGTAGAGAGTACACTTTACATTGGCCTCTAGAGAGTACACTTCACATTGGCCTCTAGAGAGTACACTTCACATTGGCCTCTAGAGAGTACACTTTACATTGGCTTCTAGAGAGTACACTTTGCATTGGCCTCTAGAGAGTACACTTTGCATTGGCCTCTAGAGAGTACACTTTGCATTGGCCTCTAGAGAGTACACTTTACATTGGCCTCTAGACAGTACACTTTACATTGGCCTCTAAAGAGTACACTTTGCATTGGCCTCTAGAGATTACACTTTACATTGGCCTCTAGAGAGTACACTTTGCATTGGCCTCTAGAGAGTACACTTTACATTGGCCTCTAGAGAGTACACTTTACATTGGCCTCTAGAGAGTACACTTTACATTGGCCTCTAGAGAGTACACTTTACATTGGCCTCTAGAGAGTACATTTTACCTTGGCCTCTAGAGAGTACACTTTACATTGGCCTCTATAGAGTACACTTTACATTGAACTCTAGAGAGTACACTTTACATTGACCTCTAGAGAGTACACTTTACATGGCTTCTAGAGAGTACACGTTACATTGGCCTCTAGAGAGTACACGTTACATTGGCCTCTAGAGAGTACACTTTACATTGGCCTCTAGAGAGTACACTTTGCATTGGCCTCTAGAGAGTACACTTTGCATTGGCCTCTAGAGAGTACACTTTGCATTGGCCTCTAGAGAGTACACTTTACATTGGCCTCTAGAGATTACACTTTACAATGGTCTCTAGAGAGTACACTTTACATTGGCCTCTAGAGAGTACACTTTGCATTGGCCTCTAGAGAGTACACTTTGCATTGGCCTCTAGAGAGTACACTTTGCATTGGCCTCTAGAGAGTACACTTTACATTGGCCTCTAGAGAGTACACTTTACCCTGGCCTCTAGAGAGTACACTTTACCTTGGCCTCTAGAGAGTACACTTTATATTGGCATCTAGAGAGTACAATTTACATTGACCTCTAGAGAGTACACTTTACATTGACCTCTAGAGAGTACACTTTACATTGGCCTCTAGAGAGTACACTTCACATTGGCCTCTAGAGAGTACACTTTACATTGGCCTCTAGAGAGTACACTTTGCATTGGCCTCTAGAGAGTACACATTGCATTGGCCTCTAGAGAGTACACTTTACATTGGCCTCTAGAGAGTACACTTTACATTGGCCTCTAGAGAGTACACTTTGCATTGGCCTCTAGAGAGTACACTTTGCATTGGCCTCTAGAGAGTACACTTTGCATTGGCCTCTAGAGAGTACACTTTACATTGGCCTCTAGAGAGTACACTTTACCCTGGCCTCTAGAGAGTACACTTTTCCTTGGCCTCTAGAGAGTACACTTTACATTGGCCTCTAGAGAGTACACTTTACATTGACCTCTAGAGAGTACACTTTACATTGGCCTCTAGAGACTACACTTTACATTGGCCTCTAGAGAGTACACTTTACATTGACCTCTAGAGAGTACACATTGCATTGGCCTCTAGAGAGTACACTTTACATTGACCTCTAGAGAGTACACTTTACACTGACCTCTAGAGAGTACACTTTACATTGACCTCTAGAGAGTACACTTTTCATGGCCTCTAGAGAGTACATTTTACATTGGCCTCTAGAGAGTACACTTCACATTGGCCTCTAGAGAGTACACTTTACATTGGTCTCTAGAGAGTACACTTTACATTGGCCTCTAGAGAGTACACTTTACATTGGCCTCTAGAGAGTACACTTTACATTGGCCTCTAGAGAGTACACTGTGCATTGGCCTCTAGAGAGTACACTTTGCATTGGCCTCTAGAGAGTACACTTTACATTGGCCTCTAGAGAGTACACTTCACATTGGTCTGTAGAGAGTACACTTTACATTGGCCTCTAGAGAGTACACTTCACATTGGCCTCTAGAGAGTACACTTCACATTGGCCTCTAGAGAGTACACTTTACATTGGCTTCTAGAGAGTACACTTTGCATTGGCCTCTAGAGAGTACACTTTGCATTGGCCTCTAGAGAGTACACTTTGCATTGGCCTCTAGAGAGTACACTTTACATTGGCCTCTAGACAGTACACTTTACATTGGCCTCTAAAGAGTACACTTTGCATTGGCCTCTAGAGATTACACTTTACATTGGCCTCTAGAGAGTACACTTTGCATTGGCCTCTAGAGAGTACACTTTACATTGGCCTCTAGAGAGTACACTTTACATTGGCCTCTAGAGAGTACACTTTACATTGGCCTCTAGAGAGTACACTTTACATTGGCCTCTAGAGAGTACATTTTACCTTGGCCTCTAGAGAGTACACTTTACATTGGCCTCTATAGAGTACACTTTACATTGAACTCTAGAGAGTACACTTTACATTGACCTCTAGAGAGTACACTTTACATGGCTTCTAGAGAGTACACGTTACATTGGCCTCTAGAGAGTACACGTTACATTGGCCTCTAGAGAGTACACTTTACATTGGCCTCTAGAGAGTACACTTTGCATTGGCCTCTAGAGAGTACACTTTGCATTGGCCTCTAGAGAGTACACTTTGCATTGGCCTCTAGAGAGTACACTTTACATTGGCCTCTAGAGATTACACTTTACATTGGTCTCTAGAGAGTACACTTTACATTGGCCTCTAGAGAGTACACTTTGCATTGGCCTCTAGAGAGTACACTTTGCATTGGCCTCTAGAGAGTACACTTTGCATTGGCCTCTAGAGAGTACACTTTACATTGGCCTCTAGAGAGTACACTTTACCCTGGCCTCTAGAGAGTACACTTTACCTTGGCCTCTAGAGAGTACACTTTATATTGGCATCTAGAGAGTACAATTTACATTGACCTCTAGAGAGTACACTTTACATTGACCTCTAGAGAGTACACTTTACATTGGCCTCTAGAGAGTACACTTCACATTGGCCTCTAGAGAGTACACTTTACATTGGCCTCTAGAGAGTACACTTTGCATTGGCCTCTAGAGAGTACACATTGCATTGGCCTCTAGAGAGTACACTTTACATTGGCCTCTAGAGAGTACACTTTACATTGGCCTCTAGAGAGTACACTTTGCATTGGCCTCTAGAGAGTACACTTTGCATTGGCCTCTAGAGAGTACACTTTGCATTGGCCTCTAGAGAGTACACTTTACATTGGCCTCTAGAGAGTACACTTTACCCTGGCCTCTAGAGAGTACACTTTTCCTTGGCCTCTAGAGAGTACACTTTACATTGGCCTCTAGAGAGTACACTTTACATTGGCCTCTAGAGAGTACACTTTACATTGGCCTCTAGAGAGTACACTTTACATTTGCCTCTAGAGAGTACACTTTACATTGGCCTCTAGAGAGTACACTTCACAATGGTCTCTAGACAGTACACTTTACATTGGCCTCTAAAGAGTACACTTTGCATTGGCCTCTAGAGAGTACACTTTACATTGGCCTCTAGAGAGTACACTTTACCCTGGCCTCTAGAGAGTACACTTTACCTTGGCCTCTAGAGAGTACACTTTATATTGGCATCTAGAGAGTACAATTTACATTGACCTCTAGAGAGTACACTTTACATTGACCTCTAGAGAGTACACTTTACATTGGCCTCTAGAGAGTACACTTCACATTGGCCTCTAGAGAGTACACTTTACATTGGCCTCTAGAGAGTACACTTTGCATTGGCCTCTAGAGAGTACACATTGCATTGGCCTCTAGAGAGTACACTTTACATTGGCCTCTAGAGAGTACACTTTACATTGGCCTCTAGAGAGTACACTTTGCATTGGCCTCTAGAGAGTACACTTTGCATTGGCCTCTAGAGAGTACACTTTGCATTGGCCTCTAGAGAGTACACTTTACATTGGCCTCTAGAGAGTACACTTTACCCTGGCCTCTAGAGAGTACACTTTTCCTTGGCCTCTAGAGAGTACACTTTACATTGGCCTCTAGAGAGTACACTTTACATTGGCCTCTAGAGAGTACACTTTGCATTGGCCTCTAGAGAGTACACTTTACATTGGCCTCTAGAGATTACACTTTACATTGGTCTCTAGAGAGTACACTTTACATTGGCCTCTAGAGAGTACACTTTGCATTGGCCTCTAGAGAGTACACTTTGCATTGGCCTCTAGAGAGTACACTTTGCATTGGCCTCTAGAGAGTACACTTTACATTGGCCTCTAGAGAGTACACTTTACCCTGGCCTCTAGAGAGTACACTTTACCTTGGCCTCTAGAGAGTACACTTTATATTGGCATCTAGAGAGTACAATTTACATTGACCTCTAGAGAGTACACTTTACATTGACCTCTAGAGAGTACACTTTACATTGGCCTCTAGAGAGTACACTTCACATTGGCCTCTAGAGAGTACACTTTACATTGGCCTCTAGAGAGTACACTTTGCATTGGCCTCTAGAGAGTACACATTGCATTGGCCTCTAGAGAGTACACTTTACATTGGCCTCTAGAGAGTACACTTTACATTGGCCTCTAGAGAGTACACTTTGCATTGGCCTCTAGAGAGTACACTTTGCATTGGCCTCTAGAGAGTACACTTTGCATTGGCCTCTAGAGAGTACACTTTACATTGGCCTCTAGAGAGTACACTTTACCCTGGCCTCTAGAGAGTACACTTTTCCTTGGCCTCTAGAGAGTACACTTTACATTGGCCTCTAGAGAGTACACTTTACATTGGCCTCTAGAGAGTACACTTTACATTGGCCTCTAGAGAGTACACTTTACATTTGCCTCTAGAGAGTACACTTTACATTGGCCTCTAGAGAGTACACTTCACAATGGTCTCTAGACAGTACACTTTACATTGGCCTCTAGAGAGTACACTTCACATTGGCCTCTAGATAGTACACTTTACATTGGCCTCTAGGGAGTACACTTCACATTGGCCTCTAGAGAGTACACTTTCCATTGGCCTCTAGAGGGTACACCTTGCATTGGCCTCTAGAGAGTACACTTTACATTGGCCTCTAGAGAGTACACTTTACATTGGCCTCTAGAGAGTACACTTTACATTGACCTCTAGAGAGTACACTTTACATTGGCCTCTAGAGAGTACACTTTACATTGATCTCTAGAGAGTACACTTTACATTGACCTCTAGAGAGTACACTTTACATTGGCCTCTAGAGAGTACACTTTACATTGTCCTCTATAGAGTACACTTTACATTGACCTCTTGAGAGTACACTTCACATTGACCTCTAGAGAGTACACTTTACATTGACCTCTAGAGAGTACACTTTACACTGGCCTCTAGAGAATACACTTTACATTGGCCTCTAGAGAGTACACTTTACATTGGCCTCTAGAGAGTACCCTTTACATTGGCCTCTAGAGAGTACACTTTACATTGGCCTTTAGAGAGTACGCTTTGCATTGGCCTCTAGAGAGTACACTTTGCATTGGCCTCTAGAGAGTACACTTTACATTGGCCTCTAGCGAGTACATTTTACATTGGCCTCTAGAGAGTACACTTGACATTGGTCTGTAGAGAGTACACTTTACATTGGCCTCTAGAGAGTACACTTCACATTGGCCTCTAGAGAGTACTCTTTACCTTGGCCTCTAGAGAGTACAGTTTACATTGGCCTCTAGAGAGTGCACTTTACATTGGCCTCTAGAGAGTACACTTTACATTGACCTCTAGAGAGTACACTTTACATTGGCCTCTAGAGACTACACTTTACATTGGCCTCTAGAGAGTACACTTTACATTGACCTCTAGAGAGTACACATTGCATTGGCCTCTAGAGAGTACACTTTACATTGACCTCTAGAGAGTACACTTTACACTGACCTCTAGAGAGTACACTTTACATTGACCTCTAGAGAGTACACTTTTCATGGCCTCTAGAGAGTACATTTTACATTGGCCTCTAGAGAGTACACTTCACATTGGCCTCTAGAGAGTACACTTTACATTGGTCTCTAGAGAGTACACTTTACATTGGCCTCTAGAGAGTACACTTTACATTGGCCTCTAGAGAGTACACTTTACATTGGCCTCTAGAGAGTACACTGTGCATTGGCCTCTAGAGAGTACACTTTGCATTGGCCTCTAGAGAGTACACTTTACATTGGCCTCTAGAGAGTACACTTCACATTGGTCTGTAGAGAGTACACTTTACATTGGCCTCTAGAGAGTACACTTCACATTGGCCTCTAGAGAGTACACTTCACATTGGCCTCTAGAGAGTACACTTTACATTGGCTTCTAGAGAGTACACTTTGCATTGGCCTCTAGAGAGTACACTTTGCATTGGCCTCTAGAGAGTACACTTTGCATTGGCCTCTAGAGAGTACACTTTACATTGGCCTCTAGACAGTACACTTTACATTGGCCTCTAAAGAGTACACTTTGCATTGGCCTCTAGAGATTACACTTTACATTGGCCTCTAGAGAGTACACTTTGCATTGGCCTCTAGAGAGTACACTTTACATTGGCCTCTAGAGAGTACACTTTACATTGGCCTCTAGAGAGTACACTTTACATTGGCCTCTAGAGAGTACACTTTACATTGGCCTCTAGAGAGTACATTTTACCTTGGCCTCTAGAGAGTACACTTTACATTGGCCTCTATAGAGTACACTTTACATTGAACTCTAGAGAGTACACTTTACATTGACCTCTAGAGAGTACACTTTACATGGCTTCTAGAGAGTACACGTTACATTGGCCTCTAGAGAGTACACGTTACATTGGCCTCTAGAGAGTACACTTTACATTGGCCTCTAGAGATTACACTTTACATTGGCCTCTAGAGAGTACACTTTACATTGGCCTCTAGAGAGTACACTTTGCATTGGCCTCTAGAGAGTACACTTTGCATTGGCCTCTAGAGAGTACACTTTGCATTGGCCTCTAGAGAGTACACTTTACATTGGCCTCTAGAGATTACACTTTACATTGGTCTCTAGAGAGTACACTTTACATTGGCCTCTAGAGAGTACACTTTGCATTGGCCTCTAGAGAGTACACTTTGCATTGGCCTCTAGAGAGTACACTTTGCATTGGCCTCTAGAGAGTACACTTTACATTGGCCTCTAGAGAGTACACTTTACCCTGGCCTCTAGAGAGTACACTTTACCTTGGCCTCTAGAGAGTACACTTTATATTGGCATCTAGAGAGTACAATTTACATTGACCTCTAGAGAGTACACTTTACATTGACCTCTAGAGAGTACACTTTACATTGGCCTCTAGAGAGTACACTTCACATTGGCCTCTAGAGAGTACACTTTACATTGGCCTCTAGAGAGTACACTTTGCATTGGCCTCTAGAGAGTACACATTGCATTGGCCTCTAGAGAGTACACTTTACATTGGCCTCTAGAGAGTACACTTTACATTGGCCTCTAGAGAGTACACTTTGCATTGGCCTCTAGAGAGTACACTTTGCATTGGCCTCTAGAGAGTACACTTTGCATTGGCCTCTAGAGAGTACACTTTACATTGGCCTCTAGAGAGTACACTTTGCCCTGGCCTCTAGAGAGTACACTTTTCCTTGGCCTCTAGAGAGTACACTTTACATTGGCCTCTAGAGAGTACACTTTACATTGGCCTCTAGAGAGTACACTTTACATTGGCCTCTAGAGAGTACACTTTACATTTGCCTCTAGAGAGTACACTTTACATTGGCCTCTAGAGAGTACACTTCACAATGGTCTCTAGACAGTACACTTTACATTGGCCTCTAGAGAGTACACTTCACATTGGCCTCTAGATAGTACACTTTACATTGGCCTCTAGGGAGTACACTTCACATTGGCCTCTAGAGAGTACACTTTACATTGGCCTCTAGAGAGTACACTTTGCATTGGCCTCTAGAGAGTACACTTTACATTGGCCTCTAGAGAGTACACTTTACATTGGCCTCTAGAGAGTACACTTTACATTGACCTCTAGAGAGTACACTTTACATTGGCCTCTAGAGAGTACACTTTACATTGATCTCTAGAGAGTACACTTTACATTGACCTCTAGAGAGTACACTTTACATTGGCCTCTAGAGAGTACACTTTACATTGTCCTCTATAGAGTACACTTTACATTGACCTCTTGAGAGTACACTTCACATTGACCTCTAGAGAGTACACTTTACACTGGCCTCTAGAGAATACACTTTACATTGGCCTCTAGAGAGTACACTTTACATTGGCCTCTAGAGAGTACACTTTACATTGACCTGTAGAGAGTACACTTTACATTGACCTCTAGAGAGTACACATTACATTGGCCTCTAGAGAGTGCACTTTACATTGGCTTCTAGAGAGTACACTTTACATTGGCCTCTAGAGAGTACACTTTACATTGGCCTCTAGAGAGTACACTGTGCATTGGCCTCTAGAGAGTACACTTTGCATTGGCCTCTAGAGAGTACACTTTACATTGGCCTCTAGAGAGTACACTTCACATTGGTCTGTAGAGAGTACACTTTACATTGGCCTCTAGAGAGTACACTTCACATTGACCTCTAGAGAGTACACTTTACATTGACCTCTAGAGAGTACACTTTACACTGGCCTCTAGAGAATACACTTTACATTGGCCTCTAGAGAGTACACTTTACATTGGCCTCTAGAGAGTACACTTTACATTGACCTGTAGAGAGTACACTTTACATTGACCTCTAGAGAGTACACATTACATTGGCCTCTAGAGAGTGCACTTTACATTGGCCTCTAGAGAGTACACTTTACATTGGCCTCTAGAGAGTACACTTTACATTGGCCTCTAGAGAGTACACTGTGCATTGGCCTCTAGAGAGTACACTTTGCATTGGCCTCTAGAGAGTACACTTTACATTGGCCTCTAGAGAGTACACTTCACATTGGTCTGTAGAGAGTACACTTTACATTGGCCTCTAGAGAGTACACTTCACATTGGCCTCTAGAGAGTACACTTCACATTGGCTTCTAGAGAGTACACTTTGCATTGGCCTCTAGAGAGTACACTTTGCATTGGCCTCTAGAGAGTACACTTTGCATTGGCCTCTAGAGAGTACACTTTACATTGGCCTCTAGACAGTACACTTTACATTGGCCTCTAAAGAGTACACTTTGCATTGGCCTCTAGAGATTACACTTTACATTGGCCTCTAGAGAGTACACTTTGCATTGGCCTCTAGAGAGTACACTTTACATTGGCCTCTAGAGAGTACACTTTACATTGGCCTCTAGAGAGTACACTTTACATTGGCCTCTAGAGAGTACACTTTACATTGGCCTCTAGAGAGTACATTTTACCTTGGCCTCTAGAGAGTACACTTTACATTGGCCTCTATAGAGTACACTTTACATTGAACTCTAGAGAGTACACTTTACATTGACCTCTAGAGAGTACACTTTACATGGCTTCTAGAGAGTACACGTTACATTGGCCTCTAGAGAGTACACGTTACATTGGCCTCTAGAGAGTACACTTTACATTGGCCTCTAGAGATTACACTTTACATTGGCCTCTAGAGAGTACACTTTACATTGGCCTCTAGAGAGTACACTTTGCATTGGCCTCTAGAGAGTACACTTTGCATTGGCCTCTAGAGAGTACACTTTGCATTGGCCTCTAGAGAGTACACTTTACATTGGCCTCTAGAGATTACACTTTACATTGGTCTCTAGAGAGTACACTTTACATTGGCCTCTAGAGAGTACACTTTGCATTGGCCTCTAGAGAGTACACTTTGCATTGGCCTCTAGAGAGTACACTTTGCATTGGCCTCTAGAGAGTACACTTTACATTGGCCTCTAGAGAGTACACATTACCCTGGCCTCTAGAGAGTACACTTTACCTTGGCCTCTAGAGAGTACACTTTATATTGGCATCTAGAGAGTACAATTTACATTGACCTCTAGAGAGTACACTTTACATTGACCTCTAGAGAGTACACTTTACATTGACCTCTTGAGAGTACACTTCACATTGACCTCTAGAGAGTACACTTTACATTGACCTCTAGAGAGTACACTTTACACTGGCCTCTAGAGAATACACTTTACATTGGCCTCTAGAGAGTACACTTTACATTGGCCTCTAGAGAGTACCCTTTACATTGGCCTCTAGAGAGTACACTTTACATTGGCCTTTAGAGAGTACGCTTTGCATTGGCCTCTAGAGAGTACACTTTGCATTGGCCTCTAGAGAGTACACTTTACATTGGCCTCTAGCGAGTACATTTTACATTGGCCTCTAGAGAGTACACTTGACATTGGTCTGTAGAGAGTACACTTTACATTGGCCTCTAGAGAGTACACTTCACATTGGCCTCTAGAGAGTACACTTCACATTGGCCTCTAGAGAGTACACTTTACATTGGCTTCTAGAGAGTACACTTTGCATTGGCCTCTAGAGAGTACACTTTGCATTGGCCTCTAGAGAGTACACTTTGCATTGGCCTCTAGAGAGTACACTTTACATTGGCCTCTAGACAGTACACTTTACATTGGCCTCTAAAGAGTACACTTTGCATTGGCCTCTAGAGATTACACTTTACATTGGTCTCTAGAGAGTACACTTTGCATTGGCCTCTAGAGAGTACACTTTACATTGGCCTCTAGAGAGTACACTTTACATTGGCCTCTAGAGAGTACACTTTACATTGACCTCTAGAGAGTACACTTTACATTGGCCTCTAGAGAGTACATTTTACCTTGGCCTCTAGAGAGTACACTTTACATTGGCCTCTATAGAGTACACTTTACATTGAACTCTAGAGAGTACACTTTACATTGACCTCTAGAGAGTACACTTTACATGGCTTCTAGAGAGTACACTTTACATTGGCCTCTAGAGAGTACATTTTACCTTGGCCTCTAGAGAGTACACTTTACATTGGCCTCTATAGAGTACACTTTACATTGAACTCTAGAGAGTACACTTTACATTGACCTCTAGAGAGTACACTTTACATGGCTTCTAGAGAGTACACGTTACATTGGCCTCTAGAGAGTACACGTTACATTGGCCTCTAGAGAGTACACTTTACATTGGCCTCTAGAGATTACACTTTACATTGGCCTCTAGAGAGTACACTTTACATTGGCCTCTAGAGAGTACACTTTGCATTGGCCTCTAGAGAGTACACTTTGCATTGGCCTCTAGAGAGTACACTTTGCATTGGCCTCTAGAGAGTACACTTTACATTGGCCTCTAGAGATTACACTTTACATTGGTCTCTAGAGATTACACTTTACATTGGTCTCTAGAGAGTACACTTTACATTGGCCTCTAGAGAGTACACTTTGCATTGGCCTCTAGAGAGTACACTTTACATTGGCCTCTAGAGAGTACACTTTGCCCTGGCCTCTAGAGAGTACACTTTTCCTTGGCCTCTAGAGAGTACACTTTACATTGGCCTCTAGAGAGTACACTTTACATTGGCCTCTAGAGAGTACACTTTACATTGGCCTCTAGAGAGTACACTTTACATTTGCCTCTAGAGAGTACACTTTACATTGGCCTCTAGAGAGTACACTTCACAATGGTCTCTAGACAGTACACTTTACATTGGCCTCTAGAGAGTACACTTCACATTGGCCTCTAGATAGTACACTTTACATTGGCCTCTAGGGAGTACACTTCACATTGGCCTCTAGAGAGTACACTTTACATTGGCCTCTAGAGAGTACACTTTGCATTGGCCTCTAGAGAGTACACTTTACATTGGCCTCTAGAGAGTACACTTTACATTGGCCTCTAGAGAGTACACTTTACATTGACCTCTAGAGAGTACACTTTACATTGGCCTCTAGAGAGTACACTTTACATTGATCTCTAGAGAGTACACTTTACATTGACCTCTAGAGAGTACACTTTACATTGGCCTCTAGAGAGTACACTTTACATTGTCCTCTATAGAGTACACTTTACATTGACCTCTTGAGAGTACACTTCACATTGACCTCTAGAGAGTACACTTTACACTGGCCTCTAGAGAATACACTTTACATTGGCCTCTAGAGAGTACACTTTACATTGGCCTCTAGAGAGTACACTTTACATTGACCTGTAGAGAGTACACTTTACATTGACCTCTAGAGAGTACACATTACATTGGCCTCTAGAGAGTGCACTTTACATTGGCTTCTAGAGAGTACACTTTACATTGGCCTCTAGAGAGTACACTTTACATTGGCCTCTAGAGAGTACACTGTGCATTGGCCTCTAGAGAGTACACTTTGCATTGGCCTCTAGAGAGTACACTTTACATTGGCCTCTAGAGAGTACACTTCACATTGGTCTGTAGAGAGTACACTTTACATTGGCCTCTAGAGAGTACACTTCACATTGACCTCTAGAGAGTACACTTTACATTGACCTCTAGAGAGTACACTTTACACTGGCCTCTAGAGAATACACTTTACATTGGCCTCTAGAGAGTACACTTTACATTGGCCTCTAGAGAGTACACTTTACATTGACCTGTAGAGAGTACACTTTACATTGACCTCTAGAGAGTACACATTACATTGGCCTCTAGAGAGTGCACTTTACATTGGCCTCTAGAGAGTACACTTTACATTGGCCTCTAGAGAGTACACTTTACATTGGCCTCTAGAGAGTACACTGTGCATTGGCCTCTAGAGAGTACACTTTGCATTGGCCTCTAGAGAGTACACTTTACATTGGCCTCTAGAGAGTACACTTCACATTGGTCTGTAGAGAGTACACTTTACATTGGCCTCTAGAGAGTACACTTCACATTGGCCTCTAGAGAGTACACTTCACATTGGCTTCTAGAGAGTACACTTTGCATTGGCCTCTAGAGAGTACACTTTGCATTGGCCTCTAGAGAGTACACTTTGCATTGGCCTCTAGAGAGTACACTTTACATTGGCCTCTAGACAGTACACTTTACATTGGCCTCTAAAGAGTACACTTTGCATTGGCCTCTAGAGATTACACTTTACATTGGCCTCTAGAGAGTACACTTTGCATTGGCCTCTAGAGAGTACACTTTACATTGGCCTCTAGAGAGTACACTTTACATTGGCCTCTAGAGAGTACACTTTACATTGGCCTCTAGAGAGTACACTTTACATTGGCCTCTAGAGAGTACATTTTACCTTGGCCTCTAGAGAGTACACTTTACATTGGCCTCTATAGAGTACACTTTACATTGAACTCTAGAGAGTACACTTTACATTGACCTCTAGAGAGTACACTTTACATGGCTTCTAGAGAGTACACGTTACATTGGCCTCTAGAGAGTACACGTTACATTGGCCTCTAGAGAGTACACTTTACATTGGCCTCTAGAGATTACACTTTACATTGGCCTCTAGAGAGTACACTTTACATTGGCCTCTAGAGAGTACACTTTGCATTGGCCTCTAGACAGTACACTTTGCATTGGCCTCTAGAGAGTACACTTTGCATTGGCCTCTAGAGAGTACACTTTACATTGGCCTCTAGAGATTACACTTTACATTGGTCTCTAGAGAGTACACTTTACATTGGCCTCTAGAGAGTACACTTTGCATTGGCCTCTAGAGAGTACACTTTGCATTGGCCTCTAGAGAGTACACTTTGCATTGGCCTCTAGAGAGTACACTTTACATTGGCCTCTAGAGAGTACACATTACCCTGGCCTCTAGAGAGTACACTTTACCTTGGCCTCTAGAGAGTACACTTTATATTGGCATCTAGAGAGTACAATTTACATTGACCTCTAGAGAGTACACTTTACATTGACCTCTAGAGAGTACACTTTACATTGACCTCTTGAGAGTACACTTCACATTGACCTCTAGAGAGTACACTTTACATTGACCTCTAGAGAGTACACTTTACACTGGCCTCTAGAGAATACACTTTACATTGGCCTCTAGAGAGTACACTTTACATTGGCCTCTAGAGAGTACCCTTTACATTGGCCTCTAGAGAGTACACTTTACATTGGCCTTTAGAGAGTACGCTTTGCATTGGCCTCTAGAGAGTACACTTTGCATTGGCCTCTAGAGAGTACACTTTACATTGGCCTCTAGCGAGTACATTTTACATTGGCCTCTAGAGAGTACACTTGACATTGGTCTGTAGAGAGTACACTTTACATTGGCCTCTAGAGAGTACACTTCACATTGGCCTCTAGAGAGTACACTTCACATTGGCCTCTAGAGAGTACACTTTACATTGGCTTCTAGAGAGTACACTTTGCATTGGCCTCTAGAGAGTACACTTTGCATTGGCCTCTAGAGAGTACACTTTGCATTGGCCTCTAGAGAGTACACTTTACATTGGCCTCTAGACAGTACACTTTACATTGGCCTCTAAAGAGTACACTTTGCATTGGCCTCTAGAGATTACACTTTACATTGGTCTCTAGAGAGTACACTTTGCATTGGCCTCTAGAGAGTACACTTTACATTGGCCTCTAGAGAGTACACTTTACATTGGCCTCTAGAGAGTACACTTTACATTGACCTCTAGAGAGTACACTTTACATTGGCCTCTAGAGAGTACATTTTACCTTGGCCTCTAGAGAGTACACTTTACATTGGCCTCTATAGAGTACACTTTACATTGAACTCTAGAGAGTACACTTTACATTGACCTCTAGAGAGTACACTTTACATGGCTTCTAGAGAGTACACTTTACATTGGCCTCTAGAGAGTACATTTTACCTTGGCCTCTAGAGAGTACACTTTACATTGGCCTCTATAGAGTACACTTTACATTGAACTCTAGAGAGTACACTTTACATTGACCTCTAGAGAGTACACATTACATGGCTTCTAGAGAGTACACGTTACATTGGCCTCTAGAGAGTACACGTTACATTGGCCTCTAGAGAGTACACTTTACATTGGCCTCTAGAGATTACACTTTACATTGGCCTCTAGAGAGTACACTTTACATTGGCCTCTAGAGAGTACACTTTGCATTGGCCTCTAGAGAGTACACTTTGCATTGGCCTCTAGAGAGTACACTTTGCATTGGCCTCTAGAGAGTACACTTTACATTGGCCTCTAGAGATTACACTTTACATTGGTCTCTAGAGAGTACACTTTACATTGGCCTCTAGAGAGTACACTTTGCATTGGCCTCTAGAGAGTACACTTTGCATTGGCCTCTAGAGAGTACACTTTGCATTGGCCTCTAGAGAGTACACTTTACATTGGCCTCTAGAGAGTACACTTTACCCTGGCCTCTAGAGAGTACACTTTACCTTGGCCTCTAGAGAGTACACTTTACATTGGCATCTAGAGAGTACAATTTACATTGACCTCTAGAGAGTACACTTTACATTGACCTCTAGAGAGTACACTTTACATTGGCCTCTAGAGAGTACACTTCACATTGGCCTCTAGAGAGTACACTTTACATTGGCCTCTAGAGAGTACACTTTGCATTGGCCTCTAGAGAGTACACATTGCATTGGCCTCTAGAGAGTACACTTTACATTGGCCTCTAGAGAGTACACTTTACATTGGCCTCTAGAGAGTACACTTTGCATTGGCCTCTAGAGAGTACACTTTGCATTGGCCTCTAGAGAGTACACTTTGCATTGGCCTCTAGAGAGTACACTTTACATTGGCCTCTAGAGAGTACACTTTACCCTGGCCTCTAGAGAGTACACTTTTCCTTGGCCTCTAGAGAGTACACTTTACATTGGCCTCTAGAGAGTACACTTTACATTGGCCTCTAGAGAGTACACTTTACATTGGCCTCTAGAGAGTACACTTTACATTGGCCTCTAGAGAGTACACTTCACAATGGTCTCTAGACAGTACACTTTACATTGGCCTCTAGAGAGTACACTTCACATTGGCCTCTAGATAGTACACTTTACATTGGCCTCTAGGGAGTACACTTCACATTGGCCTCTAGAGAGTACACTTTACATTGGCCTCTAGAGAGTACACTTTGCATTGGCCTCTAGAGAGTACACTTTACATTGGCCTCTAGAGAGTACACTTTACATTGGCCTCTAGAGAGTACACTTTACATTGACCTCTAGAGAGTACACTTTACATTGGCCTCTAGAGAGTACACTTTACATTGATCTCTAGAGAGTACACTTTACATTGACCTCTAGAGAGTACACTTTACATTGGCCTCTAGAGAGTACACTTTACATTGTCCTCTATAGAGTACACTTTACATTGACCTCTTGAGAGTACACTTCACATTGACCTCTAGAGAGTACACTTTACACTGGCCTCTAGAGAATACACTTTACATTGGCCTCTAGAGAGTACACTTTACATTGGCCTCTAGAGAGTACCCTTTACATTGGCCTCTAGAGAGTACACTTTACATTGGCCTTTAGAGAGTACGCTTTGCATTGGCCTCTAGAGAGTACACTTTGCATTGGCCTCTAGAGAGTACACTTTACATTGGCCTCTAGCGAGTACATTTTACATTGGCCTCTAGAGAGTACACTTGACATTGGTCTGTAGAGAGTACACTTTACATTGGCCTCTAGACAGTACACTTCACATTGGCCTCTAGAGAGTACTCTTTACCTTGGCCTCTAGAGAGTACAGTTTACATTGGCCTCTAGAGAGTGCACTTTACATTGGCCTCTAGAGAGTACACTTTACATTGACCTCTAGAGAGTACACTTTACATTGGCCTCTAGAGACTACACTTTACATTGGCCTCTAGAGAGTACACTTTACATTGACCTCTAGAGAGTACACATTGCATTGGCCTCTAGAGAGTACACTTTACATTGACCTCTAGAGAGTACACTTTACACTGACCTCTAGAGAGTACACTTTACATTGACCTCTAGAGAGTACACTTTTCATGGCCTCTAGAGAGTACATTTTACATTGGCCTCTAGAGAGTACACTTCACATTGGCCTCTAGAGAGTACACTTTACATTGGTCTCTAGAGAGTACACTTTACATTGGCCTCTAGAGAGTACACTTTACATTGGCCTCTAGAGAGTACACTTTACATTGGCCTCTAGAGAGTACACTGTGCATTGGCCTCTAGAGAGTACACTTTGCATTGGCCTCTAGAGAGTACACTTTACATTGGCCTCTAGAGAGTACACTTCACATTGGTCTGTAGAGAGTACACTTTACATTGGCCTCTAGAGAGTACACTTCACATTGGCCTCTAGAGAGTACACTTCACATTGGCCTCTAGAGAGTACACTTTACATTGGCTTCTAGAGAGTACACTTTGCATTGGCCTCTAGAGAGTACACTTTGCATTGGCCTCTAGAGAGTACACTTTGCATTGGCCTCTAGAGAGTACACTTTACATTGGCCTCTAGACAGTACACTTTACATTGGCCTCTAAAGAGTACACTTTGCATTGGCCTCTAGAGATTACACTTTACATTGGCCTCTAGAGAGTACACTTTGCATTGGCCTCTAGAGAGTACACTTTACATTGGCCTCTAGAGAGTACACTTTACATTGGCCTCTAGAGAGTACACTTTACATTGGCCTCTAGAGAGTACACTTTACATTGGCCTCTAGAGAGTACATTTTACCTTGGCCTCTAGAGAGTACACTTTACATTGGCCTCTATAGAGTACACTTTACATTGAACTCTAGAGAGTACACTTTACATTGACCTCTAGAGAGTACACTTTACATGGCTTCTAGAGAGTACACGTTACATTGGCCTCTAGAGAGTACACGTTACATTGGCCTCTAGAGAGTACACTTTACATTGGCCTCTAGAGATTACACTTTACATTGGCCTCTAGAGAGTACACTTTACATTGGCCTCTAGAGAGTACACTTTGCATTGGCCTCTAGAGAGTACACTTTGCATTGGCCTCTAGAGAGTACACTTTGCATTGGCCTCTAGAGAGTACACTTTACATTGGCCTCTAGAGATTACACTTTACATTGGTCTCTAGAGAGTACACTTTACATTGGCCTCTAGAGAGTACACTTTGCATTGGCCTCTAGAGAGTACACTTTGCATTGGCCTCTAGAGAGTACACTTTGCATTGGCCTCTAGAGAGTACACTTTACATTGGCCTCTAGAGAGTACACTTTACCCTGGCCTCTAGAGAGTACACTTTACCTTGGCCTCTAGAGAGTACACTTTATATTGGCATCTAGAGAGTACAATTTACATTGACCTCTAGAGAGTACACTTTACATTGACCTCTAGAGAGTACACTTTACATGGCTTCTAGAGAGTACACGTTACATTGGCCTCTAGAGAGTACACGTTACATTGGCCTCTAGAGAGTACACTTTACATTGGCCTCTAGAGATTACACTTTACATTGGCCTCTAGAGAGTACACTTTACATTGGCCTCTAGAGAGTACACTTTGCATTGGCCTCTAGAGAGTACACTTTGCATTGGCCTCTAGAGAGTACACTTTGCATTGGCCTCTAGAGAGTACACTTTACATTGGCCTCTAGAGATTACACTTTACATTGGTCTCTAGAGAGTACACTTTACATTGGCCTCTAGAGAGTACACTTTGCATTGGCCTCTAGAGAGTACACTTTGCATTGGCCTCTAGAGAGTACACTTTGCATTGGCCTCTAGAGAGTACACTTTACATTGGCCTCTAGAGAGTACACTTTACCCTGGCCTCTAGAGAGTACACTTTACCTTGGCCTCTAGAGAGTACACTTTATATTGGCATCTAGAGAGTACAATTTACATTGACCTCTAGAGAGTACACTTTACATTGACCTCTAGAGAGTACACTTTACATTGGCCTCTAGAGAGTACACTTCACATTGGCCTCTAGAGAGTACACTTTACATTGGCCTCTAGAGAGTACACTTTGCATTGGCCTCTAGAGAGTACACATTGCATTGGCCTCTAGAGAGTACACTTTACATTGGCCTCTAGAGAGTACACTTTACATTGGCCTCTAGAGAGTACACTTTGCATTGGCCTCTAGAGAGTACACTTTGCATTGGCCTATAGAGAGTACACTTTGCATTGGCCTCTAGAGAGTACACTTTACATTGGCCTCTAGAGAGTACACTTTACCCTGGCCTCTAGAGAGTACACTTTTCCTTGGCCTCTAGAGAGTACACTTTACATTGGCCTCTAGAGAGTACACTTTACATTGGCCTCTAGAGAGTACACTTTACATTGGCCTCTAGAGAGTACACTTTACATTTGCCTCTAGAGAGTACACTTTACATTGGCCTCTAGAGAGTACACTTCACAATGGTCTCTAGACAGTACACTTTACATTGGCCTCTAGAGAGTACACTTCACATTGGCCTCTAGATAGTACACTTTACATTGGCCTCTAGGGAGTACACTTCACATTGGCCTCTAGAGAGTACACTTTACATTGGCCTCTAGAGAGTACACTTTGCATTGGCCTCTAGAGAGTACACTTTACATTGGCCTCTAGAGAGTACACTTTACATTGGCCTCTAGAGAGTACACTTTACATTGACCTCTAGAGAGTACACTTTACATTGGCCTCTAGAGAGTACACTTTACATTGATCTCTAGAGAGTACACTTTACATTGACCTCTAGAGAGTACACTTTACATTGGCCTCTAGAGAGTACACTTTACATTGTCCTCTATAGAGTACACTTTACATTGACCTCTTGAGAGTACACTTCACATTGACCTCTAGAGAGTACACTTTACATTGACCTCTAGAGAGTACACTTTACACTGGCCTCTAGAGAATACACTTTACATTGGCCTCTAGAGAGTACACTTTACATTGGCCTCTAGAGAGTACCCTTTACATTGGCCTCTAGAGAGTACACTTTACATTGGCCTTTAGAGAGTACGCTTTGCATTGGCCTCTAGAGAGTACACTTTGCATTGGCCTCTAGAGAGTACACTTTACATTGGCCTCTAGCGAGTACATTTTACATTGGCCTCTAGAGAGTACACTTGACATTGGTCTGTAGAGAGTACACTTTACATTGGCCTCTAGAGAGTACACTTCACATTGGCCTCTAGAGAGTACTCTTTACCTTGGCCTCTAGAGAGTACAGTTTACATTGGCCTCTAGAGAGTGCACTTTACATTGGCCTCTAGAGAGTACACTTTACATTGACCTCTAGAGAGTACACTTTACATTGGCCTCTAGAGACTACACTTTACATTGGCCTCTAGAGAGTACACTTTACATTGACCTCTAGAGAGTACACATTGCATGGCCTCTAGAGAGTACACTTTACATTGACCTCTAGAGAGTACACTTTACACTGACCTCTAGAGAGTACACTTTACATTGACCTCTAGAGAGTACATTTTTCATGGCCTCTAGAGAGTACATTTTACATTGGCCTCTAGAGAGTACACTTCACATTGGCCTCTAGAGAGTACACTTTACATTGGTCTCTAGAGAGTACACTTTACATTGGCCTCTAGAGAGTACACTTTACATTGGCCTCTAGAGAGTACACTTTACATTGGCCTCTAGAGAGTACACTGTGCATTGGCCTCTAGAGAGTACACTTTGCATTGGCCTCTAGAGAGTACACTTTACATTGGCCTCTAGAGAGTACACTTCACATTGGTCTGTAGAGAGTACACTTTACATTGGCCTCTAGAGAGTACACTTCACATTGGCCTCTAGAGAGTACACTTCACATTGGCCTCTAGAGAGTACACTTTACATTGGCTTCTAGAGAGTACACTTTGCATTGGCCTCTAGAGAGTACACTTTGCATTGGCCTCTAGAGAGTACACTTTGCATTGGCCTCTAGAGAGTACACTTTACATTGGCCTCTAGACAGTACACTTTACATTGGCCTCTAAAGAGTACACTTTGCATTGACCTCTAGAGATTACACTTTACATTGGCCTCTAGAGAGTACACTTTGCATTGGCCTCTAGAGAGTACACTTTACATTGGCCTCTAGAGAGTACACTTTACATTGGCCTCTAGAGAGTACACTTTACATTGGCCTCTAGAGAGTACACTTTACATTGGCCTCTAGAGAGTACATTTTACCTTGGCCTCTAGAGAGTACACTTTACATTGGCCTCTATAGAGTACACTTTACATTGAACTCTAGAGAGTACACTTTACATTGACCTCTAGAGAGTACACTTTACATGGCTTCTAGAGAGTACACGTTACATTGGCCTCTAGAGAGTACACGTTACATTGGCCTCTAGAGAGTACACTTTACATTGGCCTCTAGAGATTACACTTTACATTGGCCTCTAGAGAGTACACTTTACATTGGCCTCTAGAGAGTACACTTTGCATTGGCCTCTAGAGAGTACACTTTGCATTGGCCTCTAGAGAGTACACTTTGCATTGGCCTCTAGAGAGTACACTTTACATTGGCCTCTAGAGATTACACTTTACATTGACCTCTAGAGAGTACACTTTACATTGGCCTCTAGAGACTACACTTTACATTGGCCTCTAGAGAGTACACTTTACATTGACCTCTAGAGAGTACACATTGCATTGGCCTCTAGAGAGTACACTTTACATTGACCTCTAGAGAGTACACTTTACACTGACCTCTAGAGAGTACACTTTACATTGACCTCTAGAGAGTACACTTTTCATGGCCTCTAGAGAGTACATTTTACATTGGCCTCTAGAGAGTACACTTCACATTGGCCTCTAGAGAGTACACTTTACATTGGTCTCTAGAGAGTACACTTTACATTGGCCTCTAGAGAGTACACTTTACATTGGCCTCTAGAGAGTACACTTTACATTGGCCTCTAGAGAGTACACTGTGCATTGGCCTCTAGAGAGTACACTTTGCATTGGCCTCTAGAGAGTACACTTTACATTGGCCTCTAGAGAGTACACTTCACATTGGTCTGTAGAGAGTACACTTTACATTGGCCTCTAGAGAGTACACTTCACATTGGCCTCTAGAGAGTACACTTCACATTGGCCTCTAGAGAGTACACTTTACATTGGCTTCTAGAGAGTACACTTTGCATTGGCCTCTAGAGAGTACACTTTGCATTGGCCTCTAGAGAGTACACTTTGCATTGGCCTCTAGAGAGTACACTTTACATTGGCCTCTATACAGTACACTTTACATTGGCCTCTAAAGAGTACACTTTGCATTGGCCTCTAGAGATTACACTTTACATTGGCCTCTAGAGAGTACACTTTGCATTGGCCTCTAGAGAGTACACTTTACATTGGCCTCTAGAGAGTACACTTTACATTGGCCTCTAGAGAGTACACTTTACATTGGCCTCTAGAGAGTACACTTTACATTGGCCTCTAGAGAGTACATTTTACCTTGGCCTCTAGAGAGTACACTTTACATTGGCCTCTATAGAGTACACTTTACATTGAACTCTAGAGAGTACACTTTACATTGGCCTCTAGAGAGTACACTTTACATTGGCCTCTAGAGAGTACACTGTGCATTGGCCTCTAGAGAGTACACTTTGCATTGGCCTCTAGAGAGTACACTTTACATTGGCCTCTAGAGAGTACACTTCACATTGGTCTGTAGAGAGTACACTTTACATTGGCCTCTAGAGAGTACACTTCACATTGGCCTCTAGAGAGTACACTTCACATTGGCCTCTAGAGAGTACACTTTACATTGGCTTCTAGAGAGTACACTTTGCATTGGCCTCTAGAGAGTACACTTTGCATTGGCCTCTAGAGAGTACACTTTGCATTGGCCTCTAGAGAGTACACTTTACATTGGCCTCTAGACAGTACACTTTACATTGGCCTCTAAAGAGTACACTTTGCATTGGCCTCTAGAGATTACACTTTACATTGGCCTCTAGAGAGTACACTTTGCATTGGCCTCTAGAGAGTACACTTTACATTGGCCTCTAGAGAGTACACTTTACATTGGCCTCTAGAGAGTACACTTTACATTGGCCTCTAGAGAGTACACTTTACATTGGCCTCTAGAGAGTACATTTTACCTTGGCCTCTAGAGAGTACACTTTACATTGGCCTCTATAGAGTACACTTTACATTGAACTCTAGGGAGTACACTTTACATTGACCTCTAGAGAGTACACTTTACATGGCTTCTAGAGAGTACACGTTACATTGGCCTCTAGAGAGTACACGTTACATTGGCCTCTAGAGAGTACACTTTACATTGGCCTCTAGAGATTACACTTTACATTGGCCTCTAGAGAGTACAATTTACATTGGCCTCTAGAGAGTACACTTTGCATTGGCCTCTAGAGAGTACACTTTGCATTGGCCTCTAGAGAGTACACTTTGCATTGGCCTCTAGAGAGTACACTTTACATTGGCCTCTAGAGATTACACTTTACATTGGTCTCTAGAGAGTACACTTTACATTGGCCTCTAGAGAGTACACTTTGCATTGGCCTCTAGAGAGTACACTTTGCATTGGCCTCTAGAGAGTACACTTTGCATTGGCCTCTAGAGAGTACACTTTACATTGGCCTCTAGAGAGTACGCTTTACCCTGGCCTCTAGAGAGTACACTTTACCTTGGCCTCTAGAGAGTACACTTTATATTGGCATCTAGAGAGTACAATTTACATTGACCTCTAGAGAGTACACTTTACATTGACCTCTAGAGAGTACACTTTACATTGGCCTCTAGAGAGTACACTTCACATTGGCCTCTAGAGAGTACACTTTACATTGGCCTCTAGAGAGTACACTTTGCATTGGCCTCTAGAGAGTACACATTGCATTGGCCTCTAGAGAGTACACTTTACATTGGCCTCTAGAGAGTACACTTTACATTGGCCTCTAGAGAGTACACTTTGCATTGGCCTCTAGAGAGTACACTTTGCATTGGCCTCTAGAGAGTACACTTTGCATTGGCCTCTAGAGAGTACACTTTACATTGGCCTCTAGCGAGTACATTTTACATTGGCCTCTAGAGAGTACACTTGACATTGGTCTGTAGAGAGTACACTTTACATTGGCCTCTAGAGAGTACACTTCACATTGGCCTCTAGAGAGTACTCTTTACCTTGGCCTCTAGAGAGTACAGTTTACATTGGCCTCTAGAGAGTGCACTTTACATTGGCCTCTAGAGAGTACACTTTACATTGACCTCTAGAGAGTACACTTTACATTGGCCTCTAGAGACTACACTTTACATTGGCCTCTAGAGAGTACACTTTACATTGACCTCTAGAGAGTACACATTGCATTGGCCTCTAGAGAGTACACTTTACATTGACCTCTAGAGAGTACACTTTACACTGACCTCTAGAGAGTACACTTTACATTGACCTCTAGAGAGTACACTTTTCATGGCCTCTAGAGAGTACATTTTACATTGGCCTCTAGAGAGTACACTTCACATTGGCCTCTAGAGAGTACACTTTACATTGGTCTCTAGAGAGTACACTTTACATTGGCCTCTAGAGAGTACACTTTACATTGGCCTCTAGAGAGTACACTTTACATTGGCCTCTAGAGAGTACACTGTGCATTGGCCTCTAGAGAGTACACTTTGCATTGGCCTCTAGAGAGTACACTTTACATTGGCCTCTAGAGAGTACACTTCACATTGGTCTGTAGAGAGTACACTTTACATTGGCCTCTAGAGAGTACACTTCACATTGGCCTCTAGAGAGTACACTTCACATTGGCCTCTAGAGAGTACGCTTTACATTGGCTTCTAGAGAGTACACTTTACATTGGCCTCTAGAGAGTACACTTTACATTGGCCTCTAGAGAGTACACTTTACATTGGCCTCTAGAGAGTACACTTTACATTGGCCTCTAGAGAGTACCCTTTACATTGGCCTCTAGAGAGTACACTTTACATTGGCCTTTAGAGAGTACGCTTTGCATTGGCCTCTAGAGAGTACACTTTGCATTGGCCTCTAGAGAGTACACTTTACATTGGCCTCTAGCGAGTACATTTTACATTGGCCTCTAGAGAGTACACTTGACATTGGTCTGTAGAGAGTACACTTTACATTGGCCTCTAGAGAGTACACTTCACATTGGCCTCTAGAGAGTACTCTTTACCTTGGCCTCTAGAGAGTACAGTTTACATTGGCCTCTAGAGAGTGCACTTTACATTGGCCTCTAGAGAGTACACTTTACATTGACCTCTAGAGAGTACACTTTACATTGGCCTCTAGAGACTACACTTTACATTGGCCTCTAGAGAGTACACTTTACATTGACCTCTAGAGAGTACACATTGCATTGGCCTCTAGAGAGTACACTTTACATTGACCTCTAGAGAGTACACTTTACACTGACCTCTAGAGAGTACACTTTACATTGACCTCTAGAGAGTACACTTTTCATGGCCTCTAGAGAGTACATTTTACATTGGCCTCTAGAGAGTACACTTCACATTGGCCTCTAGAGAGTACACTTTACATTGGTCTCTAGAGAGTACACTTTACATTGGCCTCTAGAGAGTACACTTTACATTGGCCTCTAGAGAGTACACTTTACATTGGCCTCTAGAGAGTACACTGTGCATTGGCCTCTAGAGAGTACACTTTGCATTGGCCTCTAGAGAGTACACTTTACATTGGCCTCTAGAGAGTACACTTCACATTGGTCTGTAGAGAGTACACTTTACATTGGCCTCTAGAGAGTACACTTCACATTGGCCTCTAGAGAGTACACTTCACATTGGCCTCTAGAGAGTACGCTTTACATTGGCTTCTAGAGAGTACACTTTGCATTGGCCTCTAGAGAGTACACTTTGCATTGGCCTCTAGAGAGTACACTTTGCATTGGCCTCTAGAGAGTACACTTTACATTGGCCTCTAGACAGTACACTTTACATTGGCCTCTAAAGAGTACACTTTGCATTGGCCTCTAGAGATTACACTTTACATTGGCCTCTAGAGAGTACACTTTGCATTGGCCTCTAGAGAGTACACTTTACATTGGCCTCTAGAGAGTACACTTTACATTGGCCTCTAGAGAGTACACTTTACATTGGCCTCTAGAGAGTACACTTTACATTGGCCTCTAGAGAGTACATTTTACCTTGGCCTCTAGAGAGTACACTTTACATTGGCCTCTATAGAGTACACTTTACATTGACCTCTAGAGAGTACACTTTACATGGCTTCTAGAGAGTACACGTTACATTGGCCTCTAGAGAGTACACGTTACATTGGCCTCTAGAGAGTACACTTTACATTGGCCTCTAGAGATTACACTTTACATTGGCCTCTAGAGAGTACACTTTACATTGGCCTCTAGAGAGTACACTTTGCATTGGCCTCTAGAGAGTACACTTTGCATTGGCCTCTAGAGAGTACACTTTGCATTGGCCTCTAGAGAGTACACTTTACATTGGCCTCTAGAGATTACACTTTACATTGGTCTCTAGAGAGTACACTTTACATTGGCCTCTAGAGAGTACACTTTGCATTGGCCTCTAGAGAGTACACTTTGCATTGGCCTCTAGAGAGTACACTTTGCATTGGCCTCTAGAGAGTACACTTTACATTGGCCTCTAGAGAGTACACTTTACCCTGGCCTCTAGAGAGTACACTTTACCTTGGCCTCTAGAGAGTACACTTTATATTGGCATCTAGAGAGTACAATTTACATTGACCTCTAGAGAGTACACTTTACATTGACCTCTAGAGAGTACACTTTACATTGGCCTCTAGAGAGTACACTTCACATTGGCCTCTAGAGAGTACACTTTACATTGGCCTCTAGAGAGTACACTTTGCATTGGCCTCTAGAGAGTACACATTGCATTGGCCTCTAGAGAGTACACTTTACATTGGCCTCTAGAGAGTACACTTTACATTGGCCTCTAGAGAGTACACTTTGCATTGGCCTCTAGAGAGTACACCTTGCATTGGCCTCTAGAGAGTACACTTTGCATTGGCCTCTAGAGAGTACACTTTACATTGGCCTCTAGAGAGTACACTTTACCCTGGCCTCTAGAGAGTACACTTTTCCTTGGCCTCTAGAGAGTACACTTTACATTGGCCTCTAGAGAGTACACTTTACATTGGCCTCTAGAGAGTACACTTTACATTGGCCTCTAGAGAGTACACTTTACATTTGCCTCTAGAGAGTACACTTTACATTGGCCTCTAGAGAGTACACTTCACAATGGTCTCTAGACAGTACACTTTACATTGGCCTCTAGAGAGTACACTTCACATTGGCCTCTAGATAGTACACTTTACATTGGCCTCTAGGGAGTACACTTCAAATTGGCCTCTAGAGAGTACACTTTACATTGGCCTCTAGAGAGTACACTTTGCATTGGCCTCTAGAGAGTACACTTTACATTGGCCTCTAGAGAGTACACTTTACATTGGCCTCTAGAGAGTACACTTTACATTGACCTCTAGAGAGTACACTTTACATTGGCCTCTAGAGAGTACACTTTACATTGATCTCTAGAGAGTACACTTTACATTGACCTCTAGAGAGTACACTTTACATTGGCCTCTAGAGAGTACACTTTACATTGTCCTCTATAGAGTACACTTTACATTGACCTCTTGAGAGTACACTTCACATTGACCTCTAGAGAGTACACTTTACATTGACCTCTAGAGAGTACACTTTACACTGGCCTCTAGAGAATACACTTTACATTGGCCTCTAGAGAGTACACTTTACATTGGCCTCTAGAGAGTACCCTTTACATTGGCCTCTAGAGAGTACACTTTACATTGGCCTTTAGAGAGTACGCTTTGCATTGGCCTCTAGAGAGTACACTTTGCATTGGCCTCTAGAGAGTACACTTTACATTGGCCTCTAGCGAGTACATTTTACATTGGCCTCTAGAGAGTACACTTGACATTGGTCTGTAGAGAGTACACTTTACATTGGCCTCTAGAGAGTACACTTGACATTGGCCTCTAGAGAGTACTCTTTACCTTGGCCTCTAGAGAGTACAGTTTACATTGGCCTCTAGAGAGTGCACTTTACATTGGCCTCTAGAGAGTACACTTTACATTGACCTCTAGAGAGTACACTTTACATTGGCCTCTAGAGACTACACTTTACATTGGCCTCTAGAGAGTACACTTTACATTGACCTCTAGAGAGTACACATTGCATTGGCCTCTAGAGAGTACACTTTACATTGACCTCTAGAGAGTACACTTTACACTGACCTCTAGAGAGTACACTTTACATTGACCTCTAGAGAGTACACTTTTCATGGCCTCTAGAGAGTACATTTTACATTGGCCTCTAGAGAGTACACTTCACATTGGCCTCTAGAGAGTACACTTTACATTGGTCTCTAGAGAGTACACTTTACATTGGCCTCTAGAGAGTACACTTTACATTGGCCTCTAGAGAGTACACTTTACCTTGGCCTCTGGAGAGTACACTTTATATTGGCATCTAGAGAGTACAATTTACATTGATCTCTAGAGAGTACACTTTACATTGGCCTCTAGAGAGTACACTTTACATTTGCCTCTAGAGAGTACACTTTACATTGGCCTCTAGAGAGTACACTTCACAATGGTCTCTAGACAGTACACTTTACATTGGCCTCTAGAGAGTACACTTCACATTGGCCTCTAGATAGTACACTTTACATTGGCCTCTAGGGAGTACACTTCACATTGGCCTCTAGAGAGTACACTTTACATTGGCCTCTAGAGAGTACACTTTGCATTGGCCTCTAGAGAGTACACTTTACATTGGCCTCTAGAGAGTACACTTTACATTGGCCTCTAGAGAGTACACTTTACATTGACCTCTAGAGAGTACACTTTACATTGGCCTCTAGAGAGTACACTTTACATTGATCTCTAGAGAGTACACTTTACATTGACCTCTAGAGAGTACACTTTACATTGGCCTCTAGAGAGTACACTTTACATTGTCCTCTATAGAGTACACTTTACATTGACCTCTTGAGAGTACACTTCACATTGACCTCTAGAGAGTACACTTTACATTGACCTCTAGAGAGTACACTTTACACTGGCCTCTAGAGAATACACTTTACATTGGCCTCTAGAGAGTACACTTTACATTGGCCTCTAGAGAGTACCCTTTACATTGGCCTCTAGAGAGTACACTTTACATTGGCCTTTAGAGAGTACGCTTTGCATTGGCCTCTAGAGAGTACACTTTGCATTGGCCTCTAGAGAGTACACTTTACATTGGCCTCTAGCGAGTACATTTTACATTGGCCTCTAGAGAGTACACTTGACATTGGTCTGTAGAGAGTACACTTTACATTGGCCTCTAGAGAGTACACTTGACATTGGCCTCTAGAGAGTACTCTTTACCTTGGCCTCTAGAGAGTACAGTTTACATTGGCCTCTAGAGAGTGCACTTTACATTGGCCTCTAGAGAGTACACTTTACATTGACCTCTAGAGAGTACACTTTACATTGGCCTCTAGAGACTACACTTTACATTGGCCTCTAGAGAGTACACTTTACATTGACCTCTAGAGAGTACACATTGCATTGGCCTCTAGAGAGTACACTTTACATTGACCTCTAGAGAGTACACTTTACACTGACCTCTAGAGAGTACACTTTACATTGACCTCTAGAGAGTACACTTTTCATGGCCTCTAGAGAGTACATTTTACATTGGCCTCTAGAGAGTACACTTCACATTGGCCTCTAGAGAGTACACTTTACATTGGTCTCTAGAGAGTACACTTTACATTGGCCTCTAGAGAGTACACTTTACATTGGCCTCTAGAGAGTACACTTTACCTTGGCCTCTGGAGAGTACACTTTATATTGGCATCTAGAGAGTACAATTTACATTGATCTCTAGAGAGTACACTTTACATTGACCTCTAGAGAGTACACTTTACATTGGCCTCTAGAGAGTACACTTCACATTGGCCTCTAGAGAGTACACTTTACATTGGCCTCTAGAGAGTACACTTTGCATTGGCCTCTAGAGAGTACACATTGCATTGGCCTCTAGAGAGTACACTTTACATTGGCCTCTAGAGAGTACACTTTACATTGGCCTCTAGAGAGTACACTTTGCATTGGCCTCTAGAGAGTACACTTTGCATTGGCCTCTAGAGAGTACACTTTGCATTGGCCTCTAGAGAGTACACTTTACATTGGCCTCTAGAGAGTACACTTTACCCTGGCCTCTAGAGAGTACACTTTTCCTTGGCCTCTAGAGAGTACACTTTACATTGGCCTCTAGAGAGTACACTTTACATTGGCCTCTAGAGAGTACACTTTACATTGGCCTCTAGAGAGTACACTTTACATTTGCCTCTAGAGAGTACACTTTACATTGGCCTCTAGAGAGTACACTTCACAATGGTCTCTAGACAGTACACTTTACATTGGCCTCTAGAGAGTACACTTCACATTGGCCTCTAGATAGTACACTTTACATTGGCCTCTAGGGAGTACACTTCACATTGGCCTCTAGAGAGTACACTTTACATTGGCCTCTAGAGAGTACACTTTGCATTGGCCTCTAGAGAGTACACTTTACATTGGCCTCTAGAGAGTACACTTTACATTGGCCTCTAGAGAGTACACTTTACATTGACCTCTAGAGAGTACACTTTACATTGGCCTCTAGAGAGTACACTTTACCCTGGCCTCTAGAGAGTACACTTTTCCTTGGCCTCTAGAGAGTACACTTTACATTGGCCTCTAGAGAGTACACTTTACATTGGCCTCTAGAGAGTACACTTTACATTGGCCTCTAGAGAGTACACTTTACATTTGCCTCTAGAGAGTACACTTTACATTGGCCTCTAGAGAGTACACTTCACAATGGTCTCTAGACAGTACACTTTACATTGGCCTCTAGAGAGTACACTTCACATTGGCCTCTAGATAGTACACTTTACATTGGCCTCTAGGGAGTACACTTCACATTGGCCTCTAGAGAGTACACTTTACATTGGCCTCTAGAGAGTACACTTTGCATTGGCCTCTAGAGAGTACACTTTACATTGGCCTCTAGAGAGTACACTTTACATTGGCCTCTAGAGAGTACACTTTACATTGACCTCTAGAGAGTACACTTTACATTGGCCTCTAGAGAGTACACTTTACATTGATCTCTAGAGAGTACACTTTACATTGACCTCTAGAGAGTACACTTTACATTGGCCTCTAGAGAGTACACTTTACATTGTCCTCTATAGAGTACACTTTACATTGACCTCTTGAGAGTACACTTCACATTGACCTCTAGAGAGTACACTTTACATTGACCTCTAGAGAGTACACTTTACACTGGCCTCTAGAGAATACACTTTACATTGGCCTCTAGAGAGTACACTTTACATTGGCCTCTAGAGAGTACCCTTTACATTGGCCTCTAGAGAGTACACTTTACATTGGCCTTTAGAGAGTACGCTTTGCATTGGCCTCTAGAGAGTACATTTTGCATTGGCCTCTAGCGAGTACATTTTACATTGGCCTCTAGAGAGTACACTTGACATTGGTCTGTAGAGAGTACACTTTACATTGGCCTCTAGAGAGTACACTTCACATTGGCCTCTAGAGAGTACTCTTTACCTTGGCCTCTAGAGAGTACAGTTTACATTGGCCTCTAGAGAGTGCACTTTACATTGGCCTCTAGAGAGTACACTTTACATTGACCTCTAGAGAGTACACTTTACATTGGCCTCTAGAGACTACACTTTACATTGGCCTCTAGAGAGTACACTTTACATTGACCTCTAGAGAGTACACATTGCATTGGCCTCTAGAGAGTACACTTTACATTGACCTCTAGAGAGTACACTTTACACTGACCTCTAGAGAGTACACTTTACATTGACCTCTAGAGAGTACACTTTTCATGGCCTCTAGAGAGTACATTTTACATTGGCCTCTAGAGAGTACACTTCACATTGGCCTCTAGAGAGTACACTTTACATTGGTCTCTAGAGAGTACACTTTACATTGGCCTCTAGAGAGTACACTTTACATTGGCCTCTAGAGAGTACACTTTACATTGGCCTCTAGAGAGTACACTGTGCATTGGCCTCTAGAGAGTACACTTTGCATTGGCCTCTAGAGAGTACACTTTACATTGGCCTCTAGAGAGTACACTTCACATTGGTCTGTAGAGAGTACACTTTACATTGGCCTCTAGAGAGTACACTTCACATTGGCCTCTAGAGAGTACACTTCACATTGGCCTCTAGAGAGTACACTTTACATTGGCTTCTAGAGAGTACACTTTGCATTGGCCTCTAGAGAGTACACTTTGCATTGGCCTCTAGAGAGTACACTTTGCATTGGCCTCTAGAGAGTACACTTTACATTGGCCTCTAGACAGTACACTTTACATTGGCCTCTAAAGAGTACACTTTGCATTGGCCTCTAGAGATTACACTTTACATTGGCCTCTAGAGAGTACACTTTGCATTGGCCTCTAGAGAGTACACTTTACATTGGCCTCTAGAGAGTACACTTTACATTGGCCTCTAGAGAGTACACTTTACATTGGCCTCTAGAGAGTACACTTTACATTGGCCTCTAGAGAGTACATTTTACCTTGGCCTCTAGAGAGTACACTTTACATTGGCCTCTATAGAGTACACTTTACATTGAACTCTAGAGAGTACACTTTACATTGACCTCTAGAGAGTACACTTTACATGGCTTCTAGAGAGTACACGTTACATTGGCCTCTAGAGAGTACACGTTACATTGGCCTCTAGAGAGTACACTTTACATTGGCCTCTAGAGATTACACTTTACATTGGCCTCTAGAGAGTACACTTTACATTGGCCTCTAGAGAGTACACTTTGCATTGGCCTCTAGAGAGTACACTTTGCATTGGCCTCTAGAGAGTACACTTTGCATTGGCCTCTAGAGAGTACACTTTACATTGGCCTCTAGAGATTACACTTTACATTGGTCTCTAGAGAGTACACTTTACATTGGCCTCTAGAGAGTACACTTTGCATTGGCCTCTAGAGAGTACACTTTGCATTGGCCTCTAGAGAGTACACTTTGCATTGGCCTCTAGAGAGTACACTTTACATTGGCCTCTAGAGAGTACACTTTACCCTGGCCTCTAGAGAGTACACTTTACCTTGGCCTCTAGAGAGTACACTTTATATTGGCATCTAGAGAGTACAATTTACATTGACCTCTAGAGAGTACACTTTACATTGACCTCTAGAGAGTACACTTTACATTGGCCTCTAGAGAGTACACTTCACATTGGCCTCTAGAGAGTACACTTTACATTGGCCTCTAGAGAGTACACTTTGCATTGGCCTCTAGAGAGTACACATTGCATTGGCCTATAGAGAGTACACTTTACATTGGCCTCTAGAGAGTACACTTTACATTGGCCTCTAGAGAGTACACTTTGCATTGGCTTCTAGAGAGTACACTTTGCATTGGCCTCTAGAGAGTACACTTTGCATTGGCCTCTAGAGAGTACACTTTACATTGGTCTCTAGAGAGCACACTTTACCCTGGCCTCTAGAGAGTACACTTTTCCTTGGCCTCTAGAGAGTACACTTTACATTGGCCTCTAGAGAGTACACTTTACATTGGCCTCTAGAGAGTACACTTTACATTGGCCTCTAGAGAGTACACTTTACATTTGCCTCTAGAGAGTACACTTTACATTGGCCTCTAGAGAGTACACTTCACAATGGTCTCTAGACAGTACACTTTACATTGGCCTCTAGAGAGTACACTTCACATTGGCCTCTAGATAGTACACTTTACATTGGCCTCTAGGGAGTACACTTCACATTGGCCTCTAGAGAGTACACTTTACATTGGCCTCTAGAGAGTACACTTTGCATTGGCCTCTAGAGAGTACACTTTACATTGGCCTCTAGAGAGTACACTTTACATTGGCCTCTAGAGAGTACACTTTACATTGACCTCTAGAGAGTACACTTTACATTGGCCTCTAGAGAGTACACTTTACATTGATCTCTAGAGAGTACACTTTACATTGACCTCTAGAGAGTACACTTTACATTGGCCTCTAGAGAGTACACTTTACATTGTCCTCTATAGAGTACACTTTACATTGACCTCTTGAGAGTACACTTCACATTGACCTCTAGAGAGTACACTTTACATTGACCTCTAGAGAGTACACTTTACACTGGCCTCTAGAGAATACACTTTACATTGGCCTCTAGAGAGTACACTTTACATTGGCCTCTAGAGAGTACACTTTACATTGACCTGTAGAGAGTACACTTTACATTGACCTCTAGAGAGTACACATTACATTGGCCTCTAGAGAGTGCACTTTACATTGGCCTCTAGAGAGTACACTTTACATTGGCCTCTAGAGAGTACACTTTACATTGGCCTCTAGAGAGTACACTGTGCATTGGCCTCTAGAGAGTACACTTTGCATTGGCCTCTAGAGAGTACACTTTACATTGGCCTCTAGAGAGTACACTTCACATTGGTCTGTAGAGAGTACACTTTACATTGGCCTCTAGAGAGTACACTTCACATTGGCCTCTAGAGAGTACACTTCACATTGGCCTCTAGAGAGTACACTTTACATTGGCTTCTAGAGAGTACACTTTGCATTGGCCTCTAGAGAGTACACTTTGCATTGGCCTCTAGAGAGTACACTTTGCATTGGCCTCTAGAGAGTACACTTTACATTGGCCTCTAGACAGTACACTTTACATTGGCCTCTAAAGAGTACACTTTGCATTGGCCTCTAGAGATTACACTTTACATTGGCCTCTAGAGAGTACACTTTGCATTGGCCTCTAGAGAGTACACTTTACATTGGCCTCTAGAGAGTACACTTTACATTGGCCTCTAGAGAGTACACTTTACATTGGCCTCTAGAGAGTACACTTTACATTGGCCTCTAGAGAGTACATTTGACCTTGGCCTCTAGAGAGTACACTTTACATTGGCCTCTATAGAGTACACTTTACATTGAACTCTAGAGAGTACACTTTACATTGACCTCTAGAGAGTACACTTTACATGGCTTCTAGAGAGTACACGTTACATTGGCCTCTAGAGAGTACACGTTACATTGGCCTCTAGAGAGTACACTTTACATTGGCCTCTAGAGATTACACTTTACATTGGCCTCTAGAGAGTACACTTTACATTGGCCTCTAGAGAGTACACTTTGCATTGGCCTCTAGAGAGTACACTTTGCATTGGCCTCTAGAGAGTACACTTTGCATTGGCCTCTAGAGAGTACACTTTACATTGGCCTCTAGAGATTACACTTTACATTGGTCTCTAGAGAGTACACTTTACATTGGCCTCTAGAGAGTACACTTTGCATTGGCCTCTAGAGAGTACACTTTGCATTGGCCTCTAGAGAGTACACTTTGCATTGGCCTCTAGAGAGTACACTTTACATTGGCCTCTAGAGAGTACACTTTACCCTGGCCTCTAGAGAGTACACTTTACCTTGGCCTCTAGAGAGTACACTTTATATTGGCATCTAGAGAGTACAATTTACATTGACCTCTAGAGAGTACACTTTACATTGACCTCTAGAGAGTACACTTTACATTGGCCTCTAGAGAGTACACTTCACATTGGCCTCTAGAGAGTACACTTTACATTGGCCTCTAGAGAGTACACTTTGCATTGGCCTCTAGAGAGTACACATTGCATTGGCCTCTAGAGAGTACACTTTACATTGGCCTCTAGAGAGTACACTTTACATTGGCCTCTAGAGAGTACACTTTGCATTGGCCTCTAGAGAGTACACTTTGCATTGGCCTCTAGAGAGTACACTTTGCATTTGCCTCTAGAGAGTACACTTTACATTGGCCTCTAGAGAGTACACTTTACCCTGGCCTCTAGAGAGTACACTTTTCCTTGGCCTCTAGAGAGTACACTTTACATTGGCCTCTATAGAGTACACTTTACATTGGCCTCTAGAGAGTACACTTTACATTGGCCTCTAGAGAGTACACTTTACATTTGCCTCTAGAGAGTACACTTTACATTGGCCTCTAGAGAGTACACTTCACAATGGTCTCTAGACAGTACACTTTACATTGGCCTCTAGAGAGTACACTTCACATTGGCCTCTAGATAGTACACTTTACATTGGCCTCTAGGGAGTACACTTCACATTGGCCTCTAGAGAGTACACTTTACATTGGCCTCTAGAGAGTACACTTTGCATTGGCCTCTAGAGAGTACACTTTACATTGGCCTCTAGAGAGTACACTTTACATTGGCCTCTAGAGAGTACACTTTACATTGACCTCTAGAGAGTACACTTTACATTGGCCTCTAGAGAGTACACTTTACATTGATCTCTAGAGAGTACACTTTACATTGACCTCTAGAGAGTACACTTTACATTGGCCTCTAGAGAGTACACTTTACATTGGCCTCTAGAGAGTACACTTTACATTGGCCTCTAGAGAGTACACTTTACATTGGCCTCTAGAGAGTACACTTTACATTGGCCTCTAGAGAGTACACTTCACATTGGCCTCTAGAGAGTACACTTCACATTGGCCTCTAGAGAGTACACTTTACATTGGCTTCTAGAGAGTACACTTTGCATTGGCCTCTAGAGAGTACACTTTGCATTGGCCTCTAGAGAGTACACTTTGCATTGGCCTCTAGAGAGTACACTTTACATTGGCCTCTAGACAGTACACTTTACATTGGCCTCTAAAGAGTACACTTTGCATTGGCCTCTAGAGATTACACTTTACATTGGCCTCTAGAGAGTACACTTTGCATTGGCCTCTAGAGAGTACACTTTACATTGGCCTCTAGAGAGTACACTTTACATTGGCCTCTAGAGAGTACACTTTACATTGGCCTCTAGAGAGTACACTTTACATTGGCCTCTAGAGAGTACATTTTACCTTGGCCTCTAGAGAGTACACTTTACATTGGCCTCTATAGAGTACACTTTACATTGAACTCTAGAGAGTACACTTTACATTGACCTCTAGAGAGTACACTTTACATGGCTTCTAGAGAGTACACGTTACATTGGCCTCTAGAGAGTACACGTTACATTGGCCTCTAGAGAGTACACTTTACATTGGCCTCTAGAGATTACACTTTACATTGGCCTCTAGAGAGTACACTTTACATTGGCCTCTAGAGAGTACACTTTGCATTGGCCTCTAGAGAGTACACTTTGCATTGGCCTCTAGAGAGTACACTTTGCATTGGCCTCTAGAGAGTACACTTTACATTGGCCTCTAGAGATTACACTTTACATTGGTCTCTAGAGAGTACACTTTACATTGGCCTCTAGAGAGTACACTTTGCATTGGCCTCTAGAGAGTACACTTTGCATTGGCCTCTAGAGAGTACACTTTGCATTGGCCTCTAGAGAGTACACTTTACATTGGCCTCTAGAGAGTACACTTTACCCTGGCCTCTAGAGAGTACACTTTACCTTGGCCTCTAGAGAGTACACTTTATATTGGCATCTAGAGAGTACAATTTACATTGACCTCTAGAGAGTACACTTTACATTGACCTCTAGAGAGTACACTTTACATTGGCCTCTAGAGAGTACACTTCACATTGGCCTCTAGAGAGTACACTTTACATTGGCCTCTAGAGAGTACACTTTGCATTGGCCTCTAGAGAGTACACATTGCATTGGCCTCTAGAGAGTACACTTTACATTGGCCTCTAGAGAGTACACTTTAAATTGGCCTCTAGAGAGTACACTTTGCATTGGCCTCTAGAGAGTACACTTTGCATTGGCCTCTAGAGAGTACACTTTGCATTGGCCTCTAGAGAGTACACTTTACATTGGCCTCTAGAGAGTACACTTTACCCTGGCCTCTAGAGAGTACACTTTTCCTTGGCCTCTAGAGAGTACACTTTACATTGGCCTCTAGAGAGTACACTTTACATTGGCCTCTAGAGAGTACACTTTACATTGGCCTCTAGAGAGTACACTTTACATTTGCCTCTAGAGAGTACACTTTACATTGGCCTCTAGAGAGTACACTTCACAATGGTCTCTAGACAGTACACTTTACATTGGCCTCTAGAGAGTACACTTCACATTGGCCTCTAGATAGTACACTTTACATTGGCCTCTAGGGAGTACACTTCACATTGGCCTCTAGAGAGTACACTTTACATTGGCCTCTAGAGAGTACACTTTGCATTGGCCTCTAGAGAGTACACTTTACATTGGCCTCTAGAGAGTACTCTTTACATTGGCCTCTAGAGAGTACACTTTACATTGACCTCTAGAGAGTACACTTTACATTGGCCTCTAGAGAGTACACTTTACATTGATCTCTAGAGAGTACACTTTACATTGACCTCTAGAGAGTACACTTTACATTGGCCTCTAGAGAGTACACTTTACATTGTCCTCTATAGAGTACACTTTACATTGACCTCTTGAGAGTACACTTCACATTGACCTCTAGAGAGTACACTTTACATTGACCTCTAGAGAGTACACTTTACACTGGCCTCTAGAGAATACACTTTACATTGGCCTCTAGAGAGTACACTTTACATTGGCCTCTAGAGAGTACCCTTTACATTGGCCTCTAGAGAGTACACTTTACATTGGCCTTTAGAGAGTACGCTTTGCATTGGCCTCTAGAGAGTACACTTTGCATTGGCCTCTAGAGAGTACACTTTACATTGGCCTCTAGCGAGTACATTTTACATTGGCCTCTAGAGAGTACACTTGACATTGGTCTGTAGAGAGTACACTTTACATTGGCCTCTAGAGAGTACACTTCACATTGGCCTCTAGAGAGTACTCTTTACCTTGGCCTCTAGAGAGTACAGTTTACATTGGCCTCTAGAGAGTGCACTTTACATTGGCCTCTAGAGAGTACACTTTACATTGACCTCTAGAGAGTACACTTTACATTGGCCTCTAGAGACTACACTTTACATTGGCCTCTAGAGAGTACACTTTACATTGACCTCTAGAGAGTACACATTGCATTGGCCTCTAGAGAGTACACTTTACATTGACCTCTAGAGAGTACACTTTACACTGACCTCTAGAGAGTACACTTTACATTGACCTCTAGAGAGTACACTTTTCATGGCCTCTAGAGAGTACATTTTACATTGGCCTCTAGAGAGTACACTTCACATTGGCCTCTAGAGAGTACACTTTACATTGGTCTCTAGAGAGTACACTTTACATTGGCCTCTAGAGAGTACACTTTACATTGGCCTCTAGAGAGTACACTTTACATTGGCCTCTAGAGAGTACACTGTGCATTGGCCTCTAGAGAGTACACTTTGCATTGGCCTCTAGAGAGTACACTTTACATTGGCCTCTAGAGAGTACACTTCACATTGGTCTGTAGAGAGTACACTTTACATTGGCCTCTAGAGAGTACACTTCACATTGGCCTCTAGAGAGTACACTTCACATTGGCCTCTAGAGAGTACACTTTACATTGGCTTCTAGAGAGTACACTTTGCATTGGCCTCTAGAGAGTACACTTTGCATTGGCCTCTAGAGAGTACACTTTGCATTGGCCTCTAGAGAGTACACTTTACATTGGCCTCTAGACAGTACACTTTACATTGGCCTCTAAAGAGTACACTTTGCATTGGCCTCTAGAGATTACACTTTACATTGGCCTCTAGAGAGTACACTTTGCATTGGCCTCTAGAGAGTACACTTTACTTTGGCCTCTAGAGAGTACACTTTACATTGGCCTCTAGAGAGTACACTTTACATTGGCCTCTAGAGAGTACACTTTACATTGGCCTCTAGAGAGTACATTTTACCTTGGCCTCTAGAGAGTACACTTTACATTGGCCTCTATAGAGTACACTTTACATTGAACTCTAGAGAGTACACTTTACATTGACCTCTAGAGAGTACACTTTACATGGCTTCTAGAGAGTACACGTTACATTGGCCTCTAGAGAGTACACGTTACATTGGCCTCTAGAGAGTACACTTTACATTGGCCTCTAGAGATTACACTTTACATTGGCCTCTAGAGAGTACACTTTACATTGGCCTCTAGAGAGTACACTTTGCATTGGCCTCTAGAGAGTACACTTTGCATTGGCCTCTAGAGAGTACACTTTGCATTGGCCTCTAGAGAGTACACTTTACATTGGCCTCTAGAGATTACACTTTACATTGGTCTCTAGAGAGTACACTTTACATTGGCCTTTAGAGAGTACACTTTGCATTGGCCTCTAGAGAGTACACTTTGCATTGGCCTCTAGAGAGTACACTTTGCATTGGCCTCTAGAGAGTACACTTTACATTGGCCTCTAGAGAGTACACTTTACCCTGGCCTCTAGAGAGTACACTTTACCTTGGCCTCTAGAGAGTACACTTTATATTGGCATCTAGAGAGTACAATTTACATTGACCTCTAGAGAGTACACTTTATATTGACCTCTAGAGAGTACACTTTACATTGGCCTCTAGAGAGTACACTTCACATTGGCCTCTAGAGAGTACACTTTACATTGGCCTCTAGAGAGTACACTTTGCATTGGCCTCTAGAGAGTACACATTGCATTGGCCTCTAGAGAGTACACTTTACATTGGCCTCTAGAGAGTACACTTTACATTGGCCTCTAGAGAGTACACTTTGCATTGGCCTCTAGAGAGTACACTTTGCATTGGCCTCTAGAGAGTACACTTTGCATTGGCCTCTAGAGAGTACACTTTACATTGGCCTCTAGAGAGTACACTTTACCCTGGCCTCTAGAGAGTACACTTTTCCTTGGCCTCTAGAGAGTACACTTTACATTGGCCTCTAGAGAGTACACTTTACATTGGCCTCTAGAGAGTACACTTTACATTGGCCTCTAGAGAGTACACTTTACATTTGCCTCTAGAGAGTACACTTTACATTGGCCTCTAGAGAGTACACTTCACAATGGTCTCTAGACAGTACACTTTACATTGGCCTCTAGAGAGTACACTTCACATTGGCCTCTAGATAGTACACTTTACATTGGCCTCTAGGGAGTACACTTCACATTGGCCTCTAGAGAGTACACTTTACATTGGCCTCTAGAGAGTACACTTTGCATTGGCCTCTAGAGAGTACACTTTACATTGGCCTCTAGAGAGTACACTTTACATTGGCCTCTAGAGAGTACACTATACATTGACCTCTAGAGAGTACACTTTACATTGGCCTCTAGAGAGTACACTTTACATTGATCTCTAGAGAGTACACTTTACATTGACCTCTAGAGAGTACACTTTACATTGGCCTCTAGAGAGTACACTTTACATTGTCCTCTATAGAGTACACTTTACATTGACCTCTTGAGAGTACACTTCACATTGACCTCTAGAGAGTACACTTTACATTGACCTCTAGAGAGTACACTTTACACTGGCCTCTAGAGAATACACTTTACATTGGCCTCTAGAGAGTACACTTTACATTGGCCTCTAGAGAGTACACTTTACATTGACCTGTAGAGAGTACACTTTACATTGACCTCTAGAGAGTACACATTACATTGGCCTCTAGAGAGTGCACTTTACATTGGCCTCTAGAGAGTACACTTTACATTGGCCTCTAGAGAGTACACTTTGCATTGGCCTCTAGAGAGTACTCTTTACATTGGCCTCTAGAGAGTACACTTTACCTTGGCCTCTAGAGAGTACACTTTACATTGGCCTCTAGAGAGTACACTTTACATTGGCCTCTAGAGAGTACACTTTACATTGGTCTCTAGAGAGTACACTTTACATTGGCCTCTAGAGACTACACTTTACATTGGCCTCTAGAGAGTACACTTTACATTGACCTCTAGAGAGTACACATTACATTGGCCTCTAGAGAGTACACTTTACATTGACCTCTAGAGAGTACACTTTACATTAACCTCTAGAGAGTACACTTTACATTGACATCTAGAGAGTACACTTTACATGGCCTCTAGAGAGTACATTTTGCATTGGCCTCTAGAGAGTACACTTTACATTGGCCTCTAGAGAATACACTTTACATTGGTCTCTAGAGAGTACACTTTACATTGGCCTCTAGAGAGTACACTTTACATTGGCCTCTAGAGAGTACACTTTACATTGGCCTCTAGAGAGTACACTTTACATTGGCCTCTAGAGAGTACACGTTACGTTGGCCTCTAGAGAGTACACGTTACATTGGCCTTCTAGAGAGTACACTTTACATTGGCCTCTAGAGAGTACACTTTACATTGGCCTCTAGAGAGTACACTTTACATTGGCCTCTAGAGAGTACACTTTACATTGACCTCTAGAGAGTACACTTTACATTGGCCTCTAGAGAGTACACTTTACATTGACCTCTAGAGAGTACACTTTATATTGGCATCTAGAGAGTACAATTTACATTGACCTCTAGAGAGTACACTTTACATTGACCTCTAGAGAGTACACTTTACATTGGCCTCTAGAGAGTACACTTCACATTGGCCTCTAGAGAGTACACTTTACATTGGCCTCTAGAGAGTACACTTTGCATTGGCCTCTAGAGAGTACACTTTGCATTGGCCTCTAGAGAGTACACTTTACATTGGCCTCTAGAGAGTACACTTTACATTGGCCTCTAGAGAGTACACTTTGCATTGGCCTCTAGAGAGTACACTTTGCATTGGCCTCTAGAGAGTACACTTTGCATTGGCCTCTAGAGAGTACACTTTACATTGGCCTCTAGAGAGTACACTTTACCCTGGCCTCTAGAGAGTACACTTATCCTTGGCCTCTAGAGAGTACACTTTATATTGGCCTCTAGAGAGTACACTTTACATTGGCCTCTAGAGAGTACACTTTACATTGGCCTCTAGAGAGTACACTTTACATTTGCCTCTAGAGAGTACACTTTACATTGGCCTCTAGAGAGTACACTTCACAATGGTCTCTAGACAGTACACTTTACATTGGCCTCTAGAGAGTACACTTCACATTGGCCTCTAGAGAGTACACTTTACATGGCCTCTAGAGAGTACACGTTACATTGGCCTCTAGAGAGTACACGTTACATTGGCCTCTAGAGAGTACACTTTACATTGGCCTCTAGAGATTACACTTTACATTGGCCTCTAGAGAGTACACTTTACATTGGTCTCTAGAGAGTACACTTTACATTGGCCTCTAGAGAGTACACTTTGCATTGGCCTCTAGAGAGTACACTTTGCATTGGCCTCTAGAGAGTACACTTTGCATTGGCCTCTAGAGAGTACACTTTACATTGGCCTCTAGAGAGTACACGTTACATTGGCCTCTAGAGAGTACACTTTACATTGGCCTCTAGAGAGTACACTTTACATTGGCCTCTAGAGAGTACACTTTACATTGGCCTCTAGAGAGTACACTTTACATTGACCTCTAGAGAGTACACTTTACATTGGCCTCTAGAGAGTACACTTTACATTGACCTCTAGAGAGTACACTTTACATTGACCTCTAGAGAGTACACTTTACATTGGCCTCTAGAGAGTACAATTTACATTGTCCTCTATAGAGTACACTTTACATTGACCTCTTGAGAGTACACTTCACATTGACCTCTAGAGAGTACACTTTACATTGACCTCTAGAGAGTACACTTTATACTTGCCTCTAGAGAATACACTTTACATTGGCCTCTAGAGAGTACACTTTACATTGGCCTCTAGAGAGTACACTTTACATTGACCTGTAGAGAGTACACTTTACATTGACCTCTAGAGAGTACACATTACATTGGCCTCTAGAGAGTGCACTTTACATTGGCCTCTAGAGAGTACACTTTACATTGGCCTCTAGAGAGTACACTTTGCATTGGCCTCTAGAGAGTACTCTTTACATTGGCCTCTAGAGAGTACACTTTACCTTGGCCTCTAGAGAGTACACTTTACATTGGCCTCTAGAGAGTACACTTTACATTGGCCTCTAGAGAGTACACTTTACATTGGCCTCTAGAGAGTACACTTTACATTGGCCTCTAGAGACTACACTTTACATTGGCCTCTAGAGAGTACACTTTACATTGACCTCTAGAGAGTACACATTACATTGGCCTCTAGAGAGTACACTTTACATTGACCTCTAGAGAGTACACTTTACATTGACCTCTAGAGAGTACACTTTACATTGACATCTAGAGAGTACACTTTACATGGCCTCTAGAGAGTACATTTTGCATTGGCCTCTAGAGAGTACACTTTACATTGGCCTCTAGAGAGTACACTTTACATTGGTCTCTAGAGAGTACACTTTACATTGGCCTCTAGAGAGTACACTTTACATTGGCCTCTAGAGAGTACACTTTACATTGGCCTCTAGAGAGTACACTTTACATTGGCCTCTAGAGAGTACACGTTACATTGGCCTCTAGAGAGTACACGTTACATTGGCCTCTAGAGAGTACACTTTACATTGGCCTCTAGAGAGTACACTTTACATTGGCCTCTAGAGAGTACACTTTACATTGGCCTCTAGAGAGTACACTTTACATTGACCTCTAGAGAGTACACTTTACATTGGCCTCTAGAGAGTACACTTTACATTGACCTATAGAGAGTACACTTTACATTGACCTCTAGAGAGTACACTTTACATTGGCCTCTAGAGAGTACACTTTACATTGTCCTCTATAGAGTACACTTTACATTGACCTCTTGAGAGTACACTTCACATTGACCTCTAGAGAGTACACTTTACATTGACCTCTAGAGAGTACACTTTACACTGGCCTCTAGAGAATACACTTTACATTGGCCTCTAGAGAGTACACTTTACATTGGCCTCTAGAGAGTACACTTTACATTGACCTGTAGAGAGTACACTTTACATTGACCTCTAGAGAGTACACTTTACACTGGCCTCTAGAGAATACACTTTACATTGGCCTCTAGAGAGTACACTTTACATTGGCCTCTAGAGAGTACACTTCACATTGGCCTCTAGAGAGTACACTTTACATTGGCTTCTAGAGAGTACACTTTGCATTGGCCTCTAGAGAGTACACTTTGCATTGGCCTCTAGAGAGTACACTTTGCATTGGCCTCTAGAGAGTACACTTTACATTGGCCTATAGACAGTACACTTTACATTGGCCTCTAAAGAGTACACTTTGCATTGGCCTCTAGAGAGTACACTTTACATTGGCCTCTAGAGAGTACACTTTGCATTGGCCTCTAGAGAGTACACTTTACATTGGCCTCTAGAGAGTACACTTTACATTGGCCTCTAGAGAGTACACTTTACATTGTCCTCTATAGAGTACACTTTACATTGACCTCTTAAGAGTACACTTCACATTGACCTCTAGAGAGTACACTTTACATTGACCTCTAGAGAGTACACTTTACATTGGCCTCTAGAGAGTACACTTTACATTGACCTCTAGAGAGTACACTTTACATTGACCTCTAGAGAGTACACTTTACATTGGCCTCTAGAGAGTACACTTTACATTGTCCTCTATAGAGTACACTTTACATTGACCTATTGAGAGTACACTTCACATTGACCTTTAGAGAGTACACATTACATTGGCCTCTAGAGGGTACACGTTACATTGGCCTCTAGAGAGTACACTTTACATTGACGTCTAGAGAGTACACTTCACATTGACCTCTAGAGAGTACACTTTACATTGGCCTCTAGAGAGTACACTTTACATTGTCCTCTATAGAGTACACTTTACATTGACCTCTTGAGAGTACACTTCACATTGACCTCTAGAGAGTACACTTTACATTGACCTCTAGAGAGTACACTTTACATTGACCTCTAGAGAGTACACTTTACATTGGCCTCTAGAGAGTACACTTTACATTGACCTCTAGAGAGTACACTTTACATTGACCTCTAGAGAGTACACTTTACATTGGCCTCTAGAGAGTACACTTTACATTGTCCTCTATAGAGTACACTTTACATTGACCTCTTGAGAGTACACTTCACATTGACCTCTAGAGAGTACACTTTACATTGACCTCTAGAGAGTACACTTTACACTGGCCTCTAGAGAATACACTTTACATTGGCCTCTAGAGAGTACACTTTACATTGGCCTCTAGAGAGTACACTTTACATTAACCTGTAGAGAGTACACTTTACATTGACCTCTAGAGAGTACACATTACATTGGCCTCTAGAGAGTGCACTTTACATTGGCCTCTAGAGAGTACACTTTACATTGGCCTCTAGAGAGTACACTTTGCATTGGCCTCTAGAGAGTACTCTTTACATTGGCCTCTAGAGAGTACACTTTACCTTGGCCTCTAGAGAGTACACTTTACATTGGCCTCTAGAGAGTACACTTTACATTGGCCTCTAGAGAGTACACTTTACATTGGCCTCTAGAGAGTACACTTTACATTGGCCTCTAGAGACTACACTTTACATTGGCCTCTAGAGAGTACACTTTACATTGACATCTAGAGAGTACACATTACATTGGCCTCTAGAGAGTACACTTTACATTGACCTCTAGAGAGTACACTTTACATTGACCTCTAGAGAGTACACTTTACATTGACATCTAGAGAGTACACTTTACATGGCCTCTAGAGAGTACATTTTGCATTGGCCTCTAGAGAGTACACTTTACATTGGTCTCTAGAGAGTACACTTTACATTGGCCTCTAGAGAGTACACTTTACATTGGCCTCTAGAGAGTACACTTTACATTGGCCTCTAGAGAGTACACTTTACATTGGCCTCTAGAGAGTACACTTTACATTGGCCTCTAGAGAGTACCCTTTACATTGGCCTCTAGAGAGTACACTTTACATTGGCCTTTAGAGAGTACGCTTTGCATTGGCCTCTAGAGAGTACACTTTGCATTGGCCTCTAGAGAGTACACTTTACATTGGCCTCTAGCGAGTACATTTTACATTGGCCTCTAGAGAGTACACTTGACATTGGTCTGTAGAGAGTACACTTTACATTGGCCTCTAGAGAGTACACTTCACATTGGCCTCTAGAGAGTACTCTTTACCTTGGCCTCTAGAGAGTACAGTTTACATTGGCCTCTAGAGAGTGCACTTTACATTGGCCTCTAGAGAGTACACTTTACATTGACCTCTAGAGAGTACACTTTACATTGGCCTCTAGAGACTACACTTTACATTGGCCTCTAGAGAGTACACTTTACATTGACCTCTAGAGAGTACACATTGCATTGGCCTCTAGAGAGTACACTTTACATTGACCTCTAGAGAGTACACTTTACACTGACCTCTAGAGAGTACACTTTACATTGACCTCTAGAGAGTACACTTTTCATGGCCTCTAGAGAGTACATTTTACATTGGCCTCTAGAGAGTACACTTCACATTGGCCTCTAGAGAGTACACTTTACATTGGTCTCTAGAGAGTACACTTTTACATTGGCCTCTAGAGAGTACACTTTACATTGGCCTCTAGAGAGTACACTTTACATTGGCCTCTAGAGAGTACACTGTGCATTGGCCTCTAGAGAGTACACTTTGCATTGGCCTCTAGAGAGTACACTTTACATTGGCCTCTAGAGAGTACACTTCACATTGGTCTGTAGAGAGTACACTTTACATTGGCCTCTAGAGAGTACACTTCACATTGGCCTCTAGAGAGTACACTTCACATTGGCCTCTAGAGAGTACACTTTACATTGGCTTCTAGAGAGTACACTTTGCATTGGCCTCTAGAGAGTACACTTTGCATTGGCCTCTAGAGAGTACACTTTGCATTGGCCTCTAGAGAGTACACTTTACATTGGCCTCTAGACAGTACACTTTACATTGGCCTCTAAAGAGTACACTTTGCATTGGCCTCTAGAGATTACACTTTACATTGGCCTCTAGCGAGTACACTTTGCTTTGGCCTCTAGAGAGTACACTTTACATTGGCCTCTAGAGAGTACACTTTACATTGGCCTCTAGAGAGTACACTTTACATTGGCCTCTAGAGAGTACACTTTACATTGGCCTCTAGAGAGTACATTTTACCTTGGCCTCTAGAGAGTACACTTTACATTGGCCTCTATAGAGTACACTTTACATTGAACTCTAGAGAGTACACTTTACATTGACCTCTAGAGAGTACACTTTACATGGCTTCTAGAGAGTACACGTTACATTGGCCTCTAGAGAGTACACGTTACATTGGCCTCTAGAGAGTACACTTTACATTGGCCTCTAGAGATTACACTTTACATTGGCCTCTAGAGAGTACACTTTACATTGGTCTCTAGAGAGTACACTTTACATTGGCCTCTAGAGAGTACACTTTGCATTGGCCTCTAGAGAGTACACTTTGCATTGGCCTCTAGAGAGTACACTTTACATTGGCCTCTAGAGAGTACACTTTACCCTGGCCTCTAGAGAGTACACTTTGCATTGGCCTCTAGAGAGTACACTTTGCATTGGCCTCTAGAGAGTACACTTTGCATTGGCCTCTAGAGAGTACACTTTACATTGGCCTCTAGAGAGTACACTTTACCCTGGCCTCTAGAGAGTACACTTTTCCTTGGCCTCTAGAGAGTACACTTTACATTGGCCTCTAGAGAGTACACTTTACATTGGCCTCTAGAGAGTACACTTTACATTGGCCTCTAGAGAGTACACTTTACATTTGCCTCTAGAGAGTACACTTTACATTGGCCTCTAGAGAGTACACTTCACAATGGTCTCTAGACAGTACACTTTACATTGGCCTCTAGAGAGTACACTTCACATTGGCCTCTAGATAGTACACTTTACATTGGCCTCTAGGGAGTACACTTCACATTGGCCTCTAGAGAGTACACTTTACATTGGCCTCTAGAGAGTACACTTTGCATTGGCCTCTAGAGAGTACACTTTACATTGGCCTCTAGAGAGTACACTTTACATTGGCCTCTAGAGAGTACACTTTACATTGACCTCTAGAGAGTACACTTTACATTGGCCTCTAGAGAGTACACTTTACATTGATCTCTAGAGAGTACACTTTACATTGACCTCTAGAGAGTACACTTTACATTGGCCTCTAGAGAGTACACTTTACATTGTCCTCTATAGAGTACACTTTACATTGACCTCTTGAGAGTACACTTCACATTGACCTCTAGAGAGTACACTTTACATTGACCTCTAGAGAGTACACTTTACACTGGCCTCTAGAGAATACACTTTACATTGGCCTCTAGAGAGTACACTTTACATTGGCCTCTAGAGAGTACACTTTACATTGACCTGTAGAGAGTACACTTTACATTGACCTCTAGAGAGTACACATTACATTGGCCTCTAGAGAGTGCACTTTACATTGGCCTCTAGAGAGTACACTTTACATTGGCCTCTAGAGAGTACACTTTGCATTGGCCTCTAGAGAGTACTCTTTACATTGGCCTCTAGAGAGTACACTTTACCTTGGCCTCTAGAGAGTACACTTTACATTGGCCTCTAGAGAGTACACTTTACATTGGCCTCTAGAGAGTACACTTTACATTGGTCTCTAGAGAGTACACTTTACATTGGCCTCTAGAGACTACACTTTACATTGGCCTCTAGAGAGTACACTTTACATTGACCTCTAGAGAGTACACATTACATTGGCCTCTAGAGAGTACACTTTACATTGACCTCTAGAGAGTACACTTTACATTAACCTCTAGAGAGTACACTTTACATTGACATCTAGAGAGTACACTTTACATGGCCTTTAGAGAGTACATTTTGCATTGGCCTCTAGAGAGTACACTTTACATTGGCCTCTAGAGAATACACTTTACATTGGTCTCTAGAGAGTACACTTTACATTGGCCTCTAGAGAGTACACTTTACATTGGCCTCTAGAGAGTACACTTTACATTGGCCTCTAGAGAGTACACTTTACATTGGCCTCTAGAGAGTACACGTTACGTTGGCCTCTAGAGAGTACACGTTACATTGGCCTCTAGAGAGTACACTTTACATTGGCCTCTAGAGAGTACACTTTACATTGGCCTCTAGAGAGTACACTTTACATTGGCCTCTAGAGAGTACACTTTACATTGACCTCTAGAGAGTACACTTTACATTGGCCTCTAGAGAGTACACTTTACATTGACCTCTAGAGAGTACACTTTATATTGGCATCTAGAGAGTACAATTTACATTGACCTCTAGAGAGTACACTTTACATTGACCTCTAGAGAGTACACTTTACATTGGCCTCTAGAGAGTACACTTCACATTGGCCTCTAGAGAGTACACTTTACATTGGCCTCTAGAGAGTACACTTTGCATTGGCCTCTAGAGAGTACACTTTGCATTGGCCTCTAGAGAGTACACTTTACATTGGCCTCTAGAGAGTACACTTTACATTGGCCTCTAGAGAGTACACTTTGCATTGGCCTCTAGAGAGTACACTTTGCATTGGCCTCTAGAGAGTACACTTTGCATTGGCCTCTAGAGAGTACACTTTACATTGGCCTCTAGAGAGTACACTTTACCCTGGCCTCTAGAGAGTACACTTATCCTTGGCCTCTAGAGAGTACACTTTACATTGGCCTCTAGAGAGTACACTTTACATTGGCCTCTAGAGAGTACACTTTACATTGGCCTCTAGAGAGTACACTTTACATTTGCCTCTAGAGAGTACACTTTACATTGGCCTCTAGAGAGTACACTTCACAATGGTCTCTAGACAGTACACTTTACATTGGCCTCTAGAGAGTACACTTCACATTGGCCTCTAGAGAGTACACTTTACATGGCCTCTAGAGAGTACACGTTACATTGGCCTCTAGAGAGTACACGTTACATTGGCCTCTAGAGAGTACACTTTACATTGGCCTCTAGAGATTACACTTTACATTGGCCTCTAGAGAGTACACTTTACATTGGTCTCTAGAGAGTACACTTTACATTGGCCTCTAGAGAGTACACTTTGCATTGGCCTCTAGAGAGTACACTTTGCATTGGCCTCTAGAGAGTACACTTTACATTGGCCTCTAGAGAGTACACGTTACATTGGCCTCTAGAGAGTACACTTTACATTGGCCTCTAGAGAGTACACTTTACATTGGCCTCTAGAGAGTACACTTTACATTGGCCTCTAGAGGGTACACTTTACATTGACCTCTAGAGAGTACACTTTACATTGGCCTCTAGAGAGTACACTTTACATTGACCTCTAGAGAGTACACTTTACATTGACCTCTAGAGAGTACACTTTACATTGGCCTCTAGAGAGTACACTTTACATTGTCCTCTATTGAGTACACTTTACATTGACCTCTTGAGAGTACACTTCACATTGACCTCTAGAGAGTACACTTTACATTGACCTCTAGAGAGTACACTTTATACTGGCCTCTAGAGAATACACTTTACATTGGCCTCTAGAGAGTACACTTTACATTGGCCTCTAGAGAGTACACTTTACATTGACCTGTAGAGAGTACACTTTACATTGACCTCTAGAGAGTACACATTACATTGGCCTCTAGAGAGTGCACTTTACATTGGCCTCTAGAGAGTACACTTTACATTGGCCTCTAGAGAGTACACTTTGCATTGGCCTCTAGAGAGTACTCTTTACATTGGCCTCTAGAGAGTACACTTTACCTTGGCCTCTAGAGAGTACACTTTACATTGGCCTCTAGAGAGTACACTTTACATTGGCCTCTAGAGAGTACACTTTACATTGGCCTCTAGAGAGTACACTTTACATTGGCCTCTAGAGACTACACTTTACATTGGCCTCTAGAGAGTACACTTTACATTGACCTCTAGAGAGTACACATTACATTGGCCTCTAGAGAGTACACTTTACATTGACCTCTAGAGAGTACACTTTACATTGACCTCTAGAGAGTACACTTTACATTGACATCTAGAGAGTACACTTTACATGGCCTCTAGAGAGTACATTTTGCATTGGCCTCTAGAGAGTACACTTTACATTGGCCTCTAGAGAGTACACTTTACATTGGTCTCTAGAGAGTACACTTTACATTGGCCTCTAGAGAGTACACTTTACATTGGCCTCTAGAGAGTACACTTTACATTGGCCTCTAGAGAGTACACTTTACATTGGCCTCTAGAGAGTACACGTTACATTGGCCTCTAGAGAGTACACGTTACATTGGCCTCTAGAGAGTACACTTTACATTGGCCTCTAGAGAGTACACTTTACATTGGTCTCTAGAGAGTACACTTTACCCTGGCCTCTAGAGAGTACACTTTTCCTTGGCCTCTAGAGAGTACACTTTACATTGGCCTCTAGAGAGTACACTTTACATTGGCCTCTAGAGAGTACACTTTACATTGGCCTCTAGAGAGTACACTTTACATTTGCCTCTAGAGAGTACACTTTACATTGGCCTCTAGAGAGTACACTTCACAATGGTCTCTAGACAGTACACTTTACATTGGCATCTAGAGAGTACACTTCACATTGGCCTCTAGATAGTACACTTTACATTGGCCTCTAGGGAGTACACTTCACATTGGCCTCTAGAGAGTACACTTTACATTGGCCTCTAGAGAGTACACTTTGCATTGGCCTCTAGAGAGTACACTTTACATTGGCCTCTAGAGAGTACACTTTACATTGGCCTCTAGAGAGTACACTTTACATTGACCTCTAGAGAGTACACTTTACATTGGCCTCTAGAGAGTACACTTTACATTGATCTCTAGAGAGTACACTTTACATTGACCTCTAGAGAGTACACTTTACATTGGCCTCTAGAGAGTACACTTTACATTGTCCTCTATAGAGTACACTTTACATTGACCTCTTGAGAGTACACTTCACATTGACCTCTAGAGAGTACACTTTACATTGACCTCTAGAGAGTACACTTTACACTGGCCTCTAGAGAATACACTTTACATTGGCCTCTAGAGAGTACACTTTACATTGGCCTCTAGAGAGTACACTTTACATTGACCTGTAGAGAGTACACTTTACATTGACCTCTAGAGAGTACACATTACATTGGCCTCTAGAGAGTGCACTTTACATTGGCCTCTAGAGAGTACACTTTACATTGGCCTCTAGAGAGTACACTTTGCATTGGCCTCTAGAGAGTACTCTTTACATTGGCCTCTAGAGAGTACACTTTACCTTGGCCTCTAGAGAGTACACTTTACATTGGCCTCTAGAGAGTACACTTTACATTGGCCTCTAGAGAGTACACTTTACATTGGTCTCTAGAGAGTACACTTTACATTGGCCTCTAGAGACTACACTTTACATTGGCCTCTAGAGAGTACACTTTACATTGACCTCTAGAGAGTACACATTACATTGGCCTCTAGAGAGTACACTTTACATTGACCTCTAGAGAGTACACTTTACATTAACCTCTAGAGAGTACACTTTACATTGACATCTAGAGAGTACACTTTACATGGCCTCTAGAGAGTACATTTTGCATTGGCCTCTAGAGAGTACACTTTACATTGGCCTCTAGAGAATACACTTTACATTGGTCTCTAGAGAGTACACTTTACATTGGCCTCTAGAGAGTACACTTTACATTGGCCTCTAGAGAGTACACTTTACATTGGCCTCTAGAGAGTACACTTTACATTGGCCTCTAGAGAGTACACGTTACGTTGGCCTCTAGAGAGTACACGTTACATTGGCCTCTAGAGAGTACACTTTACCTTGGCCTCTAGAGAGTACACTTTACATTGGCCTCTAGAGAGTACACTTTACATTGGCCTCTAGAGAGTACACTTTACATTGACCTCTAGAGAGTACACTTTACATTGGCCTCTAGAGAGTACACTTTACATTGACCTCTAGAGAGTACACTTTATATTGGCATCTAGAGAGTACAATTTACATTGACCTCTAGAGAGTACACTTTACATTGGCCTCTAGAGAGTACACTTTACATTGACCTATAGAGAGTACACTTTACATTGACCTCTAGAGAGTACACTTTACATTGGCCTCTAGAGAGTACACTTTACATTGTCCTCTATAGAGTACACTTTACATTGACCTCTTGAGAGTACACTTCACATTGACCTCTAGAGAGTACACTTTACATTGACCTCTAGAGAGTACACTTTACACTGGCCTCTAGAGAATACACTTTACATTGGCCTCTAGAGAGTACACTTTACATTGGCCTCTAGAGAGTACACTTTACATTGACCTGTAGAGAGTACACTTTACATTGACCTCTAGAGAGTACACATTACATTGGCCTCTAGAGAGTGCACTTTACATTGGCCTCTAGAGAGTACACTTTACATTGGCCTCTAGAGAGTACACTTTGCATTGGCCTCTAGAGAGTACTCTTTACATTGGCCTCTAGAGAGTACACTTTACCTTGGCCTCTAGAGAGTACACTTTACATTGGCCTCTAGAGAGTACACTTTACATTGGCCTCTAGAGAGTACACTTTACATTGGCCTCTAGAGAGTACACTTTACATTGACCTCTAGAGACTACACTTTACATTGGCCTCTAGAGAGTACACTTTACATTGACCTCTAGAAAGTACACATTACATTGGCCTCTAGAGAGTACACTTTACATTGACCTCTAGAGAGTACACTTTACATTGACCTCTAGAGAGTACACTTTACATTGACATCTAGAGAGTACACTTTACATGGCCTCTAGAGAGTACATTTTGCATTGGCCTCTAGAGAGTACACTTTACATTGGCCTCTAGAGAGTACACTTTACATTGGTCTCTAGAGAGTACACTTTACATTGGCCTCTAGAGAGTACACTTTACATTGGCCTCTAGAGAGTACACTTTACATTGGCCTCTAGAGAGTACACTTTACATTGGCCTCTAGAGAGTACACTTTACATTGGCCTCTAGAGAGTACCCTTTACGTTGGCCTCTAGAGAGTACACTTTACATTGGCCTCTAGAGAGTACACTTTGCATTGGCCTCTAGAGAGTACACTTTGCATTGGCCTCTAGAGAGTATACTTTACATTGGCCTCTAGCGAGTACATTTTACATTGGCCTCTAGAGAGTACACTTCACATTGGTCTGTAGAGAGTACACTTTACATTGGCCTCTAGAGAGTACACTTTACCTTGGCCTGTAGAGAGTACAGTTTACATTGGCCTCTAGAGAGTACACTTTACATTGGCCTCTAAAGAGTACACTTTACATTGGCCTCTAGAGAGTACACTTTACATTGGCCTCTAGAGACTACACTTTACATTGGCCTCTAGAGAGTACACTTTACATTGACCTCTAGAGAGTACACATTACATTGGCCTCTAGAGAGTACACTTTACATTGACCTCTAGAGAGTACACTTTACATTGACCTCTAGAGAGTACACTTTACATTGACCTCTAGAGAGTACACTTTTCATGGCCTCTAGAGAGTACATTTTACATTGGCCTCTAGAGAGTACTCTTCACATTGGCCTCTAGAGTGTACACTTTACATTGGTTTCTAGAGAGTACACTTTACATTGGCCTCTAGAGAGTACACTTTACATTGGCCTCTAGAGAGTACGCTGTACATTGGCCTCTAGAGAGTACAATTTACATTGGCCTCTAGAGAGTACACTTTGCATTGGCCTCTAGAGAGTACACTTTACATTGGCCTCTAGAGAGTACACTTTACATTGGCCTCTAGAGAGTACACTTTACCCTGGCCTCTAGAGAGTACACTTTTCCTTGGCCTCTAGAGAGTACACTTTACATTGGCCTCTAGAGAGTACACTTTACATTGGCCTCTAGAGAGTACACTTTACATTGGCTTCTAGAGAGTACACTTTACATTTGCCTCTAGAGAGTACACTTTACATTGGCCTCTAGAGAGTACACTTCACAATGGTCTCTAGACAGTACACTTTACATTGGCCTCTAGAGAGTACACTTCACATTGGCCTCTAGATAGTACACTTTACATTGGCCTCTAGGGAGTACACTTCACATTGGCCTCTAGAGAGTACACTTTACATTGGCCTCTAGAGAGTACACTTTGCATTGGCCTCTAGAGAGTAAACTTTGCATTGGCCTCTAGAGAGTACACTTTGCATTGGCCTCTAGAGAGTACACTTTACATTGGCCTCTAGAGGGTACACTTTACATTGACCTCTAGAGAGTACACTTTACATTGGCCTCTAGAGAGTACACTTTACATTGACCTCTAGAGAGTACACTTTACATTGGCCTCTAGAGAGTACACTTTACATTGACCTCTAGAGAGTACACTTTACATTGACCTCTAGAGAGTACACTTTACATTGGACTCTAGAGAGTACACTTTACATTGTCCTCTATAGAGTACACTTTACATTGACCTCTTGAGAGTACACTTCACATTGACCTCTAGAGAGTACACTTTACATTGACCTCTAGAGAGTACACTTTACACTGGCCTCTAGAGAATACACTTTACATTGGCCTCTAGAGAGTACACTTTACATTGGCCTCTAGAGAGTACACTTTACATTGGCCTCTAGAGAGTGCACTTTACATTGGCCTCTAGAGAGTACACTTTACATTGGCCTCTAGAGAGTACACTTTGCATTGGCCTCTAGAGAGTACTCTTTACATTGGCCTCTAGAGAGTACACTTTACCTTGGCCTCTAGAGAGTACACTTTACATTGGCCTCTAGAGAGTACACTTTACATTGGCCTCTAGAGAGTACACTTTACATTGGCCTCTAGAGAGTACACTTTACATTGGCCTCTAGAGACTACACTTTACATTGGCCTCTAGAGAGTACACTTTACATTGACCTCTAGAGAGTACACATTACATTGGCCTCTAGAGAGTACACTTTACATTGACCTGTAGAGAGTACACTTTACATTGACCTCTAGAGAGTACACTTTACATTGACATCTAGAGAGTACACTTTACATGGCCTCTAGAGAGTACATTTTGCATTGGCCTCTAGAGAGTACACTTTACATTGGCCTCTAGAGAGTACACTTTACATTGGTCTCTAGAGAGTACACTTTACATTGGCCTCTAGAGAGTACACTTTACATTGGCCTCTAGAGAGTACACTTTACATTGGCCTCTAGAGAGTACACTTTATATTGGCCTCTAGAGAGTACACGTTACATTGGCCTCTAGAGAGTACACGTTACATTGGCCTCTAGAGAGTACACTTTATATTGGCCTCTAGAGAGTACACTTTACATTGGCCTCTAGAGAGTACACTTTACATTGGCCTCTAGAGAGTACACTTTACATTGACCTCTAGAGAGTACACTTTACATTGACCTCTAGAGAGTACACTTTACATTGACCTCTAGAGAGTACACATTACATTGACCTCTAGAGAGTACACTTTACATTGGCCTCTAGAGAGTACACTTTACATTGTCCTCTATAGAGTACACTTTACATTGACCTCTTGAGAGTACCCTTCACATTGACCTCTAGAGAGTACACTTTACATTGACCTCTAGAGATTACACTTTACACTGGCCTCTAAAGAATACACTTTACATTGGCCTCTAGAGAGTACACTTTACATTGGCCTCTAGAGAGTACAATTTACATTGACCTCTAGAGAGTACACTTTACATTGACCTCTAGAGAGTACACATTACATTGGCCTCTAGAGAGTGCACTTTACATTGGCCTCTAGAGAGTACACTTTACATTGGCCTCTAGAGAGTACACTTTGCATTGGCCTCTAGAGAGTACTCTTTACATTGGCCTCTAGAGAGTACACTTTACCTTGGCCTCTAGAGAGTACACTTTACATTGGCCTCTAGAGAGTACACTTTACATTGGCCTCTAGAGAGTACACTTTACATTGGCCTCTAGAGAGTACACTTTACATTGGCCTCTAGAGACTACACTTTACATTGGCCTCTAGAGAGTACACTTTACATTGACCTCTAGAGAGTACACATTACATTGGCCTCTAGAGAGTACACTTTACATTGACCTCTAGAGAGTACACTTTACATTGACCTCTAGAGAGTACACTTTACATTGACATCTAGAGAGTACACTTTACATGGCCTCTAGAGAGTACATTTTGCATTGGCCTCTAGAGAGTACACTTTACATTGGCCTCTAGAGAGTACACTTTGCATTGGCCTCTAGAGAGTACTCTTTACATTGGCCTCTAGAGAGTACACTTTACCTTGGCCTCTAGAGAGTACACTTTACATTGGCCTCTAGAGAGTACACTTTACATTGGCCTCTAGAGAGTACACTTTACATTGGCCTCTAGAGAGTACACTTTACATTGGCCTCTAGAGACTACACTTTACATTGGCCTCTAGAGAGTACACTTTACATTGACCTCTAGAGAGTACACATTACATTGGCCTCTAGAGAGTACACTTTACATTGACCTCTAGAGAGTACACTTTACATTGACCTCTAGAGAGTACACTTTACATTGACATCTAGAGAGTACACTTTACATGGCCTCTAGAGAGTACATTTTGCATTGGCCTCTAGAGAGTACACTTTACATTGGCCTCTAGAGAGTACACTTTACATTGGTCTCTAGAGAGTACACTTTACATTGGCCTCTAGAGAGTACACTTTACATTGGCCTCTAGAGAGTACACTTTACATTGGCCTCTAGAGAGTACACTTTACATTGGCCTCTAGAGAGTACACGTTACATTGGCCTCTAGAGAGTACACGTTACATTGGCCTCTAGAGAGTACACTTTACATTGGCCTCTAGAGAGTACACTTTACATTGGCCTCTAGAGAGTACACTTTACCCTGGCCTCTAGAGAGTACACTTTTCCTTGGCCTCTAGAGAGTACACTTTACATTGGCCTCTAGAGAGTACACTTTACATTGGCCTCTAGAGAGTACACTTTACATTGGCCTCTAGAGAGTACACTTTACATTTGCCTCTAGAGAGTACACTTTACATTGGCCTCTAGAGAGTACACTTCACAATGGTCTCTAGACAGTACACTTTACATTGGCCTCTAGAGAGTACACTTCACATTGGCCTCTAGATAGTAAACTTTACATTGGCCTCTAGGGAGTACACTTCACATTGGCCTCTAGAGAGTACACTTTACATTGGCCTCTAGAGAGTACACTTTGCATTGGCCTATAGAGAGTACACTTTACATTGGCCTCTAGAGAGTACACTTTACATTGGCCTCTAGAGAGTACACTTTACATTGACCTCTAGAGAGTACACTTTACATTGGCCTCTAGAGAGTACACTTTACATTGATCTCTAGAGAGTACACTTTACATTGACCTCTAGAGAGTACACTTTACATTGGCCTCTAGAGAGTACACTTTACATTGTCCTCTATAGAGTACACTTTACATTGACCTCTTGAGAGTACACTTCACATTGACCTCTAGAGAGTACACTTTACATTGACCTCTAGAGAGTACACTTTACACTGGCCTCTAGAGAATACACTTTACATTGGCCTCTAGAGAGTACACTTTACATTGGCCTCTAGAGAGTACACTTTACATTGACCTGTAGAGAGTACACTTTACATTGACCTCTAGAGAGTACACATTACATTGGCCTCTAGAGAGTGCACTTTACATTGGCCTCTAGAGAGTACACTTTACATTGGCCTCTAGAGAGTACACTTTGCATTGGCCTCTAGAGAGTACTCTTTACATTGGCCTCTAGAGAGTACACTTTACCTTGGCCTCTAGAGAGTACACTTTACATTGGCCTCTAGAGAGTACACTTTACATTGGCCTCTAGAGAGTACACTTTACATTGGTCTCTAGAGAGTACACTTTACATTGGCCTCTAGAGACTACACTTTACATTGGCCTCTAGAGAGTACACTTTACATTGACCTCTAGAGAGTACACATTACATTGGCCTCTAGAGAGTACACTTTACATTGACCTCTAGAGAGTACACTTTACATTAACCTCTAGAGAGTACACTTTACATTGACATCTAGAGAGTACACTTTACATGGCCTCTAGAGAGTACATTTTGCATTGGCCTCTAGAGAGTACACTTTACATTGGCCTCTAGAGAATACACTTTACATTGGTCTCTAGAGAGTACACTTTACATTGGCCTCTAGAGAGTACACTTTACATTGGCCTCTAGAGAGTACACTTTACATTGGCCTCTAGAGAGTACACTTTACATTGGCCTCTAGAGAGTACACGTTACGTTGGCCTCTAGAGAGTACACGTTACATTGGCCTCTAGAGAGTACACTTTACATTGGCCTCTAGAGAGTACACTTTACATTGGCCTCTAGAGAGTACACTTTACATTGGCCTCTAGAGAGTACACTTTACATTGACCTCTAGAGAGTACACTTTACATTGGCCTCTAGAGAGTACACTTTACATTGACCTCTAGAGAGTACACTTTATATTGGCATCTAGAGAGTACAATTTACATTGACCTCTAGAGAGTACACTTTACATTGGCCTCTAGAGAGTACACTTTACATTGACCTATAGAGAGTACACTTTACATTGACCTCTAGAGAGTACACTTTACATTGGCCTCTAGAGAGTACACTTTACATTGTCCTCTATAGAGTACACTTTACATTGACCTCTTGAGAGTACACTTCACATTGACCTCTAGAGAGTACACTTTACATTGACCTCTAGAGAGTACACTTTACACTGGCCTCTAGAGAATACACTTTACATTGGCCTCTAGAGAGTACACTTTACATTGGCCTCTAGAGAGTACACTTTACATTGACCTGTAGAGAGTACACTTTACATTGACCTCTAGAGAGTACACATTACATTGGCCTCTAGAGAGTGCACTTTACATTGGCCTCTAGAGAGTACACTTTACATTGGCCTCTAGAGAGTACACTTTGCATTGGCCTCTAGAGAGTACTCTTTACATTGGCCTCTAGAGAGTACACTTTACCTTGGCCTCTAGAGAGTACACTTTACATTGGCCTCTAGAGAGTACACTTTACATTGGCCTCTAGAGAGTACACTTTACATTGGCCTCTAGAGAGTACACTTTACATTGACCTCTAGAGACTACACTTTACATTGGCCTCTAGAGAGTACACTTTACATTGACCTCTAGAAAGTACACATTACATTGGCCTCCAGAGAGTACACTTTACATTGACCTCTAGAGAGTACACTTTACATTGACCTCTAGAGAGTACACTTTACATTGACATCTAGAGAGTACACTTTACATGGCCTCTAGAGAGTACATTTTGCATTGGCCTCTAGAGAGTACACTTTACATTGGCCTCTAGAGAGTACACTTTACATTGGTCTCTAGAGAGTACACTTTACATTGGCCTCTAGAGAGTACACTTTACATTGGCCTCTAGAGAGTACACTTTACATTGGCCTCTAGAGAGTACACTTTACATTGGCCTCTAGAGAGTACACTTTACATTGGCCTCTAGAGAGTACCCTTTACGTTGGCCTCTAGAGAGTACACTTTACATTGGCCTCTAGAGAGTACACTTTGCATTGGCCTCTAGAGAGTACACTTTGCATTGGCCTCTAGAGAGTATACTTTACATTGGCCTCTAGCGAGTACATTTTACATTGGCCTCTAGAGAGTACACTTCACATTGGTCTGTAGAGAGTACACTTTACATTGGCCTCTAGAGAGTACACTTTACCTTGGCCTGTAGAGAGTACAGTTTACATTGGCCTCTAGAGAGTACACTTTACATTGGCCTCTAAAGAGTACACTTTACATTGGCCTCTAGAGAGTACACTTTACATTGGCCTCTAGAGACTACACTTTACATTGGCCTCTAGAGAGTACACTTTACATTGACCTCTAGAGAGTACACATTACATTGGCCTCTAGAGAGTACACTTTACATTGACCTCTAGAGAGTACACTTTACATTGACCTCTAGAGAGTACACTTTACATTGACCTCTAGAGAGTACACTTTTCATGGCCTCTAGAGAGTACATTTTACATTGGCCTCTAGAGAGTACTCTTCACATTGGCCTCTAGAGTGTACACTTTACATTGGTTTCTAGAGAGTACACTTTACATTGGCCTCTAGAGAGTACACTTTACATTGGCCTCTAGAGAGTACGCTGTACATTGGCCTCTAGAGAGTACAATTTACATTGGCCTCTAGAGAGTACACTTTGCATTGGCCTCTAGAGAGTACACTTTACATTGGCCTCTAGAGAGTACACTTTACATTGGCCTCTAGAGAGTACACTTTACCCTGGCCTCTAGAGAGTACACTTTTCCTTGGCCTCTAGAGAGTACACTTTACATTGGCCTCTAGAGAGTACACTTTACATTGGCCTCTAGAGAGTACACTTTACATTGGCCTCTAGAGAGTACACTTTACATTGACCTCTAGAGAGTACACTTTACATTGGCCTCTAGAGAGTACACTTTACATTGACCTCTAGAGAGTACACTTTACATTGACCTCTAGAGAGTACACTTTACATTGGCCTCTAGAGAGTACACTTTACATTGTCCTCTATAGAGTACACTTTACATTGACCTCTTGAGAGTACACTTCACATTGACCTCTAGAGAGTACACTTTACATTGACCTCTAGAGAGTAAACTTTACACTGGCCTCTAGAGAATACACTTTACATTGGCCTCTAGAGAGTACACTTTGCATTGGCCTCTAGAGAGTACACTTTACATTGGCCTCTAGAGAGTACACTTTACATTGGCCTCTAGAGAGTACACTTTACATTGGCCTCTAGAGAGTACACTTTACATTGGCCTCTAGAGAGTACACTTTACATTGGCCTCTAGAGAGTACACTTTACATTGGCCTCTAGAGGGTACACTTTACATTGACCTCTAGAGAGTACACTTTACATTGGCCTCTAGAGAGTACACTTTACATTGACCTCTAGAGAGTACACTTTACATTGGCCTCTAGAGAGTACACTTTACATTGACCTCTAGAGAGTACACTTTACATTGACCTCTAGAGAGTACACTTTACATTAACCTCTAGAGAGTACACTTTACATTGACATCTAGAGAGTACACTTTACATGGCCTCTAGAGAGTACATTTTGCATTGGCCTCTAGAGAGTACACTTTACATTGGCCTCTAGAGAATACACTTTACATTGGTCTCTAGAGAGTACACTTTACATTGGCCTCTAGAGAGTACACTTTACATTGGCCTCTAGAGAGTACACTTTACATTGGCCTCTAGAGAGTACACTTTACATTGGCCTCTAGAGAGTACACGTTACGTTGGCCTCTAGAGAGTACACGTTACATTGGCCTCTAGAGAGTACACTTTACATTGGCCTCTAGAGAGTACACTTTACATTGGCCTCTAGAGAGTACACTTTACATTGGCCTCTAGAGAGTACACTTTACATTGGCCTCTAGAGAGTACACTTTACATTGACCTGTAGAGAGTACACTTTACATTGACCTCTAGAGAGTACACATTACATTGGCCTCTAGAGAGTGCACTTTACATTGGCCTCTAGAGAGTACACTTTACATTGGCCTCTAGAGAGTACACTTTGCATTGGCCTCTAGAGAGTACTCTTTACATTGGCCTCTAGAGAGTACACTTTACCTTGGCCTCTAGAGAGTACACTTTACATTGGCCTCTAGAGAGTACACTTTACATTGGCCTCTAGAGAGTACACTTTACATTGGTCTCTAGAGAGTACACTTTACATTGGCCTCTAGAGACTACACTTTACATTGGCCTCTAGAGAGTACACTTTACATTGACCTCTAGAGAGTACACATTACATTGGCCTCTAGAGAGTACACTTTACATTGACCTCTAGAGAGTACACTTTACATTAACCTCTAGAGAGTACACTTTACATTGACATCTAGAGAGTACACTTTACATGGCCTCTAGAGAGTACATTTTGCATAGGCCTCTAGAGAGTACACTTTACATTGGCCTCTAGAGAATACACTTTACATTGGTCTCTAGAGAGTACACTTTACATTGGCCTCTAGAGAGTACACTTTACATTGGCCTCTAGAGAGTACACTTTACATTGGCCTCTAGAGAGTACACTTTACATTGGCCTCTAGAGAGTACACGTTACGTTGGCCTCTAGAGAGTACACGTTACATTGGCCTCTAGAGAGTACACTTTACATTGGCCTCTAGAGAGTACACTTTACATTGGCCTCTAGAGAGTACATTTTACATTGGCCTCTAGAGAGTACACTTTACATTGACCTCTAGAGAGTACACTTTACATTGGCCTCTAGAGAGTACACTTTACATTGACCTCTAGAGAGTACACTTTATATTGGCATCTAGAGAGTACAATTTACATTGACCTCTAGAGAGTACACTTTACATTGGCCTCTAGAGAGTACACTTTACATTGACCTATAGAGAGTACACTTTACATTGACCTCTAGAGAGTACACTTTACATTGGCCTCTAGAGAGTACACTTTACATTGTCCTCTATAGAGTACACTTTACATTGACCTCTTGAGAGTACACTTCACATTGACCTCTAGAGAGTACACTTTACATTGACCTCTAGAGAGTACACTTTACACTGGCCTCTAGAGAATACACTTTACATTGGCCTCTAGAGAGTACACTTTACATTGGCCTCTAGAGAGTACACTTTACATTGACCTGTAGAGAGTACACTTTACATTGACCTCTAGAGAGTACACATTACATTGGCCTCTAGAGAGTGCACTTTACATTGGCCTCTAGAGAGTACACTTTACATTGGCCTCTAGAGAGTACACTTTGCATTGGCCTCTAGAGAGTACTCTTTACATTGGCCTCTAGAGAGTACACTTTACCTTGGCCTCTAGAGAGTACACTTTACATTGGCCTCTAGAGAGTACACTTTACATTGGCCTCTAGAGAGTACACTTTACATTGGCCTCTAGAGAGTACACTTTACATTGACCTCTAGAGACTACACTTTACATTGGCCTCTAGAGAGTACACTTTACATTGACCTCTAGAAAGTACACATTACATTGGCCTCTAGAGAGTACACTTTACATTGACCTCTAGAGAGTACACTTTACATTGACCTCTAGAGAGTACACTTTACATTGACATCTAGAGAGTACACTTTACATGGCCTCTAGAGAGTACATTTTGCATTGGCCTCTAGAGAGTACACTTTACATTGGCCTCTAGAGAGTACACTTTACATTGGTCTCTAGAGAGTACACTTTACATTGGCCTCTAGAGAGTACACTTTACATTGGCCTCTAGAGAGTACACTTTACATTGGCCTCTAGAGAGTACACTTTACATTGGCCTCTAGAGAGTACACTTTACATTGGCCTCTAGAGAGTACCCTTTACGTTGGCCTCTAGAGAGTACACTTTACATTGGCCTCTAGAGAGTACACTTTGCATTGGCCTCTAGAGAGTACACTTTGCATTGGCCTCTAGAGAGTATACTTTACATTGGCCTCTAGCGAGTACATTTTACATTGGCCTCTAGAGAGTACACTTCACATTGGTCTGTAGAGAGTACACTTTACATTGGCCTCTAGAGTGTACACTTTACCTTGGCCTGTAGAGAGTACAGTTTACATTGGCCTCTAGAGAGTACACTTTACATTGGCCTCTAAAGAGTACACTTTACATTGGCCTCTAGAGAGTACACTTTACATTGGCCTCTAGAGACTACACTTTACATTGGCCTCTAGAGAGTACACTTTACATTGACCTCTAGAGAGTACACATTACATTGGCCTCTAGAGAGTACACTTTACATTGACCTCTAGAGAGTACACTTTACATTGACCTCTAGAGAGTACACTTTACATTGACCTCTAGAGAGTACACTTTTCATGGCCTCTAGAGAGTACATTTTACATTGGCCTCTAGAGAGTACTCTTCACATTGGCCTCTAGAGTGTACACTTTACATTGGTTTCTAGAGAGTACACTTTACATTGGCCTCTAGAGAGTACACTTTACATTGGCCTCTAGAGAGTACGCTGTACATTGGCCTCTAGAGAGTACAATTTACATTGGCCTCTAGAGAGTACACTTTGCATTGGCCTCTAGAGAGTACACTTTACATTGGCCTCTAGAGAGTACACTTTACATTGGCCTCTAGAGAGTACACTTTACCCTGGCCTCTAGAGAGTACACTTTTCCTTGGCCTCTAGAGAGTACACTTTACATTGGCCTCTAGAGAGTACACTTTACATTGGCCTCTAGAGAGTACACTTTACATTGGCCTCTAGAGAGTACACTTTACATTTGCCTCTAGAGAGTACACTTTACATTGGCCTCTAGAGAGTACACTTCACAATGGTCTCTAGACAGTACACTTTACATTGGCCTCTAGAGAGTACACTTCACATTGGCCTCTAGATAGTACACTTTACATTGGCCTCTAGGGAGTACACTTCACATTGGCCTCTAGAGAGTACACTTTACATTGGCCTCTAGAGAGTACACTTTGCATTGGCCTCTAGAGAGTAAACTTTGCATTGGCCTCTAGAGAGTACACTTTGCATTGGCCTCTAGAGAGTACACTTTACATTGGCCTCTAGAGGGTACACTTTACATTGACCTCTAGAGAGTACACTTTACATTGGCCTCTAGAGAGTACACTTTACATTGACCTCTAGAGAGTACACTTTACATTGGCCTCTAGAGAGTACACTTTACATTGACCTCTAGAGAGTACACTTTACATTGACCTCTAGAGAGTACACTTTACATTGGCCTCTAGAGAGTACACTTTACATTGTCCTCTATAGAGTACACTTTACATTGACCTCTTGAGAGTACACTTCACATTGACCTCTAGAGAGTACACTTTACATTGACCTCTAGAGAGTACACTTTACACTGGCCTCTAGAGAATACACTTTACATTGGCCTCTAGAGAGTACACTTTACATTGGCCTCTAGAGAGTACACTTTACATTGGCCTCTAGAGAGTGCACTTTACATTGGCCTCTAGAGAGTACACTTTACATTGGCCTCTAGAGAGTACACTTTGCATTGGCCTCTAGAGAGTACTCTTTACATTGGCCTCTAGAGAGTACACTTTACCTTGGCCTCTAGAGAGTACACTTTACATTGGCCTCTAGAGAGTACACTTTACATTGGCCTCTAGAGAGTACACTTTACATTGGCCTCTAGAGAGTACACTTTACATTGGCCTCTAGAGACTACACTTTACATTGGCCTCTAGAGAGTACACTTTACATTGACCTCTAGAGAGTACACATTACATTGGCCTCTAGAGAGTACACTTTACATTGACCTGTAGAGAGTACACTTTACATTGACCTCTAGAGAGTACACTTTACATTGACATCTAGAGAGTACACTTTACATGGCCTCTAGAGAGTACATTTTGCATTGGCCTCTAGAGAGTACACTTTACATTGGCCTCTAGAGAGTACACTTTACATTGGTCTCTAGGGAGTACACTTTACATTGGCCTCTAGAGAGTACACTTTACATTGGCCTCTAGAGAGTACACTTTACATTGGCCTCTAGAGAGTACACTTTATATTGGCCTCTAGAGAGTACACGTTACATTGGCCTCTAGAGAGTACACGTTACATTGGCCTCTAGAGAGTACACTTTATATTGGCCTCTAGAGAGTACACTTTACATTGGCCTCTAGAGAGTACACTTTACATTGGCCTCTAGAGAGTACACTTTACATTGACCTCTAGAGAGTACACTTTACATTGACCTCTAGAGAGTACACTTTACATTGACCTCTAGAGAGTACACATTACATTGACCTCTAGAGAGTACACTTTACATTGGCCTCTAGAGAGTACACTTTACATTGTCCTCTATAGAGTACACTTTACATTGACCTCTTGAGAGTACCCTTCACATTGACCTCTAGAGAGTACACTTTACATTGACCTCTAGAGATTACACTTTACACTGGCCTCTAAAGAATACACTTTACATTGGCCTCTAGAGAGTACACTTTACATTGGCCTCTAGAGAGTACAATTTACATTGACCTCTAGAGAGTACACTTTACATTGACCTCTAGAGAGTACACATTACATTGGCCTCTAGAGAGTGCACTTTACATTGGCCTCTAGAGAGTACACTTTACATTGGCCTCTAGAGAGTACACTTTGCATTGGCCTCTAGAGAGTACTCTTTACATTGGCCTCTAGAGAGTACACTTTACCTTGGCCTCTAGAGAGTACACTTTACATTGGCCTCTAGAGAGTACACTTTACATTGGCCTCTAGAGAGTACACTTTACATTGGCCTCTAGAGAGTACACTTTACATTGGCCTCTAGAGACTACACTTTACATTGGCCTCTAGAGAGTACACTTTACATTGACCTCTAGAGAGTACACATTACATTGGCCTCTAGAGAGTACACTTTACATTGACCTCTAGAGAGTACACTTTACATTGACCTCTAGAGAGTACACTTTACATTGACATCTAGAGAGTACACTTTACATGGCCTCTAGAGAGTACATTTTGCATTGGCCTCTAGAGAGTACACTTTACATTGGCCTCTAGAGAGTACACTTTGCATTGGCCTCTAGAGAGTACTCTTTACATTGGCCTCTAGAGAGTACACTTTACCTTGGCCTCTAGAGAGTACACTTTGCATTGGCCTCTAGAGAGTACACTTTACATTGGCCTCTAGAGAGTACACTTTACATTGGCCTCTAGAGAGTACACTTTACATTGGCCTCTAGAGACTACACTTTACATTGGCCTCTAGAGAGTACACTTTACATTGACCTCTAGAGAGTACACATTACATTGGCCTCTAGAGAGTACACTTTACATTGACCTCTAGAGAGTACACTTTACATTGACCTCTAGAGAGTACACTTTACATTGACATCTAGAGAGTACACTTTACATGGCCTCTAGAGAGTACATTTTGCATTGGCCTCTAGAGAGTACACTTTACATTGGCCTCTAGAGAGTACACTTTACATTGGTCTCTAGAGAGTACACTTTACATTGGCCTCTAGAGAGTACACTTTACATTGGCCTCTAGAGAGTACACTTTACATTGGCCTCTAGAGAGTACACTTTACATTGGCCTCTAGAGAGTACACGTTACATTGGCCTCTAGAGAGTACACGTTACATTGGCCTCTAGAGAGTACACTTTACATTGGCCTCTAGAGAGTACACTTTACATTGGCCTCTAGAGAGTACACTTTACCCTGGCCTCTAGAGAGTACACTTTTCCTTGGCCTCTAGAGAGTACACTTTACATTGGCCTCTAGAGAGTACACTTTACATTGGCCTCTAGAGAGTACACTTTACATTGGCCTCTAGAGAGTACACTTTACATTTGCCTCTAGAGAGTACACTTTACATTGGCCTCTAGAGAGTACACTTCACAATGGTCTCTAGACAGTACACTTTACATTGGCCTCTAGAGAGTACACTTCACATTGGCCTCTAGATAGTACACTTTACATTGGCCTCTAGGGAGTACACTTCACATTGGCCTCTAGAGAGTACACTTTACATTGGCCTCTAGAGAGTACACTTTGCATTGGCCTCTAGAGAGTACACTTTACATTGGCCTCTAGAGAGTACACTTTACATTGGCCTCTAGAGAGTACACTTTACATTGACCTCTAGAGAGTACACTTTACATTGGCCTCTAGAGAGTACACTTTACATTGATCTCTAGAGAGTACACTTTACATTGGCCTCTAGAGAGTACACTTTACATTGTCCTCTATAGAGTACACTTTACATTGACCTCTTGAGAGTACACTTCACATTGACCTCTAGAGAGTACACTTTACATTGACCTCTAGAGAGTACACTTTACACTGGCCTCTAGAGAATACACTTTACATTGGCCTCTAGAGAGTACACTTTACATTGGCCTCTAGAGAGTACACTTTACATTGACCTGTAGAGAGTACACTTTACATTGACCTCTAGAGAGTACACATTACATTGGCCTCTAGAGAGTGCACTTTACATTGGCCTCTAGAGAGTACACTTTACATTGGCCTCTAGAGAGTACACTTTGCATTGGCCTCTAGAGAGTACTCTTTACATTGGCCTCTAGAGAGTACACTTTACCTTGGCCTCTAGAGAGTACACTTTACATTGGCCTCTAGAGAGTACACTTTACATTGGCCTCTAGAGAGTACACTTTACATTGGTCTCTAGAGAGTACACTTTACATTGGCCTCTAGAGACTACACTTTACATTGGCCTCTAGAGAGTACACTTTACATTGACCTCTAGAGAGTACACATTACATTGGCCTCTAGAGAGTACACTTTACATTGACCTCTAGAGAGTACACTTTACATTAACCTCTAGAGAGTACACTTTACATTGACATCTAGAGAGTACACTTTACATGGCCTCTAGAGAGTACATTTTGCATTGGCCTCTAGAGAGTACACTTTACATTGGCCTCTAGAGAATACACTTTACATTGGTCTCTAGAGAGTACACTTTACATTGGCCTCTAGAGAGTACACTTTACATTGGCCTCTAGAGAGTACACTTTACATTGGCCTCTAGAGAGTACACTTTACATTGGCCTCTAGAGAGTACACGTTACGTTGGCCTCTAGAGAGTACACGTTACATTGGCCTCTAGAGAGTACACTTTACATTGGCCTCTAGAGAGTACACTTTACATTGGCCTCTAGAGAGTACACTTTACATTGGCCTCTAGAGAGTACACTTTACATTGACCTCTAGAGAGTACACTTTACATTGGCCTCTAGAGAGTACACTTTACATTGACCTCTAGAGAGTACACTTTATATTGGCATCTAGAGAGTACAATTTACATTGACCTCTAGAGAGTACACTTTACATTGGCCTCTAGAGAGTACACTTTACATTGACCTATAGAGAGTACACTTTACATTGACCTCTAGAGAGTACACTTTACATTGGCCTCTAGAGAGTACACTTTACATTGTCCTCTATAGAGTACACTTTACATTGACCTCTTGAGAGTACACTTCACATTGACCTCTAGAGAGTACACTTTACATTGACCTCTAGAGAGTACACTTTACACTGGCCTCTAGAGAATACACTTTACATTGGCCTCTAGAGACTACACTTTACATTGGCCTCTAGAGAGTACACTTTACATTGACCTGTAGAGAGTACACTTTACATTGACCTCTAGAGAGTACACATTACATTGGCCTCTAGAGAGTGCACTTTACATTGGCCTCTAGAGAGTACACTTTACATTGGCCTCTAGAGAGTACACTTTGCATTGGCCTCTAGAGAGTACTCTTTACATTGGCCTCTAGAGAGTACACTTTACCTTGGCCTCTAGAGAGTACACTTTACATTGGCCTCTAGAGAGTACACTTTACATTGGCCTCTAGAGAGTACACTTTACATTGGCCTCTAGAGAGTACACTTTACATTGACCTCTAGAGACTACACTTTACATTGGCCTCTAGAGAGTACACTTTACATTGACCTCTAGAAAGTACACATTACATTGGCCTCTAGAGAGTACACTTTACATTGACCTCTAGAGAGTACACTTTACATTGACCTCTAGAGAGTACACTTTACATTGACATCTAGAGAGTACACTTTACATGGCCTCTAGAGAGTACATTTTGCATTGGCCTCTAGAGAGTACACTTTACATTGGCCTCTAGAGAGTACACTTTACATTGGTCTCTAGAGAGTACACTTTACATTGGCCTCTAGAGAGTACACTTTACATTGGCCTCTAGAGAGTACACTTTACATTGGCCTCTAGAGAGTACACTTTACATTGGCCTCTAGAGAGTACACTTTACATTGGCCTCTAGAGAGTACCCTTTACGTTGGCCTCTAGAGAGTACACTTTACATTGGCCTCTAGAGAGTACACTTTGCATTGGCCTCTAGAGAGTACACTTTGCATTGGCCTCTAGAGAGTATACTTTACATTGGCCTCTAGCGAGTACATTTTACATTGGCCTCTAGAGAGTACACTTCACATTGGTCTGTAGAGAGTACACTTTACATTGGCCTCTAGAGAGTACACTTTACCTTGGCCTGTAGAGAGTACAGTTTACATTGGCCTCTAGAGAGTACACTTTACATTGGCCTCTAAAGAGTACACTTTACATTGGCCTCTAGAGAGTACACTTTACATTGGCCTCTAGAGACTACACTTTACATTGGCCTCTAGAGAGTACACTTTACATTGACCTCTAGAGAGTACACATTACATTGGCCTCTAGAGAGTACACTTTACATTGACCTCTAGAGAGTACACTTTACATTGACCTCTAGAGAGTACACTTTACATTGACCTCTAGAGAGTACACTTTTCATGGCCTCTAGAGAGTACATTTTACATTGGCCTCTAGAGAGTACTCTTCACATTGGCCTCTAGAGTGTACACTTTACATTGGTTTCTAGAGAGTACACTTTACATTGGCCTCTAGAGAGTACACTTTACATTGGCCTCTAGAGAGTACGCTGTACATTGGCCTCTAGAGAGTACAATTTACATTGGCCTCTAGAGAGTACACTTTGCATTGGCCTCTAGAGAGTACACTTTACATTGGCCTCTAGAGAGTACACTTTACATTGGCCTCTAGAGAGTACACTTTACCCTGGCCTCTAGAGAGTACACTTTTCCTTGGCCTCTAGAGAGTACACTTTACATTGGCCTCTAGAGAGTACACTTTACATTGGCCTCTAGAGAGTACACTTTACATTGGCCTCTAGAGAGTACACTTTACATTGACCTCTAGAGAGTACACTTTACATTGGCCTCTAGAGAGTACACTTTACATTGACCTCTAGAGAGTACACTTTACATTGACCTCTAGAGAGTACACTTTACATTGGCCTCTAGAGAGTACACTTTACATTGTCCTCTATAGAGTACACTTTACATTGACCTCTTGAGAGTACACTTCACATTGACCTCTAGAGAGTACACTTTACATTGACCTCTAGAGAGTACACTTTACACTGGCCTCTAGAGAATACACTTTACATTGGCCTCTAGAGAGTACACTTTGCATTGGCCTCTAGAGAGTACACTTTACATTGGCCTCTAGAGAGTACACTTTACATTGGCCTCTAGAGAGTACACTTTACATTGGCCTCTAGAGAGTACACTTTACATTGGCCTCTAGAGAGTACACTTTACATTGGCCTCTAGAGAGTACACTTTACATTGGCCTCTAGAGGGTACACTTTACATTGACCTCTAGAGAGTACACTTTACATTGGCCTCTAGAGAGTACACTTTACATTGACCTCTAGAGAGTACACTTTACATTGGCCTCTAGAGAGTACACTTTACATTGACCTCTAGAGAGTACACTTTACATTGACCTCTAGAGAGTACACTTTACATTGGCCTCTAGAGAGTACACTTTACATTGTCCTCTATAGAGTACACTTTACATTGACCTCTTGAGAGTACACTTCACATTGACCTCTAGAGAGTACACTTTACATTGACCTCTAGAGAGTACACTTTACACTGGCCTCTAGAGAATACACTTTACATTGGCCTCTAGAGAGTACACTTTACATTGGCCTCTAGAGAGTACACTTTACATTGGCCTCTAGAGAGTGCACTTTACATTGGCCTCTAGAGAGTACACTTTACATTGGCCTCTAGAGAGTACACTTTGCATTGGCCTCTAGAGAGTACTCTTTACATTGGCCTCTAGAGAGTACACTTTACCTTGGCCTCTAGAGAGTACACTTTACATTGGCCTCTAGAGAGTACACTTTACATTGGCCTCTAGAGAGTACACTTTACATTGGCCTCTAGAGAGTACACTTTACATTGGCCTCTAGAGACTACACTTTACATTGGCCTCTAGAGAGTACACTTTACATTGACCTCTAGAGAGTACACATTACATTGGCCTCTAGAGAGTACACTTTACATTGACCTGTAGAGAGTACACTTTACATTGACCTCTAGAGAGTACACTTTACATTGACATCTAGAGAGTACACTTTACATGGCCTCTAGAGAGTACATTTTGCATTGGCCTCTAGAGAGTACACTTTACATTGGCCTCTAGAGAGTACACTTTACATTGGTCTCTAGAGAGTACACTTTACATTGGCCTCTAGAGAGTACACTTTACATTGGCCTCTAGAGAGTACACTTTACATTGGCCTCTAGAGAGTACACTTTATATTGGCCTCTAGAGAGTACACGTTACATTGGCCTCTAGAGAGTACACGTTACATTGGCCTCTAGAGAGTACACTTTATATTGGCCTCTAGAGAGTACACTTTACATTGGCCTCTAGAGAGTACACTTTACATTGGCCTCTAGAGAGTACACTTTACATTGACCTCTAGAGAGTACACTTTACATTGACCTCTAGAGAGTACACTTTACATTGACCTCTAGAGAGTACACATTACATTGACCTCTAGAGAGTACACTTTACATTGGCCTCTAGAGAGTACACTTTACATTGTCCTCTATAGAGTACACTTTACATTGACCTCTTGAGAGTACCCTTCACATTGACCTCTAGAGAGTACACTTTACATTGACCTCTAGAGATTACACTTTACACTGGCCTCTAAAGAATACACTTTACATTGGCCTCTAGAGAGTACACTTTACATTGGCCTCTAGAGAGTACAATTTACATTGACCTCTAGAGAGTACACTTTACATTGACCTCTAGAGAGTACACATTACATTGGCCTCTAGAGAGTGCACTTTACATTGGCCTCTAGAGAGTACACTTTACATTGGCCTCTAGAGAGTACACTTTGCATTGGCCTCTAGAGAGTACTCTTTACATTGGCCTCTAGAGAGTACACTTTACCTTGGCCTCTAGAGAGTACACTTTACATTGGCCTCTAGAGAGTACACTTTACATTGGCCTCTAGAGAGTACACTTTACATTGGCCTCTAGAGAGTACACTTTACATTGGCCTCTAGAGACTACACTTTACATTGGCCTCTAGAGAGTACACTTTACATTGACCTCTAGAGAGTACACATTACATTGGCCTCTAGAGAGTACACTTTACATTGACCTCTAGAGAGTACACTTTACATTGACCTCTAGAGAGTACACTTTACATTGACATCTAGAGAGTACACTTTACATGGCCTCTAGAGAGTACATTTTGCATTGGCCTCTAGAGAGTACACTTTACATTGGCCTCTAGAGAGTACACTTTACATTGGTCTCTAGAGAGTACACTTTACATTGGCCTCTAGAGAGTACACTTTACATTGGCCTCTAGAGAGTACACTTTACATTGGCCTCTAGAGAGTACACTTTACATTGGCCTCTAGAGAGTACACTTTACATTGGCCTCTAGAGAGTACCCTTTACGTTGGCCTCTAGAGAGTACACTTTACATTGGCCTCTAGAGAGTACACTTTGCATTGGCCTCTAGAGAGTACACTTTGCATTGGCCTCTAGAGAGTATACTTTACATTGGCCTCTAGCGAGTACATTTTACATTGGCCTCTAGAGAGTACACTTCACATTGGTCTGTAGAGAGTACACTTTACATTGGCCTCTAGAGAGTACACTTCACATTCGCCTCTAGAGAGTACACTTTACCTTGGCCTCTAGAGAGTACAGTTTACATTGGCCTCTAGAGAGTACACTTTACATTGGCCTCTAAAGAGTACACTTTACATTGGCCTCTAGAGAGTACACTTTACATTGGCCTCTAGAGACTACACTTTACATTGGCCTCTAGAGAGTACACTTTACATTGACCTCTAGAGAGTACACATTACATTGGCCTCTAGAGAGTACACTTTACATTGACCTCTAGAGAGTACACTTTACATTGACCTCTAGAGAGTACACTTTACATTGACCTCTAGAGAGTACACTTTTCATGGCCTCTAGAGAGTACATTTTACATTGGCCTCTAGAGAGTACACTTCACATTGGCCTCTAGAGAGTACACTTTACATTGGTCTCTAGAGAGTACACTTTACATTGGCCTCTAGAGAGTACACTTTACATTGGCCTCTAGAGAGTACACTTTGCATTGGCCTCTAGAGAGTACACTTTACATTGGCCTCTAGAGAGTACGCTGTACATTGGCCTCTAGAGAGTACAATTTACATTGGCCTCTAGAGAGTACACTTTGCATTGGCCTCTAGAGAGTACACTTTACATTGGCCTCTAGAGAGTACACTTCACATTGGTCTGTAGAGAGTACACTTTACATTGGCCTCTAGAGAGTACACTTCACATTGGCCTCTAGAGAGTACACTTCACATTGGCCTCTAGAGAGTACACTTTACATTGGCTTCTAGAGAGTACACTTTGCATTGGCCTCTAGAGAGTACACTTTGCATTGGCCTCTAGAAAGTACACTTTGCATTGGCCTCTAGAGAGTACACTTTACATTGGCCTCTAGAGAGTACACTTTACATTGGCCTCTAAAGAGTACACTTTGCATTGGCCTCTAGAGAGTACACTTTACATTGGCCTCTAGAGAGCATACTTTACATTGGCCTCTAGAGAGTACACTTTACATTGGCCTCTAGAGAGTACACTTTACATTGGCCTCTAGAGAGTACACTTTACATTGGCCTCTAGAGACTACACTTTACATTGGCCTCTAGAGAGTACACTTTACATTGACCTCTAGAGAGTACACATTACATTGGCCTCTAGAGAGTACACTTTACATTGACCTCTAGAGAGTACACTTTACATTGACCTCTAGAGAGTACACTTTACATTGACATCTAGAGAGTACACTTTACATGGCCTCTAGAGAGTACATTTTGCATTGGCCTCTAGAGAGTACACTTTACATTGGCCTCTAGAGAGTACACTTTACATTGGTCTCTAGAGAGTACACTTTACATTGGCCTCTAGAGAGTACACTTTACATTGGCCTCTAGAGAGTACACTTTACATTGGCCTCTAGAGAGTACACTTTATATTGGCCTCTAGAGAGTACACGTTACATTGGCCTCTAGAGAGTACACGTTACATTGGCCTCTAGAGAGTACACTTTATATTGGCCTCTAGAGAGTACACTTTACATTGGCCTCTAGAGAGTACACTTTACATTGGCCTCTAGAGAGTACACTTTACATTGACCTCTAGAGAGTACACTTTACATTGACCTCTAGAGAGTACACTTTACATTGACCTCTAGAGAGTACACATTACATTGACCTCTAGAGAGTACACTTTACATTGGCCTCTAGAGAGTACACTTTACATTGTCCTCTATAGAGTACACTTTACATTGACCTCTTGAGAGTACCCTTCACATTGACCTCTAGAGAGTACACTTGACATTGACCTCTAGAGATTACACTTTACACTGGCCTCTAAAGAATACACTTTACATTGGCCTCTAGAGAGTACACTTTACATTGGCCTCTAGAGAGTACAATTTACATTGACCTGTAGAGAGTACACTTTACATTGACCTCTAGAGAGTACACATTACATTGGCCTCTAGAGAGTGCACTTTACATTGGCCTCTAGAGAGTACACTTTACATTGGCCTCTAGAGAGTACACTTTGCATTGGCCTCTAGAGAGTACTCTTTACATTGGCCTCTAGAGAGTACACTTTACCTTGGCCTCTAGAGAGTACACTTTACATTGGCCTCTAGAGAGTACACTTTACATTGGCCTCTAGAGAGTACACTTTACATTGGCCTCTAGAGAGTACACTTTACATTGGCCTCTAGAGACTACACTTTACATTGGCCTCTAGAGAGTACACTTTACATTGACCTCTAGAGAGTACACATTACATTGACCTCTAGAGAGTACACTTTACATTGACCTCTAGAGAGTACACTTTACATTGACCTCTAGAGAGTACACTTTACATTGACATCTAGAGAGTACACTTTACATGGCCTCTAGAGAGTACATTTTGCATTGGCCTCTAGAGAGTACACTTTACATTGGCCTCTAGAGAGTACACTTTGCATTGGCCTCTAGAGAGTACACTTTGCATTGGCCTCTAGAGAGTATACTTTACATTGGCCTCTAGCGAGTACATTTTACATTGGCCTCTAGAGAGTACACTTCACATTGGTCTGTAGAGAGTACACTTTACATTGGCCTCTAGAGAGTACACTTCACATTCGCCTCTAGAGAGTACACTTTACCTTGGCCTCTAGAGAGTACAGTTTACATTGGCCTCTAGAGAGTACACTTTACATTGGCCTCTAAAGAGTACACTTTACATTGGCCTCTAGAGAGTACACTTTACATTGGCCTCTAGAGACTACACTTTACATTGGCCTCTAGAGAGTACACTTTACATTGACCTCTAGAGAGTACACATTACATTGGCCTCTAGAGAGTACACTTTACATTGACCTCTAGAGAGTACACTTTACATTGACCTCTAGAGAGTACACTTTACATTGACCTCTAGAGAGTACACTTTTCATGGCCTCTAGAGAGTACATTTTACATTGGCCTCTAGAGAGTACACTTCACATTGGCCTCTAGAGAGTACACTTTACATTGGTCTCTAGAGAGTACACTTTACATTGGCCTCTAGAGAGTACACTTTACATTGGCCTCTAGAGAGTACACTTTGCATTGGCCTCTAGAGAGTACACTTTACATTGGCCTCTAGAGAGTACGCTGTACATTGGCCTCTAGAGAGTACAATTTACATTGGCCTCTAGAGAGTACACTTTGCATTGGTCTGTAGAGAGTACACTTTACATTGGCCTCTAGAGAGTACACTTCACATTGGCCTCTAGAGAGTACACTTCACATTGGCCTCTAGAGAGTACACTTTACATTGGCTTCTAGAGAGTACACTTTGCATTGGCCTCTAGAGAGTACACTTTGCATTGGCCTCTAGAAAGTACACTTTGCATTGGCCTCTAGAGAGTACACTTTACATTGGCCTCTAGAGAGTACACTTTACATTGGCCTCTAAAGAGTACACTTTGCATTGGCCTCTAGAGAGTACACTTTACATTGGCCTCTAGAGAGCATACTTTACATTGGCCTCTAGAGAGTACACTTTACATTGGCCTCTAGAGAGTACACTTTACATTGGCCTCTAGAGAGTACACTTTACATTGGCCTCTAGAGACTACACTTTACATTGGCCTCTAGAGAGTACACTTTACATTGACCTCTAGAGAGTACACATTACATTGGCCTCTAGAGAATACACTTTACATTGACCTCTAGAGAGTACACTTTACATTGACCTCTAGAGAGTACACTTTACATTGACATCTAGAGAGTACACTTTACATGGCCTCTAGAGAGTACATTTTGCATTGGCCTCTAGAGAGTACACTTTACATTGGCCTCTAGAGAGTACACTTTACATTGGTCTCTAGAGAGTACACTTTACATTGGCCTCTAGAGAGTACACTTTACATTGGCCTCTAGAGAGTACACTTTACATTGGCCTCTAGAGAGTACACTTTATATTGGCCTCTAGAGAGTACACGTTACATTGGCCTCTAGAGAGTACACGTTACATTGGCCTCTAGAGAGTACACTTTATATTGGCCTCTAGAGAGTACACTTTACATTGGCCTCTAGAGAGTACACTTTACATTGGCCTCTAGAGAGTACACTTTACATTGACCTCTAGAGAGTACACTTTACATTGACCTCTAGAGAGTACACTTTACATTGACCTCTAGAGAGTACACATTACATTGACCTCTAGAGAGTACACTTTACATTGGCCTCTAGAGAGTACACTTTACATTGTCCTCTATAGAGTACACTTTACATTGACCTCTTGAGAGTACCCTTCACATTGACCTCTAGAGAGTACACTTGACATTGACCTCTAGAGATTACACTTTACACTGGCCTCTAAAGAATACACTTTACATTGGCCTCTAGAGAGTACACTTTACATTGGCCTCTAGAGAGTACAATTTACATTGACCTGTAGAGAGTACACTTTACATTGACCTCTAGAGAGTACACATTACATTGGCCTCTAGAGAGTGCACTTTACATTGGCCTCTAGAGAGTACACTTTACATTGGCCTCTAGAGAGTACACTTTGCATTGGCCTCTAGAGAGTACTCTTTACATTGGCCTCTAGAGAGTACACTTTACCTTGGCCTCTAGAGAGTACACTTTACATTGGCCTCTAGAGAGTACACTTTACATTGGCCTCTAGAGAGTACACTTTACATTGGCCTCTAGAGAGTACACTTTACATTGGCCTCTAGAGACTACACTTTACATTGGCCTCTAGAGAGTACACTTTACATTGACCTCTAGAGAGTACACATTACATTGACCTCTAGAGAGTACACTTTACATTGACCTCTAGAGAGTACACTTTACATTGACCTCTAGAGAGTACACTTTACATTGACATCTAGAGAGTACACTTTACATGGCCTCTAGAGAGTACATTTTGCATTGGCCTCTAGAGAGTACACTTTACATTGGCCTCTAGAGAGTACACTTTACATTGGTCTCTAGAGAGTACACTTTACATTGGCCTCTAGAGAGTACACTTTACATTGGCCTCTAGAGAGTACACTTTACATTGTCCTCTATAGAGTACACTTTACATTGACCTCTTGAGAGTACCCTTCACATTGACCTCTAGAGAGTACACTTTACATTGACCTCTAGAGATTACACTTTACACTGGCCTCTAAAGAATACACTTTACATTGGCCTCTAGAGAGTACACTTTACATTGGCCTCTAGAGAGTACAATTTACATTGACCTCTAGAGAGTACACTTTACATTGACCTCTAGAGAGTACACATTACATTGGCCTCTAGAGAGTGCACTTTACATTGGCCTCTAGAGAGTACACTTTACATTGGCCTCTAGAGAGTACACTTTGCATTGGCCTCTAGAGAGTACTCTTTACATTGGCCTCTAGAGAGTACACTTTACCTTGGCCTCTAGAGAGTACACTTTACATTGGCCTCTAGAGAGTACACTTTACATTGGCCTCTAGAGAGTACACTTTACATAGGCCTCTAGAGAGTACACTTTACATTGACCTCTAGAGAGTACACTTTACATTGACCTCTAGAGAGTACACTTTACATTGACCTCTAGAGAGTACACTTTTCATGGCCTCTAGAGAGTACATTTTACATTGGCCTCTGGAGAGTACACTTCACATTGGCCTCTAGAGAGTACACTTTACATTGGTCTCTAGAGAGTACACTTTACATTGGCCTCTATAGAGTACACTTTACATTGGCCACTAGAGAGTACACTTTGCATTGGCCTCTAGAGAGTACACTTTACATTGGCCTCTAGAGAGTACGCTGTACATTGGCCTCTAGAGAGTACAATTTACATTGGCCTCTAGAGAGTACACTTTGCATTGGCCTCTAGAGAGTACACTTTACATTGGCCTCTAGAGAGTACACTTCACATTGGTCTGTAGAGAGTACACTTTACATTGGCCTCTAGAGAGTACACTTCACATTGGCCTCTAGAGAGTACACTTTACATTGGCCTCTAGAGAGTACACTTTACATTGGCTTCTAGAGAGTACACTTTGCATTGGCCTCTAGAGAGTACACTTTGCATTGGCCTCTAGAAAGTACACCTTGCATTGGCCTCTAGAGAGTACACTTTACATTGGCCTCTAGAGAGTACACTTTACATTGGCCTCTAAAGAGTACACTTTGCATTGGCCTCTAGAGAGTACACTTTACATTGGCCTCTAGAGAGCATACTTTACATTGGCCTCTAGAGAGTACACTTTACATTGGCCTCTAGAGAGTACACTTTACATTGGCCTCTAGAGAGTACACTTTACATTGGCCTCTAGAGACTACACTTTACATTGGCCTCTAGAGAGTACACTTTACATTGACCTCTAGAGAGTACACATTACATTGGCCTCTAGAGAGTACACTTTACATTGACCTCTAGAGAGTACACTTTACATTGACCTCTAGAGAGTACACTTTACATTGACATCTAGAGAGTACACTTTACATGGCCTCTAGAGAGTACATTTTGCATTGGCCTCTAGAGAGTACACTTTACATTGGCCTCTAGAGAGTACACTTTACATTGGTCTCTAGAGAGTACACTTTACATTGGCCTCTAGAGAGTACACTTTACATTGGCCTCTAGAGAGTACACTTTACATTGGCCTCTAGAGAGTACACTTTATATTGGCCTCTAGAGAGTACACGTTACATTGGCCTCTAGAGAGTACACGTTACATTGGCCTCTAGAGAGTACACTTTATATTGGGCTCTAGAGAGTACACTTTACATTGGCCTCTAGAGAGTACACTTTACATTGGCCTCTAGAGAGTACACTTTACATTGACCTCTAGAGAGTACACTTTACATTGACCTCTAGAGAGTACACTTTACATTGACCTCTAGAGAGTACACATTACATTGACCTCTAGAGAGTACACTTTACATTGGCCTCTAGAGAGTACACTTTACATTGTCCTCTATAGAGTACACTTTACATTGACCTCTTGAGAGTACCCTTCACATTGACCTCTAGAGAGTACACTTTACATTGACCTCTAGAGATTACACTTTACACTGGCCTCTAAAGAATACACTTTACATTGGCCTCTAGAGAGTACACTTTACATTGGCCTCTAGAGAGTACAATTTACATTGACCTGTAGAGAGTACACTTTACATTGACCTCTAGAGAGTACACATTACATTGGCCTCTAGAGAGTGCACTTTACATTGGCCTCTAGAGAGTACACTTTACATTGGCCTCTAGAGAGTACACTTTGCATTGGCCTCTAGAGAGTACTCTTTACATTGGCCTCTAGAGAGTACACTTTACCTTGGCCTCTAGAGAGTACACTTTACATTGGCCTCTAGAGAGTACACTTTACATTGGCCTCTAGAGAGTACACTTTACATTGGCCTCTAGAGAGTACACTTTACATTGGCCTCTAGAGACTACACTTTACATTGGCCTCTAGAGAGTACACTTTACATTGACCTCTAGAGAGTACACATTACATTGACCTCTAGAGAGTACACTTTACATTGACCTCTAGAGAGTACACTTTACATTGACCTCTAGAGAGTACACTTTACATTGACATCTAGAGAGTACACTTTACATGGCCTCTAGAGAGTACATTTTGCATTGGCCTCTAGAGAGAACACTTTACATTGGCCTCTAGAGAGTACACTTTACATTGGTCTCTAGAGAGTACACTTTACATTGGCCTCTAGAGAGTACACTTTACATTGGCCTCTAGAGAGTACACTTTACATTGGCCTCTAGAGAGTACACTTTACATTGGCCTCTAGAGAGTACACTTTACATTGGCCTCTAGAGAGTACCCTTTACGTTGGCCTCTAGAGAGTACACTTTACATTGGCCTCTAGAGAGTACACTTTGCATTGGCCTCTAGAGAGTACACTTTGCATTGGCCTCTAGAGTGTATACTTTACATTGGCCTCTAGCGAGTACATTTTACATTGGCCTCTAGAGAGTACACTTCACATTGGTCTGTAGAGAGTACACTTTACATTGGCCTCTAGAGAGTACACTTCACATTCGCCTCTAGAGAGTACACTTTACCTTGGCCTCTAGAGAGTACAGTTTACATTGGCCTCTAGAGAGTACACTTTACATTGGCCTCTAAAGAGTACACTTTACATTGGCCTCTAGAGAGTACACTTTACATTGGCCTCTAGAGACTACACTTTACATTGGCCTCTAGAGAGTACACTTTACATTGACCTCTAGAGAGTACACATTACATTGGCCTCTAGAGAGTACACTTTACATTGACCTCTAGAGAGTACACTTTACATTGACCTCTAGAGAGTACACTTTACATTGACCTCTAGAGAGTACACTTTTCATGGCCTCTAGAGAGTACATTTTACATTGGCCTCTAGAGAGTACACTTCACATTGGCCTCTAGAGAGTACACTTTACATTGGTCTCTAGAGAGTACACTTTACATTGGCCTCTAGAGAGTACACTTTACATTGGCCTCTAGAGAGTACACTTTGCATTGGCCTCTAGAGAGTACACTTTACATTGGCCTCTAGAGAGTACGCTGTACATTGGCCTCTAGAGAGTACAATTTACATTGGCCTCTAGAGAGTACACTTTGCATTGGCCTCTAGAGAGTACACTTTACATTGGCCTCTAGAGAGTACACTTCACATTGGTCTGTAGAGAGTACACTTTACATTGGCCTCTAGAGAGTACACTTCACATTGGCCTCTAGAGAGTACACTTCACATTGGCCTCTAGAGAGTACACTTTACATTGGTTTCTAGAGAGTACACTTTGCATTGGCCTCTAGAGAGTACACTTTGCCTTGGCCTCTAGAAAGTACACTTTGCATTGGCCTCTAGAGAGTACACTTTACATTGGCCTCTAGAGAGTACACTTTACATTGGCCTCTAAAGAGTACACTTTGCATTGGCCTCTAGAGAGTACACTTTACATTGGCCTCTAGAGAGTACACTTTACATTGGCCTCTAGAGAGTACACTTTACATTGGCCTCTAGAGAGTACACTTTACATTGGCCTCTAGAGAGTACATTTTACCTTGGCCTCTAGAGAGTACACTTTACATTGGCCTCTAGAGAGTACACTTTATATTGACCTCTAGAGAGTACACTTTACATTGACCTCTAGAGAGTACACTTTACATGGCCTCTAGAGAGTACACTTTACATTGGCCTCTAGAGAGTACACGTTGCATTGGTCTCTAGAGAGTACACTTTACATTGGCCTCTAGAGAGTACACTTTGCATTGGCCTCTAGAGAGTACACTTTGCAATGGCCTCTAGAGAGTACACTTTACATTGGCCTCTAGAGAGTACACTTTACATTGGCCTCTAGAGAGTACACTTTGCATTATCCTCTAGAGAGTACACTTTGCATTGGCCTCTAGAGAGTACACTTTACATTGGCCTCTAGAGAGTACACTTTACCCTGGCCTCTAGAGAGTACACTTTTCCTTGGCCTCTAGAGAGTACACTTTACATTGGCCTCTAGAGAGTACACTTTACATTGGCCTCTAGAGAGTACACTTTACATTGGCCTCTAGAGAGTACACTTTACATTGGCCTCTAGAGAGTACACTTCACAATGGTCTCTAGACCGTACACTTTACATTGGCCTCTAGAGAGTACACTTTGCATTGGCCTCTAGAGAGTGCACTTTGCATTGGCCTCTAGAGAGTACACTTTGCATTGGCCTCTAGAGAGTACACTTTAGATTGGCCTCTAGAGGGTACACTTTACATTGACCTCTAGAGAGTACACTTTACATGGCCTCTAGAGAGTACACGTTACATTGGCCTCTAGAGAGTACACGTTACATTGGCCTCTAGAGAGTACACTTTACATTGGCCTCTAGAGAGTACACTTTACATTGGCCTCTAGAGAGTACACTTTACATTGGCCTCTAGAGAGTACACTTTACATTGACCTCTAGAGAGTACACTTTACATTGGCCTCTAGAGAGTACACTTTACATTGACCTCTAGAGAGTACACTTTACATTGACCTCTAGAGAGTACACTTTACATTGGCCTCTAGAGAGTACACTTTACATTGTCCTCTATAGAGTACACTTTACATTGACCTCTTGAGAGTACACTTCACATTGACCTCTAGAGAGTACACTTTACATTGACCTCTAGAGAGTACACTTTACACTGGCCTCTAGAGAATACACTTTACATTGGCCTCTAGAGAGTACACTTTACATTGGCCTCTAGAGAGTACACTTTACATTGACCTGTAGAGAGTACACTTTACATTGACCTCTAGAGAGTACACATTACATTGGCCTCTAGAGAGTGCACTTTACATTGGCCTCTAGAGAGTACACTTTACATTGGCCTCTAGAGAGTACACTTTGCATTGGCCTCTAGAGAGTACTCTTTACATTGGCCTCTAGAGAGTACACTTTACCTTGGCCTCTAGAGATACACTTTACATTGGCCTCTAGAGAGTACAGTTTACATTGGCCTCTAGAGAGTACACTTTACATTGGCCTCTAGAGAGTACACTTTACATTGGCCTCTAGAGACTACACTTTACATTGGCCTCTAGAGAGTACACTTTACATTGACCTCTAGAGAGTACACATTACATTGGCCTCTAGAGAGTACACTTTACATTGACCTCTAGAGAGTACACTTTACATTGACATCTAGAGAGTACACTTTACATGGCCTCTAGAGAGTACATTTTGCATTGGCCTCTAGAGAGTACACTTTACATTGGCCTCTAGAGAGTACACTTTACATTGGTCTCTAGAGAGTACACTTTACATTGGCCTCTAGAGAGTACACTTTACATTGGCCTCTAGAGAGTACACTTTACATTGGCCTCTAGAGAGTACACTTTACATTGGCCTCTAGAGAGTACACGTTACATTGGCCTCTAGAGAGTACACGTTACATTGGCCTCTAGAGAGTACACTTTACATTGGCCTCTAGAGAGTACACTTTACATTGGCCTCTAGAGAGTACACTTTACATTGGCCTCTAGAGAGTACACTTTACATTGACCTCTAGAGAGTACACTTTACATTGGCCTCTAGAGAGTACACTTTACATTGACCTCTAGAGAGTACACTTTACATTGGCCTCTAGAGAGTACACTTTACATTGACCTCTAGAGAGTACACTTTATACTGGCCTCTAGAGAATACACTTTACATTGGCCTCTAGAGAGTACACTTTACATTGGCCTCTAGAGAGTACACTTTACATTGGCCTCTAGAGAGTACATTTTACCTTGGCCTCTAGAGAGTACACTTTACATTGGCCTCTAGAGAGTACACTTTATATTGACCTCTAGAGAGTACACTTTACATTGACCTCTAGAGAGTACACTTTACATGGCCTCTAGAGAGTACACTTTACATTGGCCTCTAGAGAGTACACGTTGCATTGGTCTCTAGAGAGTACACTTTACATTGGCCTCTAGAGAGTACACTTTGCATTGGCCTCTAGAGAGTACACTTTGCAATGGCCTCTAGAGAGTACACTTTACATTGGCCTCTAGAGAGTACACTTTACATTGGCCTCTAGAGAGTACACTTTGCATTATCCTCTAGAGAGTACACTTTGCATTGGCCTCTAGAGAGTACACTTTACATTGGCCTCTAGAGAGTACACTTTACCCTGGCCTCTAGAGAGTACACTTTTCCTTGGCCTCTAGAGAGTACACTTTACATTGGCCTCTAGAGAGTACACTTTACATTGGCCTCTAGAGAGTACACTTTACATTGGCCTCTAGAGAGTACACTTTACATTGGCCTCTAGAGAGTACACTTCACAATGGTCTCTAGACCGTACACTTTACATTGGCCTCTAGAGAGTACACTTTGCATTGGCCTCTAGAGAGTACACTTTGCATTGGCCTCTAGAGAGTACACTTTGCATTGGCCTCTAGAGAGTACACTTTAGATTGGCCTCTAGAGGGTACACTTTACATTGACCTCTAGAGAGTACACTTTACATGGCCTCTAGAGAGTACACGTTACATTGGCCTCTAGAGAGTACACGTTACATTGGCCTCTAGAGAGTACACTTTACATTGGCCTCTAGAGAGTACACTTTACATTGGCCTCTAGAGAGTACACTTTACATTGGCCTCTAGAGAGTACACTTTACATTGACCTCTAGAGAGTACACTTTACATTGGCCTCTAGAGAGTACACTTTACATTGACCTCTAGAGAGTACACTTTACATTGACCTCTAGAGAGTACACTTTACATTGGCCTCTAGAGAGTACACTTTACATTGTCCTCTATAGAGTACACTTTACATTGACCTCTTGAGAGTACACTTCACATTGACCTCTAGAGAGTACACTTTACATTGACCTCTAGAGAGTACACTTTACACTGGCCTCTAGAGAATACACTTTACATTGGCCTCTAGAGAGTACACTTTACATTGGCCTCTAGAGAGTACACTTTACATTGACCTGTAGAGAGTACACTTTACATTGACCTCTAGAGAGTACACATTACATTGGCCTCTAGAGAGTGCACTTTACATTGGCCTCTAGAGAGTACACTTTACATTGGCCTCTAGAGAGTACACTTTGCATTGGCCTCTAGAGAGTACTCTTTACATTGGCCTCTAGAGAGTACACTTTACCTTGGCCTCTAGAGAGTACACTTTACATTGGCCTCTAGAGAGTACAGTTTACATTGGCCTCTAGAGAGTACACTTTACATTGGCCTCTAGAGAGTACACTTTACATTGGCCTCTAGAGACTACACTTTACATTGGCCTCTAGAGAGTACACTTTACATTGACCTCTAGAGAGTACACATTACATTGGCCTCTAGAGAGTACACTTTACATTGACCTCTAGAGAGTACACTTTACATTGACATCTAGAGAGTACACTTTACATGGCCTCTAGAGAGTACATTTTGCATTGGCCTCTAGAGAGTACACTTTACATTGGCCTCTAGAGAGTACACTTTACATTGGTCTCTAGAGAGTACACTTTACATTGGCCTCTAGAGAGTACACTTTACATTGGCCTCTAGAGAGTACACTTTACATTGGCCTCTAGAGAGTACACTTTACATTGGCCTCTAGAGAGTACACGTTACATTGGCCTCTAGAGAGTACACGTTACATTGGCCTCTAGAGAGTACACTTTACATTGGCCTCTAGAGAGTACACTTTACATTGGCCTCTAGAGAGTACACTTTACATTGGCCTCTAGAGAGTACACTTTACATTGACCTCTAGAGAGTACACTTTACATTGGCCTCTAGAGAGTACACTTTACATTGACCTCTAGAGAGTACACTTTACATTGACCTCTAGAGAGTACACTTTACATTGGCCTCTAGAGAGTACACTTTACATTGTCCTCTATAGAGTACACTTTACATTGACCTCTTAAGAGTACACTTCACATTGACCTCTAGAGAGTACACTTTACATTGACCTCTAGAGAGTACACTTTACACTGGCCTCTAGAGAATACACTTTACATTGGCCTCTAGAGAGTACACTTTACATTGGCCTCTAGAGAGTACAATTTACATTGACCTGTAGAGAGTACACTTTACATTGACCTCTAGAGAGTACACATTACATTGGCCTCTAGAGAGTGCACTTTACATTGGCCTCTAGAGAGTACACTTTACATTGGCCTCTAGAGAGTACACTTTGCATTGGCCTCTAGAGAGTACTCTTTACATTGGCCTCTAGAGAGTACACTTTACCTTGGCCTCTAGAGAGTACACTTTACATTGGCCTCTAGAGAGTACACTTTACATTGGCCTCTAGAGAGTACACTTTACATTGGCCTCTAGAGAGTACACTTTACATTGGCCTCTAGAGACTACACTTTACATTGGCCTCTAGGGAGTACACTTTACATTGACCTCTAGAGAGTACACATTACATTGGCCTCTAGAGAGTACACTTTACATTGACCTCTAGAGAGTACACTTTACATTGACCTCTAGAGAGTACACTTTACATTGACATCTAGAGAGTACACTTTACATGGCCTCTAGAGAGTACATTTTGCATTGGCCTCTAGAGAGTACACTTTACATTGGCCTCTAGAGAGTACACGTTACATTGTTCTCTAGAGAGTACACTTTACATTGGCCTCTAGAGAGTACACTTTACATTGGCCTCTAGAGAGTACACTTTACATTGGCCTCTAGAGAGTACACTTTACATTGGCCTCTAGAGAGTACACTTTACATTGGCCTCTAGAGAGTACCCTTTACGTTGGCCTCTAGAGAGTACACTTTACATTGGCCTCTAGAGAGTACACTTTACATTGGCCTCTAGAGAGTACACTTTACATTGGTCTCTAGAGAGTACACTTTACATTGGCCTCTAGAGAGTACACTTTACATTGGCCTCTAGAGAGTACACTTTACATTGGCCTCTAGAGAGTACACTTTATATTGGCCTCTAGAGAGTACACGTTACATTGGCCTCTAGAGAGTACACGTTACATTGGCCTCTAGAGAGTACACTTTATATTGGCCTCTAGAGAGTACACTTTACATTGGCCTCTAGAGAGTACACTTTACATTGGCCTCTAGAGAGTACACTTTACATTGACCTCTAGAGAGTACACTTTACATTGACCTCTAGAGAGTACACTTTACATTGACCTCTAGAGAGTACACATTACATTGACCTCTAGAGAGTACACTTTACATTGGCCTCTAGAGAGTACACTTTACATTGTCCTCTATAGAGTACACTTTACATTGACCTCTTGAGAGTACCCTTCACATTGACCTCTAGAGAGTACACTTTACATTGACCTCTAGAGATTACACTTTACACTGGCCTCTAAAGAATACACTTTACATTGGCCTCTAGAGAGTACACTTTACATTGGCCTCTAGAGAGTACAATTTACATTGACCTGTAGAGAGTACACTTTACATTGACCTCTAGAGAGTACACATTACATTGGCCTCTAGAGAGTGCACTTTACATTGGCCTCTAGAGAGTACACTTTACATTGGCCTCTAGAGAGTACACTTTGCATTGGCCTCTAGAGAGTACTCTTTACATTGGCCTCTAGAGAGTACACTTTACCTTGGCCTCTAGAGAGTACACTTTACATTGGCCTCTAGAGAGTACACTTTACATTGGCCTCTAGAGAGTACACTTTACATTGGCCTCTAGAGAGTACACTTTACATTGGCCTCTAGAGACTACACTTTACATTGGCCTCTAGAGAGTACACTTTACATTGACCTCTAGAGAGTACACATTACATTGGCCTCTAGAGAGTACACTTTACATTGACCTCTAGAGAGTACACTTTACATTGACCTCTAGAGAGTACACTTTACATTGACATCTAGAGAGTACACTTTACATGGCCTCTAGAGAGTACACTTTACCTTGGCCTCTAGAGAGTACACTTTACATTGGCCTCTAGAGAGTACACTTTACATTGGCCTCTAGAGAGTACACTTTACATTGGCCTCTAGAGAGTACACTTTACATTGGCCTCTAGAGACTACACTTTACATTGGCCTCTAGAGAGTACACTTTACATTGACCTCTAGAGAGTACACATTACATTGGCCTCTAGAGAGTACACTTTACATTGACCTCTAGAGAGTACACTTTACATTGACCTCTAGAGAGTACACTTTACATTGACATCTAGAGAGTACACTTTACATGGCCTCTAGAGAGTACATTTTGCATTGGCCTCTAGAGAGTACACTTTACATTGACCTCTAGAGAGTACACTTTACATTGACCTCTAGAGAGTACACTTTACACTGGCCTCTAGAGAATACACTTTACATTGGCCTCTAGAGAGTACACTTTACATTGGCCTCTAGAGAGTACAATTTACATTGACCTGTAGAGAGTACACTTTACATTGACCTCTAGAGAGTACACATTACATTGGCTTCTAGAGAGTGCACTTTACATTGGCCTCTAGAGAGTACACTTTACATTGGCCTCTAGAGAGTACACTTTGCATTGGCCTCTAGAGAGTACTCTTTACATTGGCCTCTAGAGAGTACACTTTACCTTGGCCTCTAGAGAGTACACTTTACATTGGCCTCTAGAGAGTACACTTTACATTGGCCTCTAGAGAGTACACTTTACATTGGCCTCTAGAGAGTACACTTTACATTGGCCTCTAGAGACTACACTTTACATTGGCCTCTAGGGAGTACACTTTACATTGACCTCTAGAGAGTACACATTACATTGGCCTCTAGAGAGTACACTTTACATTGACCTCTAGAGAGTACACTTTACATTGACCTCTAGAGAGTACACTTTACATTGACATCTAGAGAGTACACTTTACATGGCCTCTAGAGAGTACATTTTGCATTGGCCTCTAGAGAGTACACTTTACATTGGCCTCTAGAGAGTACACGTTACATTGTTCTCTAGAGAGTACACTTTACATTGGCCTCTAGAGAGTACACTTTACATTGGCCTCTAGAGAGTACACTTTACATTGGCCTCTAGAGAGTACACTTTACATTGGCCTCTAGAGAGTACACTTTACATTGGCCTCTAGAGAGTACCCTTTACGTTGGCCTCTAGAGAGTACACTTTACATTGGCCTCTAGAGAGTACACTTTACATTGGCCTCTAGAGAGTACACTTTACATTGGTCTCTAGAGAGTACACTTTACATTGGCCTCTAGAGAGTACACTTTACATTGGCCTCTAGAGAGTACACTTTACATTGGCCTCTAGAGAGTACACTTTATATTGGCCTCTAGAGAGTACACGTTACATTGGCCTCTAGAGAGTACACGTTACATTGGCCTCTGGAGAGTACACTTTATATTGGCCTCTAGAGAGTACACTTTACATTGGCCTCTAGAGAGTACACTTTACATTGGCCTCTAGAGAGTACACTTTACATTGACCTCTAGAGAGTACACTTTACATTGACCTCTAGAGAGTACACTTTACATTGACCTCTAGAGAGTACACATTACATTGACCTCTAGAGAGTACACTTTACATTGGCCTCTAGAGAGTACACTTTACATTGTCCTCTATAGAGTACACTTTACATTGACCTCTTGAGAGTACCCTTCACATTGACCTCTAGAGAGTACACTTTACATTGACCTCTAGAGATTACACTTTACACTGGCCTCTAAAGAATACACTTTACATTGGCCTCTAGAGAGTACACTTTACATTGGCCTCTAGAGAGTACAATTTACATTGACCTGTAGAGAGTACACTTTACATTGACCTCTAGAGAGTACACATTACATTGGCCTCTAGAGAGTGCACTTTACATTGGCCTCTAGAGAGTACACTTTACATTGGCCTCTAGAGAGTACACTTTGCATTGGCCTCTAGAGAGTACTCTTTACATTGGCCTCTAGAGAGTACACTTTACCTTGGCCTCTAGAGAGTACACTTTACATTGGCCTCTAGAGAGTACACTTTACATTGGCCTCTAGAGAGTACACTTTACATTGGCCTCTAGAGAGTACACTTTACATTGGCCTCTAGAGACTACACTTTACATTGGCCTCTAGAGAGTACACTTTACATTGACCTCTAGAGAGTACACATTACATTGGCCTCTAGAGAGTACACTTTACATTGACCTCTAGAGAGTACACTTTACATTGACCTCTAGAGAGTACACTTTACATTGACATCTAGAGAGTACACTTTACATGGCCTCTAGAGAGTACATTTTGCATTGGCCTCTAGAGAGTACACTTTACATTGGCCTCTAGAGAGTACACTTTACATTGGTCTCTAGAGAGTACACTTTACATTGGCCTCTAGAGAGTACACTTTACATTGGCCTCTAGAGAGTACACTTTACATTGGCCTCTAGAGAGTACACTTTACATTGGCCTCTAGAGAGTACACTTTACATTGGCCTCTAGAGAGTACCCTTTACGTTGGCCTCTAGAGAGTACACTTTACATTGGCCTCTAGAGAGTACACTTTGCATTGGCCTCTAGAGAGTACACTTTGCATTGGGCTCTAGAGAGTATACTTTACATTGGCCTCTAGCGAGTACATTTTACATTGGCCTCTAGAGAGTACACTTCACATTGGTCTGTAGAGAGTACACTTTACATTGGCCTCTAGAGAGTACACTTCACATTCGCCTCTAGAGAGTACACTTTACCTTGGCCTCTAGAGAGTACAGTTTACATTGGCCTCTAGAGAGTACACTTTACATTGGCCTCTAAAGAGTACACTTTACATTGGCCTCTAGAGAGTACACTTTACATTGGCCTCTAGAGACTACACTTTACATTGGCCTCTAGAGAGTACACTTTACATTGACCTCTAGAGAGTACACATTACATTGGCCTCTAGAGAGTACACTTTACATTGACCTCTAGAGAGTACACTTTACATTGACCTCTAGAGAGTACACTTTACATTGACCTCCAGAGAGTACACTTTTCATGGCCTCTAGAGAGTACATTTTACATTGGCCTCTAGAGAGTACACTTCACATTGGCCTCTAGAGAGTACACTTTACATTGGTCTCTAGAGAGTACACTTTACATTGGCCTCTAGAGAGTACACTTTACATTGGCCTCTAGAGAGTACACTTTGCATTGGCCTCTAGAGAGTACACTTTACATTGGCCTCTAGAGAGTACGCTGTACATTGGCCTCTAGAGAGTACAATTTACATTGGCCTCTAGAGAGTACACTTTGCATTGGCCTCTAGAGAGTACACTTTACATTGGCCTCTAGAGAGTACACTTCACATTGGTCTGTAGAGAGTACACTTTACATTGGCCTCTAGAGAGTACACTTCACATTGGCCTCTAGAGAGTACACTTCACATTGGCCTCTAGAGAGTACACTTTACATTGGCTTCTAGAGAGTACACTTTGCATTGGCCTCTAGAGAGTACACTTTGCATTGGCCTCTAGAAAGTACACTTTGCATTGGCCTCTAGAGAGTACACTTTACATTGGCCTCTAGAGAGTACACTTTACATTGGCCTCTAAAGAGTACACTTTGCATTGGCCTCTAGAGAGTACACTTTACATTGGCCTCTAGAGAGTACACTTTACATTGGCCTCTAGAGAGTACACTTTACATTGGCCTCTAGAGAGTACACTTTACATTGGCCTCTAGAGAGTACATTTTACCTTGGCCTCTAGAGAGTACACTTTACATTGGCCTCTAGAGAGTACACTTTATATTGACCTCTAGAGAGTACACTTTACATTGACCTCTAGAGAGTACACTTTACATGGCCTCTAGAGAGTACACTTTACATTGGCCTCTAGAGAGTACACGTTGCATTGGTCTCTAGAGAGTACACTTTACATTGGCCTCTAGAGAGTACACTTTACATTGGCCTCTAGAGAGTAAACTTTACATTGGCCTCTAGAGAGTACACTTTACATTGGCCTCTAGAGAGTACACTTTGCATTGGCCTCTAGGAAGTACACTTTGCATTGGCCTCTAGAGAGTACACTTTGCATTGGCCTCTAGAGAGTACACTTTACATTGGCCTCTAGAGAGTACACTTTACCCTGGCCTCTAGAGAGTACACTTTACCTTGGCCTCTAGAGAGTACACTTTATATTGGCATCTAGAGAGTACACTTTACATTGACCTCTAGAGAGTACACTTTACATTGACCTCTAGAGAGTACATTTTACATTGGCCTCTAGAGAGTACACTTTGCATTGGCCTCTAGAGAGTACACTTTACATTGGCCTCTAGAGAGTACACTTTACATTGGCCTCTAGAGAGTACACTTTGCATTGGCCTCTAGAGAGTACACTTTGCATTGGCCTCTAGAGAGTACACTTTGCATTGTCCTCTAGAGAGTACACTTTGCATTGGCCTCTAGAGAGTACACTTTACCCTGGCCTCTAGAGAGTACACTTTACCTTGGCCTCTAGAGAGTACACTTTATATTGGCATCTAGAGAGTACACTTTACATTGACCTCTAGAGAGTATACTTTACATTGACCTCTAGAGAGTACACTTTACATTGGCCTCTAGAGAGTACACTTCACATTGGCCTCTAGAGAGTACACTTTACATTGGCCTCTAGAGAGTACACTTTACATTGGCCTCTAGAGAGTACACTTTGCATTGGCCTCTAGAGAGTACACTTTGCAATGGCCTCTAGAGAGTACACTTTACATTGGCCTCTAGAGAGTACACTTTACATTGGCCTCTAGAGAGTACACTTTGCATTATCCTCTAGAGAGTACACTTTGCATTGGCCTCTAGAGAGTACACTTTACATTGACCTCTAGAGAGTACACTTTACCCTGGCCTCTAGAGAGTACACTTTTCCTTGGCCTCTAGAGAGTACACTTTACATTGGCCTCTAGAGAGTACACTTTACATTGGCCTCTAGAGAGTACACTTTACATTGGCCTCTAGAGAGTACACTTTACATTGGCCTCTAGAGAGTACACTTCACAATGGTCTCTAGACCGTACACTTTACATTGGCCTCTAGAGAGTACACTTTGCATTGGCCTCTAGAGAGTACACTTTGCATTGGCCTCTAGAGAGTACACTTTGCATTGGCCTCTAGAGAGTACACTTTAGATTGGCCTCTAGAGGGTACACTTTACATTGACCTCTAGAGAGTACACTTTACATGGCCTCTAGAGAGTACACGTTACATTGGCCTCTAGAGAGTACACGTTACATTGGCCTCTAGAGAGTACACTTTACATTGGCCTCTAGAGAGTACACTTTACATTGGCCTCTAGAGAGTACACTTTACATTGGCCTCTAGAGAGTACACTTTACATTGACCTCTAGAGAGTACACTTTACATTGGCCTCTAGAGAGTACACTTTACATTGACCTCTAGAGAGTACACTTTACATTGACATCTAGAGAGTACACTTTACATTGGCCTCTAGAGAGTACACTTTACATTGTCCTCTATAGAGTACACTTTACATTGACCTCTTGAGAGTACACTTCACATTGACCTCTAGAGAGTACACTTTACATTGACCTCTAGAGAGTACACTTTACACTGGCCTCTAGAGAATACACTTTACATTGGCCTCTAGAGAGTACACTTTACATTGGCCTCTAGAGAGTACACTTTACATTGACCTGTAGAGAGTACACTTTACATTGACCTCTAGAGAGTACACATTACATTGGCCTCTAGAGAGTGCACTTTACATTGGCCTCTAGAGAGTACACTTTACATTGGCCTCTAGAGAGTACACTTTGCATTGGCCTCTAGAGAGTACTCTTTACATTGGCCTCTAGAGAGTACACTTTACCTTGGCCTCTAGAGAGTACACTTTACATTGGCCTCTAGAGAGTACAGTTTACATTGGCCTCTAGAGAGTACACTTTACATTGGCCTCTAGAGAGTACACTTTACATTGGCCTCTAGAGACTACACTTTACATTGGCCTCTAGAGAGTACACTTTACATTGACCTCTAGAGAGTACACATTACATTGGCCTCTAGAGAGTACACTTTACATTGACCTCTAGAGAGTACACTTTACATTGACCTCTAGAGAGTACACTTTACATTGACATCTAGAGAGTACACTTTACATGGCCTCTAGAGAGTACATTTTGCATTGGCCTCTAGAGAGTACACTTTACATTGGCCTCTAGAGAGTACACTTTACATTGGTCTCTAGAGAGTACACTTTACATTGGCCTCTAGAGAGTACACTTTACATTGGCCTCTAGAGAGTACACTTTACATTGGCCTCTAGAGAGTACACTTTACATTGGCCTCTAGAGAGTACACGTTACATTGGCCTCTAGAGAGTACACGTTACATTGGCCTCTAGAGAGTACACTTTACATTGGCCTCTAGAGAGTACACTTTACATTGGCCTCTAGAGAGTACACTTTACATTGGCCTCTAGAGAGTACACTTTACATTGACCTCTAGAGAGTACACTTTACATTGGCCTCTAGAGAGTACACTTTACATTGACCTCTAGAGAGTACAATTTACATTGACCTCTAGAGAGTACACTTTACATTGGCCTCTAGAGAGTACACTTTACATTGTCCTCTATAGAGTACACTTTACATTGACCTCTTAAGAGTACACTTCACATTGACCTCTAGAGAGTACACTTTACATTGACCTCTAGAGAGTACACTTTACACTGGCCTCTAGAGAATACACTTTACATTGGCCTCTAGAGAGTACACTTTACATTGGCCTCTAGAGAGTACAATTTACATTGACCTGTAGAGAGTACACTTTACATTGACCTCTAGAGAGTACACATTACATTGGCCTCTAGAGAGTGCACTTTACATTGGCCTCTAGAGAGTACACTTTACATTGGCCTCTAGAGAGTACACTTTGCATTGGCCTCTAGAGAGTACTCTTTACATTGGCCTCTAGAGAGTACACTTTACCTTGGCCTCTAGAGAGTACACTTTACATTGGCCTCTAGAGAGTACACTTTACATTGGCCTCTAGAGAGTACACTTTACATTGGCCTCTAGAGAGTACACTTTGCATTGGCCTCTAGAGACTACACTTTACATTGGCCTCTAGGGAGTACACTTTACATTGACCTCTAGAGAGTACACATTACATTGGCCTCTAGAGAGTACACTTTACATTGACCTCTAGAGAGTACACTTTACATTGACCTCTAGAGAGTACACTTTACATTGACATCTAGAGAGTACACTTTACATGGCCTCTAGAGAGTACATTTTGCATTGGCCTCTAGAGAGTACACTTTACATTGGCCTCTAGAGAGTACACGTTACATTGTTCTCTAGAGAGTACACTTTACATTGGCCTCTAGAGAGTACACTTTACATTGGCCTCTAGAGAGTACACTTTACATTGGCCTCTAGAGAGTACACGTTACATTGGCCTCTAGAGAGTACACTTTACATTGGCCTCTAGAGAGTACCCTTTACGTTGGCCTCTAGAGAGTACACTTTACATTGGCCTCTAGAGAGTACACTTTGCATTGGCCTCTAGAGAGTACACTTTGCATTGGGCTCTAGAGAGTATACTTTACATTGGCCTCTAGCGAGTACATTTTACATTGGCCTCTAGAGAGTACACTTCACATTGGTCTGTAGAGAGTACACTTTACATTGGCCTCTAGAGAGTACACTTCACATTCGCCTCTAGAGAGTACACTTTACCTTGGCCTCTAGAGAGTACAGTTTACATTGGCCTCTAGAGAGTACACTTTACATTGGCCTCTAAAGAGTACACTTTACATTGGCCTCTAGAGAGTACACTTTACATTGGCCTCTAAAGAGTACACTTTGCATTGGCCTCTAGAGAGTACACTTTACATTGGCCTCTAGAGAGTACACTTTACATTGGCCTCTAGAGAGTACACTTTACATTGGCCTCTAGAGAGTACACTTTACATTGGCCTCTAGAGAGTACATTTTACCTTGGCCTCTAGAGAGTACACTTTACATTGGCCTCTAGAGAGTACACTTTATATTGACCTCTAGAGAGTACACTTTACATTGACCTCTAGAGAGTACACTTTACATGGCCTCTAGAGAGTACACTTTACATTGGCCTCTAGAGAGTACACGTTGCATTGGTCTCTAGAGAGTACACTTTACATTGGCCTCTAGAGAGTACACTTTACATTGGCCTCTAGAGAGTAAACTTTACATTGGCCTCTAGAGAGTACACTTTACATTGGCCTCTAGAGAGTACACTTTGCATTGGCCTCTAGGAAGTACACTTTGCATTGGCCTCTAGAGAGTACACTTTGCATTGGCCTCTAGAGAGTACACTTTACATTGGCCTCTAGAGAGTACACTTTACCCTGGCCTCTAGAGAGTACACTTTACCTTGGCCTCTAGAGAGTACACTTTATATTGGCATCTAGAGAGTACACTTTACATTGACCTCTAGAGAGTACACTTTACATTGACCTCTAGAGAGTACATTTTACATTGGCCTCTAGAGAGTACACTTTGCATTGGCCTCTAGAGAGTACACTTTACATTGGCCTCTAGAGAGTACACTTTACATTGGCCTCTAGAGAGTACACTTTGCATTGGCCTCTAGAGAGTACACTTTGCATTGGCCTCTAGAGAGTACACTTTGCATTGTCCTCTAGAGAGTACACTTTGCATTGGCCTCTAGAGAGTACACTTTACCCTGGCCTCTAGAGAGTACACTTTACCTTGGCCTCTAGAGAGTACACTTTATATTGGCATCTAGAGAGTACACTTTACATTGACCTCTAGAGAGTATACTTTACATTGACCTCTAGAGAGTACACTTTACATTGGCCTCTAGAGAGTACACTTCACATTGGCCTCTAGAGAGTACACTTTACATTGGCCTCTAGAGAGTACACTTTACATTGGCCTCTAGAGAGTACACTTTGCATTGGCCTCTAGAGAGTACACTTTGCAATGGCCTCTAGAGAGTACACTTTACATTGGCCTCTAGAGAGTACACTTTACATTGGCCTCTAGAGAGTACACTTTGCATTATCCTCTAGAGAGTACACTTTGCATTGGCCTCTAGAGAGTACACTTTACATTGACCTCTAGAGAGTACACTTTACCCTGGCCTCTAGAGAGTACACTTTTCCTTGGCCTCTAGAGAGTACACTTTACATTGGCCTCTAGAGAGTACACTTTACATTGGCCTCTAGAGAGTACACTTTACATTGGCCTCTAGAGAGTACACTTTACATTGGCCTCTAGAGAGTACACTTCACAATGGTCTCTAGACCGTACACTTTACATTGGCCTCTAGAGAGTACACTTTGCATTGGCCTCTAGAGAGTACACTTTGCATTGGCCTCTAGAGAGTACACTTTGCATTGGCCTCTAGAGAGTACACTTTAGATTGGCCTCTAGAGGGTACACTTTACATTGACCTCTAGAGAGTACACTTTACATGGCCTCTAGAGAGTACACGTTACATTGGCCTCTAGAGAGTACACGTTACATTGGCCTCTAGAGAGTACACTTTACATTGGCCTCTAGAGAGTACACTTTACATTGGCCTCTAGAGAGTACACTTTACATTGGCCTCTAGAGAGTACACTTTACATTGACCTCTAGAGAGTACACTTTACATTGGCCTCTAGAGAGTACACTTTACATTGACCTCTAGAGAGTACACTTTACATTGACATCTAGAGAGTACACTTTACATTGGCCTCTAGAGAGTACACTTTACATTGTCCTCTATAGAGTACACTTTACATTGACCTCTTGAGAGTACACTTCACATTGACCTCTAGAGAGTACACTTTACATTGACCTCTAGAGAGTACACTTTACACTGGCCTCTAGAGAATACACTTTACATTGGCCTCTAGAGAGTACACTTTACATTGGCCTCTAGAGAGTACACTTTACATTGACCTGTAGAGAGTACACTTTACATTGACCTCTAGAGAGTACACATTACATTGGCCTCTAGAGAGTGCACTTTACATTGGCCTCTAGAGAGTACACTTTACATTGGCCTCTAGAGAGTACACTTTGCATTGGCCTCTAGAGAGTACTCTTTACATTGGCCTCTAGAGAGTACACTTTACCTTGGCCTCTAGAGAGTACACTTTACATTGGCCTCTAGAGAGTACAGTTTACATTGGCCTCTAGAGAGTACACTTTACATTGGCCTCTAGAGAGTACACTTTACATTGGCCTCTAGAGACTACACTTTACATTGGCCTCTAGAGAGTACACTTTACATTGACCTCTAGAGAGTACACATTACATTGGCCTCTAGAGAGTACACTTTACATTGACCTCTAGAGAGTACACTTTACATTGACCTCTAGAGAGTACACTTTACATTGACATCTAGAGAGTACACTTTACATGGCCTCTAGAGAGTACATTTTGCATTGGCCTCTAGAGAGTACACTTTACATTGGCCTCTAGAGAGTACACTTTACATTGGTCTCTAGAGAGTACACTTTACATTGGCCTCTAGAGAGTACACTTTACATTGGCCTCTAGAGAGTACACTTTACATTGGCCTCTAGAGAGTACACTTTACATTGGCCTCTAGAGAGTACACGTTACATTGGCCTCTAGAGAGTACACGTTACATTGGCCTCTAGAGAGTACACTTTACATTGGCCTCTAGAGAGTACACTTTACATTGGCCTCTAGAGAGTACACTTTACATTGGCCTCTAGAGAGTACACTTTACATTGACCTCTAGAGAGTACACTTTACATTGGCCTCTAGAGAGTACACTTTACATTGACCTCTAGAGAGTACAATTTACATTGACCTCTAGAGAGTACACTTTACATTGGCCTCTAGAGAGTACACTTTACATTGTCCTCTATAGAGTACACTTTACATTGACCTCTTAAGAGTACACTTCACATTGACCTCTAGAGAGTACACTTTACATTGACCTCTAGAGAGTACACTTTACACTGGCCTCTAGAGAATACACTTTACATTGGCCTCTAGAGAGTACACTTTACATTGGCCTCTAGAGAGTACAATTTACATTGACCTGTAGAGAGTACACTTTACATTGACCTCTAGAGAGTACACATTACATTGGCCTCTAGAGAGTGCACTTTACATTGGCCTCTAGAGAGTACACTTTACATTGGCCTCTAGAGAGTACACTTTGCATTGGCCTCTAGAGAGTACTCTTTACATTGGCCTCTAGAGAGTACACTTTACCTTGGCCTCTAGAGAGTACACTTTACATTGGCCTCTAGAGAGTACACTTTACATTGGCCTCTAGAGAGTACACTTTACATTGGCCTCTAGAGAGTACACTTTGCATTGGCCTCTAGAGACTACACTTTACATTGGCCTCTAGGGAGTACACTTTACATTGACCTCTAGAGAGTACACATTACATTGGCCTCTAGAGAGTACACTTTACATTGACCTCTAGAGAGTACACTTTACATTGACCTCTAGAGAGTACACTTTACATTGACATCTAGAGAGTACACTTTACATGGCCTCTAGAGAGTACATTTTGCATTGGCCTCTAGAGAGTACACTTTACATTGGCCTCTAGAGAGTACACGTTACATTGTTCTCTAGAGAGTACACTTTACATTGGCCTCTAGAGAGTACACTTTACATTGGCCTCTAGAGAGTACACTTTACATTGGCCTCTAGAGAGTACACGTTACATTGGCCTCTAGAGAGTACACTTTACATTGGCCTCTAGAGAGTACCCTTTACGTTGGCCTCTAGAGAGTACACTTTACATTGGCCTCTAGAGAGTACACTTTGCATTGGCCTCTAGAGAGTACACTTTGCATTGGGCTCTAGAGAGTATACTTTACATTGGCCTCTAGCGAGTACATTTTACATTGGCCTCTAGAGAGTACACTTCACATTGGTCTGTAGAGAGTACACTTTACATTGGCCTCTAGAGAGTACACTTCACATTCGCCTCTAGAGAGTACACTTTACCTTGGCCTCTAGAGAGTACAGTTTACATTGGCCTCTAGAGAGTACACTTTACATTGGCCTCTAAAGAGTACACTTTACATTGGCCTCTAGAGAGTACACTTTACATTGGCCTCTAGAGACTACACTTTACATTGGCCTCTAGAGAGTACACTTTACATTGACCTCTAGAGAGTACACATTACATTGGCCTCTAGAGAGTACACTTTACATTGACCTCTAGAGAGTACACTTTACATTGACCTCTAGAGAGTACACTTTACATTGACCTCCAGAGAGTACACTTTTCATGGCCTCTAGAGAGTACATTTTACATTGGCCTCTAGAGAGTACACTTCACATTGGTCTGTAGAGAGTACACTTTACATTGGCCTCTAGAGAGTACACTTCACATTGGCCTCTAGAGAGTACACTTCACATTGGCCTCTAGAGAGTACACTTTACATTGGCTTCTAGAGAGTACACTTTGCATTGGCCTCTAGAGAGTACACTTTGCATTGGCCTCTAGAAAGTACACTTTGCATTGGCCTCTAGAGAGTACACTTTACATTGGCCTCTAGAGAGTACACTTTACATTGGCCTCTAAAGAGTACACTTTGCATTGGCCTCTAGAGAGTACACTTTACATTGGCCTCTAGAGAGTACACTTTACATTGGCCTCTAGAGAGTACACTTTACATTGGCCTCTAGAGAGTACACTTTACATTGGCCTCTAGAGAGTACATTTTACCTTGGCCTCTAGAGAGTACACTTTACATTGGCCTCTAGAGAGTACACTTTATATTGACCTCTAGAGAGTACACTTTACATTGACCTCTAGAGAGTACACTTTACATGGCCTCTAGAGAGTACACTTTACATTGGCCTCTAGAGAGTACACGTTGCATTGGTCTCTAGAGAGTACACTTTACATTGGCCTCTAGAGAGTACACTTTACATTGGCCTCTAGAGAGTAAACTTTACATTGGCCTCTAGAGAGTACACTTTACATTGGCCTCTAGAGAGTACACTTTGCATTGGCCTCTAGGAAGTACACTTTGCATTGGCCTCTAGAGAGTACACTTTGCATTGGCCTCTAGAGAGTACACTTTACATTGGCCTCTAGAGAGTACACTTTACCCTGGCCTCTAGAGAGTACACTTTACCTTGGCCTCTAGAGAGTACACTTTATATTGGCATCTAGAGAGTACACTTTACATTGACCTCTAGAGAGTACACTTTACATTGACCTCTAGAGAGTACACTTTACATTGGCCTCTAGAGAGTACACTTTGCATTGGCCTCTAGAGAGTACACTTTACATTGGCCTCTAGAGAGTACACTTTACATTGGCCTCTAGAGAGTACACTTTGCATTGGCCTCTAGAGAGTACACTTTGCATTGGCCTCTAGAGAGTACACTTTGCATTGTCCTCTAGAGAGTACACTTTGCATTGGCCTCTAGAGAGTACACTTTACCCTGGCCTCTAGAGAGTACACTTTACCTTGGCCTCTAGAGAGTACACTTTATATTGGCATCTAGAGAGTACACTTTACATTGACCTCTAGAGAGTATACTTTACATTGACCTCTAGAGAGTACACTTTACATTGGCCTCTAGAGAGTACACTTCACATTGGCCTCTAGAGAGTACACTTTACATTGGCCTCTAGAGAGTACACTTTACATTGGCCTCTAGAGAGTACACTTTGCATTGGCCTCTAGAGAGTACACTTTGCAATGGCCTCTAGAGAGTACACTTTACATTGGCCTCTAGAGAGTACACTTTACATTGGCCTCTAGAGAGTACACTTTGCATTATCCTCTAGAGAGTACACTTTGCATTGGCCTCTAGAGAGTACACTTTACATTGACCTCTAGAGAGTACACTTTACCCTGGCCTCTAGAGAGTACACTTTTCCTTGGCCTCTAGAGAGTACACTTTACATTGGCCTCTAGAGAGTACACTTTACATTGGCCTCTAGAGAGTACACTTTACATTGGCCTCTAGAGAGTACACTTTACATTGGCCTCTAGAGAGTACACTTCACAATGGTCTCTAGACCGTACACTTTACATTGGCCTCTAGAGAGTACACTTTGCATTGGCCTCTAGAGAGTACACTTTGCATTGGCCTCTAGAGAGTACACTTTGCATTGGCCTCTAGAGAGTACACTTTAGATTGGCCTCTAGAGGGTACACTTTACATTGACCTCTAGAGAGTACACTTTACATGGCCTCTAGAGAGTACACGTTACATTGGCCTCTAGAGAGTACACGTTACATTGGCCTCTAGAGAGTACACTTTACATTGGCCTCTAGAGAGTACACTTTACATTGGCCTCTAGAGAGTACACTTTACATTGGCCTCTAGAGAGTACACTTTACATTGACCTCTAGAGAGTACACTTTACATTGGCCTCTAGAGAGTGAAATTTACATTGACCTCTAGAGAGTACACTTTACATTGACATCTAGAGAGTACACTTTACATTGGCCTCTAGAGAGTACACTTTACATTGTCCTCTATAGAGTACACTTTACATTGACCTCTTGAGAGTACACTTCACATTGACCTCTAGAGAGTACACTTTACATTGACCTCTAGAGAGTACACTTTACACTGGCCTCTAGAGAATACACTTTACATTGGCCTCTAGAGAGTACACTTTACATTGGCCTCTAGAGAGTACACTTTACATTGACCTGTAGAGAGTACACTTTACATTGACCTCTAGAGAGTACACATTACATTGGCCTCTAGAGAGTGCACTTTACATTGGCCTCTAGAGAGTACACTTTACATTGGCCTCTAGAGAGTACACTTTGCATTGGCCTCTAGAGAGTACTCTTTACATTGGCCTCTAGAGAGTACACTTTACCTTGGCCTCTAGAGAGTACACTTTACATTGGCCTCTAGAGAGTACAGTTTACATTGGCCTCTAGAGAGTACACTTTACATTGGCCTCTAGAGAGTACACTTTACATTGGCCTCTAGAGACTACACTTTACATTGGCCTCTAGAGAGTACACTTTACATTGACCTCTAGAGAGTACACATTACATTGGCCTCTAGAGAGTACACTTTACATTGACCTCTAGAGAGTACACTTTACATTGACCTCTAGAGAGTACACTTTACATTGACATCTAGAGAGTACACTTTACATGGCCTCTAGAGAGTACATTTTGCATTGGCCTCTAGAGAGTACACTTTACATTGGCCTCTAGAGAGTACACTTTACATTGGTCTCTAGAGAGTACACTTTACATTGGCCTCTAGAGAGTACACTTTACATTGGCCTCTAGAGAGTACACTTTACATTGGCCTCTAGAGAGTACACTTTACATTGGCCTCTAGAGAGTACACGTTACATTGGCCTCTAGAGAGTACACGTTACATTGGCCTCTAGAGAGTACACTTTACATTGGCCTCTAGAGAGTACACTTTACATTGGCCTCTAGAGAGTACACTTTACATTGGCCTCTAGAGAGTACACTTTACATTGACCTCTAGAGAGTACACTTTACATTGGCCTCTAGAGAGTACACTTTACATTGACCTCTAGAGAGTACAATTTACATTGACCTCTAGAGAGTACACTTTACATTGGCCTCTAGAGAGTACACTTTACATTGTCCTCTATAGAGTACACTTTACATTGACCTCTTAAGAGTACACTTCACATTGACCTCTAGAGAGTACACTTTACATTGACCTCTAGAGAGTACACTTTACACTGGCCTCTAGAGAATACACTTTACATTGGCCTCTAGAGAGTACACTTTACATTGGCCTCTAGAGAGTACAATTTACATTGACCTGTAGAGAGTACACTTTACATTGACCTCTAGAGAGTACACATTACATTGGCCTCTAGAGAGTGCACTTTACATTGGCCTCTAGAGAGTACACTTTACATTGGCCTCTAGAGAGTACACTTTGCATTGGCCTCTAGAGAGTACTCTTTACATTGGCCTCTAGAGAGTACACTTTACCTTGGCCTCTAGAGAGTACACTTTACATTGGCCTCTAGAGAGTACACTTTACATTGGCCTCTAGAGAGTACACTTTACATTGGCCTCTAGAGAGTACACTTTACATTGGCCTCTAGAGACTACACTTTACATTGGCCTCTAGGGAGTACACTTTACATTGACCTCTAGAGAGTACACATTACATTGGCCTCTAGAGAGTACACTTTACATTGACCTCTAGAGAGTACACTTTACATTGACCTCTAGAGAGTACACTTTACATTGACATCTAGAGAGTACACTTTACATGGCCTCTAGAGAGTACATTTTGCATTGGCCTCTAGAGAGTACACTTTACATTGGCCTCTAGAGAGTACACGTTACATTGTTCTCTAGAGAGTACACTTTACATTGGCCTCTAGAGAGTACACTTTACATTGGCCTCTAGAGAGTACACTTTACATTGGCCTCTAGAGAGTACACTTTACATTGGCCTCTAGAGAGTACACTTTACATTGGCCTCTAGAGAGTACCCTTTACGTTGGCCTCTAGAGAGTACACTTTACATTGGCCTCTAGAGAGTACACTTTGCATTGGCCTCTAGAGAGTACACTTTGCATTGGCCTCTAGAGAGTATACTTTACATTGGCCTCTAGCGAGTACATTTTACATTGGCCTCTAGAGAGTACACTTCACATTGGTCTGTAGAGAGTACACTTTACATTGGCCTCTAGAGAGTACACTTCACATTGGCCTCTAGAGAGTACACTTTACCTTGGCCTCTAGAGAGTACAGTTTACTTTGGCCTCTAGAGAGTACACTTTACATTGGCCTCTAAAGAGTACACTTTACATTGGCCTCTAGAGAGTACACTTTACATTGGCCTCTAGAGACTACACTTTACATTGGCCTCTAGAGAGTACACTTTACATTGACCTCTAGAGAGTACACATTACATTGGCCTCTAGAGAGTACACTTTACATTGACCTCTAGAGAGTACACTTTACATTGACCTCTAGAGAGTACACTTTACATTGACCTCTAGAGAGTACACTTTTCATGGTCTCTAGAGAGTACATTTTACATTGGCCTCTAGAGAGTACACTTCACATTGACCTCTAGAGAGTACACTTTACATTGGTCTCTAGAGAGTACACTTTACATTGGCCTCTAGAGAGTACACTTTACATTGGCCTCTAGAGAGTACACTTTGCATTGGCCTCTAGAGAGTACACTTTACATTGGCCTCTAGAGAGTACGCTGTGCATTGGCCTCTAGAGAGTACAATTTACATTGGCCTCTAGAGAGTACACTTTGCATTGGCCTCTAGAGAGTACACTTTACATTGGCCTCTAGAGAGTACACTTCACATTGGTCTGTAGAGAGTACACTTTACATTGGCCTCTAGAGAGTACACTTCACATTGGCCTCTAGAGAGTACACTTCACATTGGCCTCTAGAGAGTACACTTTACATTGGCTTCTAGAGAGTACAATTTGCATTGGCCTCTAGAGAGTACACTTTGCATTGGCCTCTAGAAAGTACACTTTGCATTGGCCTCTAGAGAGTACACTTTACATTGGCCTCTAGAGAGTACACTTTACATTGGCCTCTAAAGAGTACACTTTGCATTGGCCTCTAGAGAGTACACTTTACATTGGCCTCTAGAGAGTACACTTTACATTGGCCTCTAGAGAGTACACTTTACATTGGCCTCTAGAGAGTACACTTTACATTGGCCTCTAGAGAGTACATTTTACCTTGGCCTCTAGAGAGTACACTTTACATTGGCCTCTAGAGAGTACACTTTACATTGACCTCTAGAGAGTACACTTTACATTGACCTCTAGAGAGTACACTTTACATGGCCTCTAGAGAGTACACGTTACATTGGCCTCTAGAGAGTACACGTTGCATTGGTCTCTAGAGAGTACACTTTACATTGGCCTCTAGAGAGTACACTTTACATTGGCCTCTAGAGAGTACACTTTACATTGGCCTCTAGAGAGTACACTTTACATTGGCCTCTAGAGAGTACACTTTGCATTGGCCTCTAGGAAGTACACTTTGCATTGGCCTCTAGAGAGTACACTTTGCATTGGCCTCTAGAGAGTACACTTTACATTGGCCTCTAGAGAGTACACTTTACCCTGGCCTCTAGAGAGTACACTTTACCTTGGCCTCTAGAGAGTACACTTTACATTGACCTCTAGAGAGTACACTTTACATTGACCTCTAGAGAGTACACTTTACATTGGCCTCTAGAGAGTACACTTCACATTGGCCTCTAGAGAGTACACTTTACATTGGCCTCTAGAGAGTACACTTTACATTGGCCTCTAGAGAGTACACTTTGCATTGGCTTCTAGAGAGTACACTTTACATTGGCCTCTAGAGAGTACACTTTACATTGGCCTCTAGAGAGTACACTTTGCATTGGCCTCTAGAGAGTACACTTTGCATTGGCCTCTAGAGAGTACACTTTGCATTGTCCTCTAGAGAGTACACTTTGCATTGTCCTCTAGAGAGTACACTTTACATTGGCCTCTAGAGAGTACACTTTACCCTGGCCTCTAGAGAGTACACTTTACCTTGGCCTCTAGAGAGTACACTTTATATTGGCATCTAGAGAGTACACTTTACATTGACCTCTAGAGAGTATACTTTACATTGACCTCTAGAGAGTACACTTTACATTGGCCTCTAGAGAGTACACTTCACATTGGCCTCTAGAGAGTACACTTTACATTGGCCTCTAGAGAGTACACTTTACATTGGCCTCTAGAGAGTACACTTTGCATTGGCCTCTAGAGAGTACACTTTGCATTGGCCTCTAGAGAGTACACTTTACATTGGCTTCAAGAGAGTACACTTTACATTGGCCTCTAGAGAGTACACTTTGCATTGGCCTCTAGAGAGTACACTTTCCATTGGCCTCTAGAGAGTACACTTTACATTGGCCTCTAGAGAGTACACTTTACCCTGGCCTCTATAGAGTACACTTTTCCTTGGCCTCTAGAGAGTACACTTTACATTGGCCTCTAGAGAGTACACTTTACATTGGCCTCTAGAGAGTACACTTTACATTGGCCTCTAGAGAGTAAACTTTACATTTGCCTCTAGAGAGTACACTTTACATTGGCCTCTAGAGAGTACACTTCACAATGGTCTCTAGACAGTACACTTTACATTGGCCTCTAGAGAGTACACTTCACATTGGCCTCTAGATAGTACACTTTACATTGGCCTCTAGGGAGTACACTTCACATTGGCCTCTAGAGAGTACACTTTACATTGGCCTCTAGAGAGTACACTTTGCATTGGCCTCTAGAGAGTACACTTTGCATTGGCCTCTAGAGAGTACACTTTGCATTGGCCTCTAGAGAGTACACTTTACATTGGCCTCTAGAAGGTACACTTTACATTGACCTCTAGAGAGTACACTTTACATGGCCTCTAGAGAGTACACGTTACATTGGCCTCTAGAGAGTACACGTTACATTGGCCTCTAGAGAGTACACTTTACATTGGCCTCTAGAGAGTACACTTTACATTGGCCTCTAGAGAGTACACTTTACATTGGCCTCTAGAGAGTACACTTTACATTGACCTCTAGAGAGTACACTTTACATTGGCCTCTAGAGAGTACACTTTACATTGACCTCTAGAGAGTACACTTTACTTTGACCTCTAGAGAGTACACTTTACATTGACCTCTAGAGAGTACACTTTACATTGTCCTCTATAGAGTACACTTTACATTGACCTCTTGAGAGTACACTTCACATTGACCTCTAGAGAGTACACTTTACATTGACCTCTAGAGAGTACACTTTACACTGGCCTCTAGAGAATACACTTTACATTGGCCTCTAGAGAGTACACTTTACATTGGCCTCTAGAGTGTACACTTCACATTGACCTGTAGAGAGTACACTTTACATTGACCTCTAGAGAGTACACATTACATTGGCCTCTAGAGAGTGCACTTTACATTGGCCTCTAGAGAGTACACTTTACATTGGCCTCTAGAGAGTACACTTTGCATTGGCCTCTAGAGAGTACTCTTTACATTGCCCTCTAGAGAGTACACTTTACCTTGGCCTCTAGAGAGTACAATTTACATTGGCCTCTAGAGAGTACACTTTGCATTGGCCTCCAGAGAGTACACTTTACATTGGTCTCTAGAGAGTACACTTCACATTGGTCTGCAGAGAGTACACTTTACATTGGCCTCTAGAGAGTACACTTCACATTGGCCTCTAGAGAGTACACTTCACATTGGCCTCTAGAGAGTACACTTTACATTGGCTTCTAGAGAGTACACTTTGCATTGGCCTCTAGAGAGTACACTTTGCATTGGCCTCTAGAAATTACACTTTGCATTGGCCTTTAGAGAGTACACTTTACATTGGCCTCTAGAGAGTACACTTTACATTGGCCTCTAAAGAGTACACTTTGCATTGGCCTTTAGAGAGTACACTTTACATTGGCCTCTAGAGAGTACACTTTACATTGGCCTCTAGAGAGCACACTTTACATTGGCCTCTAGAGAGTACACTTTACATTGGCCTCTAGAGAGTACATTTTACCTTGGCCTCTAGAGAGTACACTTTACATTGGCCTCTAGAGAGTACACTTTACATTGACCTCTAGAGAGTACACTTTACATTGACCTCTAGAGAGTACACTTTACATGGCCTCTAGAGAGTACACGTTACATTGGCCTCTAGAGAGTACACGTTGCATTGGTCTCTAGAGAGTACACTTTACATTGGCCTCTAGAGAGTACACTTTACATTGGCCTCTAGAGAGTACACTTTACATTGGCCTCTAGAGAGTACACTTTACATTGGCCTCTAGAGAGTACACTTTGCATTGGCCTCTAGGGAGTACACTTTGCATTGACCTCTAGAGAGTACACTTTGCATTGGCCTCTAGAGAGTACACTTTACATTGGCCTCTAGAGAGTACACTTTACCCTGGCCTCTAGAGAGTACACTTTACCCTGGCCTCTAGAGAGTACACTTTACCTTGGCCTCTAGAGAGTACACTTTATATTGGCATCTAGAGAGTACACTTTACATTGACCTCTAGAGAGTACACTTTACATTGACCTCTAGAGAGTACACTTTACATTGGCCTCTAGAGAGTACACTTTACATTGGCCTCTAGAGAGTACACTTTGCATTGGCCTCTAGGAAGTACACTTTGCATTGGCCTCTAGAGAGTACACTTTGCATTGGCCTCTAGAGAGTACACTTTACATTGGCCTCTAGAGAGTACACTTTACCCTGGCCTCTAGAGAGTACACTTTACCTTGGCCTCTAGAGAGTACACTTTATATTGGCATCTAGAGAGTACACTTTACATTGACCTCTAGAGAGTACACTTTACATTGACCTCTAGAGAGTACACTTTACATTGGCCTCTAGAGAGTACACTTCACATTGGCCTCTAGAGAGTACACTTTACATTGGCCTCTAGAGAGTACACTTTACATTGGCCTCTAGAGAGTACACTTTGCATTGGCTTCTAGAGAGTACACTTTACATTGGCCTCTAGAGAGTACACTTTACATTGGCCTCTAGAGAGTACACTTTGCATTGGCCTCTAGAGAGTACACTTTGCATTGGCCTCTAGAGAGTACACTTTGCATTGTCCTCTAGAGAGTACACTTTACATTGGCCTCTAGAGAGTACATTTTACCCTGGCCTCTAGAGAGTACACTTTACCTTGGCCTCTAGAGAGTACACTTTATATTGGCATCTAGAGAGTACACTTTACATTGACCTCTAGAGAGTATACTTTACATTGACCTCTAGAGAGTACACTTTACATTGGCCTCTAGAGAGTACACTTCACATTGGCCTCTAGAGAGTACACTTTACATTGGCCTCTAGAGAGTACACTTTACATTGGCCTCTAGAGAGTACACTTTGCATTGGCCTCTAGAGAGTACACTTTGCAATGGCCTCTAGAGAGTACACTTTACATTGGCCTCTAGAGAGTACACTTTCCATTGGCCTCTAGAGAGTACACTTTACATTGGCCTCTAGAGAGTACACTTTACCCTGGCCTCTATAGAGTACACTTTTCCTTGGCCTCTAGAGAGTACACTTTACATTGGCCTCTAGAGAGTACACTTTACATTGGCCTCTAGAGAGTACACTTTACATTGGCCTCTAGAGAGTAAACTTTACATTTGCCTCTAGAGAGTACACTTTACATTGGCCTCTAGAGAGTACACTTCACAATGGTCTCTAGACAGTACACTTTACATTGGCCTCTAGAGAGTACACTTCACATTGGCCTCTAGATAGTACACTTTACATTGGCCTCTAGGGAGTACACTTCACATTGGCCTCTAGAGAGTACACTTTACATTGGCCTCTAGAGAGTACACTTTGCATTGGCCTCTAGAGAGTACACTTTGCATTGGCCTCTAGAGAGTACACTTTGCATTGGCCTCTAGAGAGTACACTTTACATTGGCCTCTAGAAGGTACACTTTACATTGACCTCTAGAGAGTACACTTTACATGGCCTCTAGAGAGTACACGTTACATTGGCCTCTAGAGAGTACACGTTACATTGGCCTCTAGAGAGTACACTTTACATTGGCCTCTAGAGAGTACACTTTACATTGGCCTCTAGAGAGTACACTTTACATTGGCCTCTAGAGAGTACACTTTACATTGACCTCTAGAGAGTACACTTTACATTGGCCTCTAGAGAGTACACTTTACATTGACCTCTAGAGAGTACACTTTACTTTGACCTCTAGAGAGTACACTTTACATTGACCTCTAGAGAGTACACTTTACATTGTCCTCTATAGAGTACACTTTACATTGACCTCTTGAGAGTACACTTCACATTGACCTCTAGAGAGTACACTTTACATTGACCTCTAGAGAGTACACTTTACACTGGCCTCTAGAGAATACACTTTACATTGGCCTCTAGAGAGTACACTTTACATTGGCCTCTAGAGTGTACACTTCACATTGACCTGTAGAGAGTACACTTTACATTGACCTCTAGAGAGTACACATTACATTGGCCTCTAGAGAGTGCACTTTACATTGGCCTCTAGAGAGTACACTTTACATTGGCCTCTAGAGAGTACACTTTGCATTGGCCTCTAGAGAGTACTCTTTACATTGCCCTCTAGAGAGTACACTTTACCTTGGCCTCTAGAGAGTACAATTTACATTGGCCTCTAGAGAGTACACTTTGCATTGGCCTCCAGAGAGTACACTTTACATTGGTCTCTAGAGAGTACACTTCACATTGGTCTGCAGAGAGTACACTTTACATTGGCCTCTAGAGAGTACACTTCACATTGGCCTCTAGAGAGTACACTTCACATTGGCCTCTAGAGAGTACACTTTACATTGGCTTCTAGAGAGTACACTTTGCATTGGCCTCTAGAGAGTACACTTTGCATTGGCCTCTAGAAATTACACTTTGCATTGGCCTTTAGAGAGTACACTTTACATTGGCCTCTAGAGAGTACACTTTACATTGGCCTCTAAAGAGTACACTTTGCATTGGCCTTTAGAGAGTACACTTTACATTGGCCTCTAGAGAGTACACTTTACATTGGCCTCTAGAGAGCACACTTTACATTGGCCTCTAGAGAGTACACTTTACATTGGCCTCTAGAGAGTACATTTTACCTTGGCCTCTAGAGAGTACACTTTACATTGGCCTCTAGAGAGTACACTTTACATTGACCTCTAGAGAGTACACTTTACATTGACCTCTAGAGAGTACACTTTACATGGCCTCTAGAGAGTACACGTTACATTGGCCTCTAGAGAGTACACGTTGCATTGGTCTCTAGAGAGTACACTTTACATTGGCCTCTAGAGAGTACACTTTACATTGGCCTCTAGAGAGTACACTTTACATTGGCCTCTAGAGAGTACACTTTACATTGGCCTCTAGAGAGTACACTTTGCATTGGCCTCTAGGGAGTACACTTTGCATTGACCTCTAGAGAGTACACTTTGCATTGGCCTCTAGAGAGTACACTTTACATTGGCCTCTAGAGAGTACACTTTACCCTGGCCTCTAGAGAGTACACTTTACCCTGGCCTCTAGAGAGTACACTTTACCTTGGCCTCTAGAGAGTACACTTTATATTGGCATCTAGAGAGTACACTTTACATTGACCTCTAGAGAGTACACTTTACATTGACCTCTAGAGAGTACACTTTACATTGGCCTCTAGAGAGTACACTTTACATTGGCCTCTAGAGAGTACACTTTGCATTGGCCTCTAGGAAGTACACTTTGCATTGGCCTCTAGAGAGTACACTTTGCATTGGCCTCTAGAGAGTACACTTTACATTGGCCTCTAGAGAGTACACTTTACCCTGGCCTCTAGAGAGTACACTTTACCTTGGCCTCTAGAGAGTACACTTTATATTGGCATCTAGAGAGTACACTTTACATTGACCTCTAGAGAGTACACTTTACATTGACCTCTAGAGAGTACACTTTACATTGGCCTCTAGAGAGTACACTTCACATTGGCCTCTAGAGAGTACACTTTACATTGGCCTCTAGAGAGTACACTTTACATTGGCCTCTAGAGAGTACACTTTGCATTGGCTTCTAGAGAGTACACTTTACATTGGCCTCTAGAGAGTACACTTTACATTGGCCTCTAGAGAGTACACTTTGCATTGGCCTCTAGAGAGTACACTTTGCATTGGCCTCTAGAGAGTACACTTTGCATTGTCCTCTAGAGAGTACACTTTACATTGGCCTCTAGAGAGTACATTTTACCCTGGCCTCTAGAGAGTACACTTTACCTTGGCCTCTAGAGAGTACACTTTATATTGGCATCTAGAGAGTACACTTTACATTGACCTCTAGAGAGTATACTTTACATTGACCTCTAGAGAGTACACTTTACATTGGCCTCTAGAGAGTACACTTCACATTGGCCTCTAGAGAGTACACTTTACATTGGCCTCTAGAGAGTACACTTTACATTGGCCTCTAGAGAGTACACTTTGCATTGGCCTCTAGAGAGTACACTTTGCAATGGCCTCTAGAGAGTACACTTTACATTGGCCTCTAGAGAGTACACTTTACATTGGCCTCTAGAGAGTACACTTTGCATTGGCCTCTAGAGAGTACACTTTGCATTGGCCTCTAGAGAGTACACTTTACATTGGCCTCTAGAGAGTACACTTTACCCTGGCCTCTAGAGAGTACACTTTTCCTTGGCCTCTAGAGAGTACACTTTACATTGTCCTCTAGAGAGTACACTTTACATTGGCCTCTAGAGAGTACACTTTACATTGGCCTCTAGAGAGTACACTTTACATTTGCCTCTAGAGAGTACACTTTACATTGGCCTCTAGAGAGTACACTTCACAATGGTCTCTAGACAGTACACTTTACATTGGCCTCTAGAGAGTACACTTCACATTGGCCTCTAGATAGTACACTTTACATTGGCCTCTAGGGAGTACACTTCACATTGGCCTCTAGAGAATACACTTTACATTGGCCTCTAGAGAGTACACTTTACATTGGCCTCTAGAGAGTACACTTTGCATTGTCCTCTAGAGAGTACACTTTGCATTGGCCTCTAGAGAGTACACTTTACATTGGCCTCTAGAAGGTACACTTTACATTGACCTCTAGAGAGTACACTTTACATGGCCTCTAGAGAGTACACTTTACATTGGCCTCTAGAGAGTACACTTTACATTGGCCTCTAGAGAGTACACTTTACATTGACCTCTAGAGAGTACACTTTACATTGACCTCTAGAGAGTACACTTTACATTGGCCTCTAGAGAGTACACTTTACATTGTCCTCTATAGAGTACACTTTACATTGACCTCTTGAGAGTACACTTCACATTGACCTCTAGAGAATACACTTTACATTGACCTCTAGAGAGTACACTTTACACTGGCCTCTAGAGAATACACTTTACATTGGCCTCTAGAGAGTACACTTCACATTGGTCTGTAGAGAGTACACTTTACATTGGCCTCTAGAGAGTACACTTCACATTGGCCTCTAGAGAGTACACTTCACATTGGCCTCTAGAGAGTACACTTTACATTGGCTTCTAGAGAGTACACTTTGCATTGGCCTCTAGAGAGTACACTTTGCATTGGCCTCTAGAAAGTACACTTTGCATTGGCCTCTAGAGAGTACACTTTACATTGGCCTCTAGAGAGTACACTTTACATTGGTCTCTAAAGAGTACACTTTGCATTGGCCTCTAGAGAGTACACTTTACATTGGCCTCTAGAGAGTACACTTTACATTGGCCTCTAGAGAGCACACTTTACATTGGCCTCTAGAGAGTACACTTTACATTGGCCTCTAGAGAGTACATTTTACCTTGGCCTCTAGAGAGTACACTTTACATTGGCCTCTAGAGAGTACACTTTACATTGACCTCTAGAGAGTACACTTTACATTGACCTCTAGAGAGTACACTTTACATGGCCTCTAGAGAGTACACGTTACATTGGCCTCTAGAGAGTACACGTTGCATTGGTCTCTAGAGAGTACACTTTACATTGGCCTCTAGAGAGTACACTTTACATTGGCCTCTAGAGAGTACACGTTACATTGGCCTCTAGAGAGTACACTTTACATTGGCCTCTAGAGAGTACACTTTGCATTGGCCTCTAGGGAGTACACTTTGCATTGGCCTCTAGAGAGTACACTTTGCATTGGCCTCTAGAGAGTACACTTTACATTGGCCTCTAGAGAGTACACTTTACCCTGGCCTCTAGAGAGTACACTTTACCTTGGCCTCTAGAGAGTACACTTTATATTGGCATCTAGAGAGTACACTTTACATTGACCTCTAGAGAGTACACTTTACATTGACCTCTAGAGAGTACACTTTACATTGGCCTCTAGAGAGTACACTTCACATTGGCCTCTAGAGAGTACACTTTACATTGGCCTCTAGAGAGTACACTTTACATTGGCCTCTAGAGAGTACACTTTGCATTGGCCTCTAGAGAGTACACTTTACATTGGCCTCTAGAGAGTACACTTTACATTGGCCTCTAGAGAGTACACTTTGCATTGGCCTCTACAGAGTACACTTTGCATTGGCCTCTAGAGAGTACACTTTGCATTGTCCTCTAGAGAGTACACTTTACATTGGCCTCTAGAGAGTACACTTTACCCTGGCCTCTAGATAGTACACTTTACCTTGGCCTCTAGAGAGTACACTTTACATTGACCTCTAGAGAGTACACTTTACATTGGCCTCTAGAGAGTACACTTCACATTGGCCTCTAGAAAGTACACTTTACATTGGCCTCTAGAGAGTACACTTTACATTGGCCTCTAGAGAGTACACTTTGCATTGGCCTCTAGAGAGTACACTTTGCATTGGCCTCTAAAGAGTACACTTTACATTGGCCTCTAGAGAGTACACTTTACATTGGCCTCTAGAGAGTACACTTTGCATTGGCCTCTAGAGAGTACACTTTACATTGGCCTCTAGAGAGTACACTTTACATTGGCCTCTAGAGAGTACACTTTTCCTTGGTCTCTAGAGAGTACACTTTACATTGGCCTCTAGAGAGTACACTTTACATTGGCTTCTAGAGAGTACACTTTACATTGTCCTCTAGAGAGTACACTTTACATTTGCCTCTAGAGAGTACACTTTACATTGGCCTCTAGAGAGTACACTTCACAATGGTCTCTAGACAGTACACTTTACATTGGCCTCTAGAGAGTACACTTCACATTGGCCTCTAGATAGTACACTCTACATTGGCCTCTAGGGAGTACACTTCACATTGGCCTCTAGAGAGTACACTTTACATTGGCCTCTAGAGAGTACACTTAGCATTGGCCTCTAGAGAATACACTTTACATTGACCTCTAGAGAGTACACTTTACATTGGCCTCTAGAGAGTACACTTTACATTGACCTCTAGAGAGTACACTTTACATTGACCTCTAGAGAGTACACTTTACATTGGCCTCTAGAGAGTACACTTTACATTGGCCTCTAGAGAGTACACTTTACATTGGTCTCTAAAGAGTACACTTTGCATTGGCCTCTAGAGAGTACACTTTACATTGGCCTCTAGAGAGTACACTTTACATTGGCCTCTAGAGAGCACACTTTACATTGGCCTCTAGAGAGTACACTTTACATTGGCCTCTAGAGAGTACATTTTACCTTGGCCTCTAGAGAGTACACTTTACATTGGCCTCTAGAGAGTACACTTTACATTGACCTCTAGAGAGTACACTTTACATTGACCTCTAGAGAGTACACTTTACATGGCCTCTAGAGAGTACACGTTACATTGGCCTCTAGAGAGTACACGTTGCATTGGTCTCTAGAGAGTACACTTTACATTGGCCTCTAGAGAGTACACTTTACATTGGCCTCTAGAGAGTACACGTTACATTGGCCTCTAGAGAGTACACTTTACATTGGCCTCTAGAGAGTACACTTTGCATTGGCCTCTAGGGAGTACACTTTGCATTGGCCTCTAGAGAGTACACTTTGCATTGGCCTCTAGAGAGTACACTTTACATTGGCCTCTAGAGAGTACACTTTACCCTGGCCTCTAGAGAGTACACTTTACCTTGGCCTCTAGAGAGTACACTTTATATTGGCATCTAGAGAGTACACTTTACATTGACCTCTAGAGAGTACACTTTACATTGACCTCTAGAGAGTACACTTTACATTGGCCTCTAGAGAGTACACTTCACATTGGCCTCTAGAGAGTACACTTTACATTGGCCTCTAGAGAGTACACTTTACATTGGCCTCTAGAGAGTACACTTTGCATTGGCCTCTAGAGAGTACACTTTACATTGGCCTCTAGAGAGTACACTTTACATTGGCCTCTAGAGAGTACACTTTGCATTGGCCTCTACAGAGTACACTTTGCATTGGCCTCTAGAGAGTACACTTTGCATTGTCCTCTAGAGAGTACACTTTACATTGGCCTCTAGAGAGTACACTTTACCCTGGCCTCTAGATAGTACACTTTACCTTGGCCTCTAGAGAGTACACTTTACATTGACCTCTAGAGAGTACACTTTACATTGGCCTCTAGAGAGTACACTTCACATTGGCCTCTAGAAAGTACACTTTACATTGGCCTCTAGAGAGTACACTTTACATTGGCCTCTAGAGAGTACACTTTGCATTGGCCTCTAGAGAGTACACTTTGCATTGGCCTCTAAAGAGTACACTTTACATTGGCCTCTAGAGAGTACACTTTACATTGGCCTCTAGAGAGTACACTTTGCATTGGCCTCTAGAGAGTACACTTTACATTGGCCTCTAGAGAGTACACTTTACATTGGCCTCTAGAGAGTACACTTTTCCTTGGTCTCTAGAGAGTACACTTTACATTGGCCTCTAGAGAGTACACTTTACATTGGCTTCTAGAGAGTACACTTTACATTGGCCTCTAGAGAGTACACTTTACATTTGCCTCTAGAGAGTACACTTTACATTGGCCTCTAGAGAGTACACTTCACAATGGTCTCTAGACAGTACACTTTACATTGGCCTCTAGAGAGTACACTTCACATTGGCCTCTAGATAGTACACTCTACATTGGCCTCTAGGGAGTACACTTCACATTGGCCTCTAGAGAGTACACTTTACATTGGCCTCTAGAGAGTACACTTAGCATTGGCCTCTAGAGAATACACTTTACATTGACCTCTAGAGAGTACACTTTACATTGGCCTCTAGAGAGTACACTTTACATTGACCTCTAGAGAGTACACTTTACATTGACCTCTAGAGAGTACACTTTACATTGGCCTCTAGAGAGTACACTTTACATTGTCCTCTATAGAGTACACTTTACATTGACCTCTTGAGAGTACACTTTACATTGGCCTCTAGAGAGTACACTTTACATTGGCCTCTAGAGAGTACACTTTGCATTGGCCTCTAGAGAGTACTCTTTACATTGCCCTCTAGAGAGTACACTTTACCTTGGCCTCTAGAGAGTACAATTTACATTGGCCTCTAGAGAGTACACTTTGCACTGGCCTCTAGAGAGTACACTTTACATTGGCCTCTAGAGAGTACACTTTACATTGGCCTCTAGAGAGTACACTTCACATTGGTCTGTAGAGAGTACACTTTACATTGGCCTCTAGAGAGTACACTTCACATTGGCCTCTAGAGAGTACACTTTACATTGGCTTCTAGAGAGTACACTTTGCATTGGCCTCTAGAGAGTACACTTTGCATTGGCTTCTAGAAAGTACACTTTGCATTGGCCTCTAGAGAGTACACTTTACATTGGCCTCTAGAGAGTACACTTTACATTGGCCTCTAAAGAGTACACTTTGCATTGGCCTCTAGAGAGTACACTTTACATTGGCCTCTAGAGAGTACACTTTACATTGGCCTCTAGAGAGCACACTTTACATTGGCCTCTAGAGAGTACACTTTACATTGGCCTCTAGAGAGTACATTTTACCTTGGCCTCTAGAGAGTACACTTTACATTGGCCTCTAGAGAGTACACTTTACATTGACCTCTAGAGAGTACACTTTACATTGGCCTCTAGAGAGTACACTTTACATTGGCCTCTAGAGAGTACACTTTACATTGACCTCTAGAGAGTACACTTTACATTGGCCTCTAGAGAGTACACTTTACATTGACCTCTAGAGAGTACACTTTACATTGACCTCTAGAGAGTACACTTTACATTGACCTCTAGAGAGTACACTTTACATTGTCCTCTATAGAGTACACTTTACATTGACCTCTTGAGAGTACACTTCACATTGACCTCTAGAGAGTACACTTTACATTGACCTCTAGAGAGTACACTTTACACTGGCCTCTAGAGAATACACTTTACATTGGCCTCTAGAGAGTACACTTTACATTGGCCTCTAGAGAGTACACTTCACATTGACCTGTAGAGAGTACACTTTACATTGACCTCTAGAGAGTACACATTACATTGGCCTCTAGAGAGTGCACTTTACATTGGCCTCTAGAGAGTACACTTTACATTGGCCTCTAGAGAGTACACTTTGCATTGGCCTCTAGAGAGTACTCTTTACATTGCCCTCTAGAGAGTACACTTTACCTTGGCCTCTAGAGAGTACAATTTACATTGGCCTCTAGAGAGTACACTTTGCATTGGCCTCCAGAGAGTACACTTTACATTGGCCTCTAGAGAGTACACTTCACATTGGTCTGCAGAGAGTACACTTTACATTGGCCTCTAGAGAGTACACTTCACATTGGCCTCTAGAGAGTACACTTCACATTGGCCTCTAGAGAGTACACTTTACATTGGCTTCTAGAGAGTACACTTTGCATTGGCCTCTAGAGAGTACACTTTGCATTGGCCTCTAGAAATTGCACTTTGCATTGGCCTTTAGAGAGTACACTTTACATTGGCCTCTAGAGAGTACACTTTACATTGGCCTCTAAAGAGTACACTTTGCATTGGCCTTTAGAGAGTACACTGTACATTGGCCTCTAGAGAGTACGCTGTGCATTGGCCTCTAGAGAGTACAATTTACATTGGCCTCTAGAGAGTACACTTTGCATTGGCCTCTAGAGAGTACACTTTACATTGGCCTCTAGAGAGTACACTTCACATTGGTCTGTAGAGAGTACACTTTACATTGGCCTCTAGAGAGTACACTTCACATTGGCCTCTAGAGAGTACACTTCACATTGGCCTCTAGAGAGTACACTTTACATTGGCTTCTAGAGAGTACAATTTGCATTGGCCTCTAGAGAGTACACTTTGCATTGGCCTCTAGAAAGTACACTTTGCATTGGCCTCTAGAGAGTACACTTTACATTGGCCTCTAGAGAGTACACTTTACATTGGCCTCTAAAGAGTACACTTTGCATTGGCCTCTAGAGAGTACACTTTACATTGGCCTCTAGAGAGTACACTTTACATTGGCCTCTAGAGAGTACACTTTACATTGGCCTCTAGAGAGTACACTTTACATTGGCCTCTAGAGAGTACATTTTACCTTGGCCTCTAGAGAGTACACTTTACATTGGCCTCTAGAGAGTACACTTTACATTGACCTCTAGAGAGTACACTTTACATTGACCTCTAGAGAGTACACTTTACATGGCCTCTAGAGAGTACACGTTACATTGGCCTCTAGAGAGTACACGTTGCATTGGTCTCTAGAGAGTACACTTTACATTGGCCTCTAGAGAGTACACTTTACATTGGCCTCTAGAGAGTACACTTTACATTGGCCTCTAGAGAGTACACTTTACATTGGCCTCTAGAGAGTACACTTTGCATTGGCCTCTAGGAAGTACACTTTGCATTGGCCTCTAGAGAGTACACTTTGCATTGGCCTCTAGAGAGTACACTTTACATTGGCCTCTAGAGAGTACACTTTACCCTGGCCTCTAGAGAGTACACTTTACCTTGGCCTCTAGAGAGTACACTTTATATTGGCATCTAGAGAGTACACTTTACATTGACCTCTAGAGAGTACACTTTACATTGACCTCTAGAGAGTACACTTTACATTGGCCTCTAGAGAGTACACTTCACATTGGCCTCTAGAGAGTACACTTTACATTGGCCTCTAGAGAGTACACTTTACATTGGCCTCTAGAGAGTACACTTTGCATTGGCCTCTAGAGAGTACACTTTACATTGGCCTCTAGAGAGTACACTTTACATTGGCCTCTAGAGAGTACACTTTGCATTGGCCTCTAGAGAGTACACTTTGCATTGGCCTCTAGAGAGTACACTTTGCATTGTCCTCTAGAGAGTACACTTTACATTGGCCTCTAGAGAGTACACTTTACCCTGGCCTCTAGAGAGTACACTTTACCTTGGCCTCTAGAGAGTACACTTTATATTGGCATCTAGAGAGTACACTTTACATTGACCTCTAGAGAGTATACTTTACATTGACCTCTAGAGAGTACACTTTGCATTGGCTTCTAGAAAGTACACTTTGCATTGGCCTCTAGAGAGTACACTTTACATTGGCCTCTAGAGAGTACACTTTACATTGGCCTCTAAAGAGTACACTTTGCATTGGCCTCTAGAGAGTACACTTTACATTGGCCTCTAGAGAGTACACTTTACATTGGCCTCTAGAGAGCACACTTTACATTGGCCTCTAGAGAGTACACTTTACATTGGCCTCTAGAGAGTACATTTTACCTTGGCCTCTAGAGAGTACACTTTACATTGGCCTCTAGAGAGTACACTTTACATTGACCTCTAGAGAGTACACTTTACATTGGCCTCTAGAGAGTACACTTTACATTGGCCTCTAGAGAGTACACTTTACATTGACCTCTAGAGAGTACACTTTACATTGGCCTCTAGAGAGTACACTTTACATTGACCTCTAGAGAGTACACTTTACATTGACCTCTAGAGAGTACACTTTACATTGACCTCTAGAGAGTACACTTTACATTGTCCTCTATAGAGTACACTTTACATTGACCTCTTGAGAGTACACTTCACATTGACCTCTAGAGAGTACACTTTACATTGACCTCTAGAGAGTACACTTTACACTGGCCTCTAGAGAATACACTTTACATTGGCCTCTAGAGAGTACACTTTACATTGGCCTCTAGAGAGTACACTTCACATTGACCTGTAGAGAGTACACTTTACATTGACCTCTAGAGAGTACACATTACATTGGCCTCTAGAGAGTGCACTTTACATTGGCCTCTAGAGAGTACACTTTACATTGGCCTCTAGAGAGTACACTTTGCATTGGCCTCTAGAGAGTACTCTTTACATTGCCCTCTAGAGAGTACACTTTACCTTGGCCTCTAGAGAGTACAATTTACATTGGCCTCTAGAGAGTACACTTTGCATTGGCCTCCAGAGAGTACACTTTACATTGGCCTCTAGAGAGTACACTTCACATTGGTCTGCAGAGAGTACACTTTACATTGGCCTCTAGAGAGTACACTTCACATTGGCCTCTAGAGAGTACACTTCACATTGGCCTCTAGAGAGTACACTTTACATTGGCTTCTAGAGAGTACACTTTGCATTGGCCTCTAGAGAGTACACTTTGCATTGGCCTCTAGAAATTGCACTTTGCATTGGCCTTTAGAGAGTACACTTTACATTGGCCTCTAGAGAGTACACTTTACATTGGCCTCTAAAGAGTACACTTTGCATTGGCCTTTAGAGAGTACACTGTACATTGGCCTCTAGAGAGTACGCTGTGCATTGGCCTCTAGAGAGTACAATTTACATTGGCCTCTAGAGAGTACACTTTGCATTGGCCTCTAGAGAGTACACTTTACATTGGCCTCTAGAGAGTACACTTCACATTGGTCTGTAGAGAGTACACTTTACATTGGCCTCTAGAGAGTACACTTCACATTGGCCTCTAGAGAGTACACTTCACATTGGCCTCTAGAGAGTACACTTTACATTGGCTTCTAGAGAGTACAATTTGCATTGGCCTCTAGAGAGTACACTTTGCATTGGCCTCTAGAAAGTACACTTTGCATTGGCCTCTAGAGAGTACACTTTACATTGGCCTCTAGAGAGTACACTTTACATTGGCCTCTAAAGAGTACACTTTGCATTGGCCTCTAGAGAGTACACTTTACATTGGCCTCTAGAGAGTACACTTTACATTGGCCTCTAGAGAGTACACTTTACATTGGCCTCTAGAGAGTACACTTTACATTGGCCTCTAGAGAGTACATTTTACCTTGGCCTCTAGAGAGTACACTTTACATTGGCCTCTAGAGAGTACACTTTACATTGACCTCTAGAGAGTACACTTTACATTGACCTCTAGAGAGTACACTTTACATGGCCTCTAGAGAGTACACGTTACATTGGCCTCTAGAGAGTACACGTTGCATTGGTCTCTAGAGAGTACACTTTACATTGGCCTCTAGAGAGTACACTTTACATTGGCCTCTAGAGAGTACACTTTACATTGGCCTCTAGAGAGTACACTTTACATTGGCCTCTAGAGAGTACACTTTGCATTGGCCTCTAGGAAGTACACTTTGCATTGGCCTCTAGAGAGTACACTTTGCATTGGCCTCTAGAGAGTACACTTTACATTGGCCTCTAGAGAGTACACTTTACCCTGGCCTCTAGAGAGTACACTTTACCTTGGCCTCTAGAGAGTACACTTTATATTGGCATCTAGAGAGTACACTTTACATTGACCTCTAGAGAGTACACTTTACATTGACCTCTAGAGAGTACACTTTACATTGGCCTCTAGAGAGTACACTTCACATTGGCCTCTAGAGAGTACACTTTACATTGGCCTCTAGAGAGTACACTTTACATTGGCCTCTAGAGAGTACACTTTGCATTGGCCTCTAGAGAGTACACTTTACATTGGCCTCTAGAGAGTACACTTTACATTGGCCTCTAGAGAGTACACTTTGCATTGGCCTCTAGAGAGTACACTTTGCATTGGCCTCTAGAGAGTACACTTTGCATTGTCCTCTAGAGAGTACACTTTACATTGGCCTCTAGAGAGTACACTTTACCCTGGCCTCTAGAGAGTACACTTTACCTTGGCCTCTAGAGAGTACATTTTATATTGGCATCTAGAGAGTACACTTTACATTGACCTCTAGAGAGTATACTTTACATTGACCTCTAGAGAGTACACTTTACATTGGCCTCTAGAGAGTACACTTCACATTGGCCTCAAGAGAGTACACTTTACATTGGCCTCTAGAGAGTACACTTTACATTGGCCTCTAGAGAGTACACTTTGCATTGGCCTCTAGAGAGTACACTTTGCATTGGCCTCTAGAGAGTACACTTTACATTGGCTTCAAGAGAGTACACTTTACATTGGCCTCTAGAGAGTACACTTTGCATTGGCCTCTAGAGAGTACACTTTCCATTGGCCTCTAGAGAGTACACTTTACATTGGCCTCTAGAGAGTACACTTTACCCTGGCCTCTATAGAGTACACTTTTCCTTGGCCTCTAGAGAGTACACTTTACATTGGCCTCTAGAGAGTACACTTTACATTGGCCTCTAGAGAGTACACTTTACATTGGCCTCTAGAGAGTACACTTTACATTTGCCTCTAGAGAGTACACTTTACATTGGCCTCTAGAGAGTACACTTCACAATGGTCTCTAGACAGTACACTTTACATTGGCCTCTAGAGAGTACACTTCACATTGGCCTCTAGATAGTACACTTTACATTGGCCTCTAGGGAGTACACTTCACATTGGCCTCTAGAGAGTACACTTTACATTGGCCTCTAGAGAGTACACTTTGCATTGGCCTCTAGAGAGTACACTTTGCATTGGCCTCTAGAGAGTACACTTTGCATTGGCCTCTAGAGAGTACACTTTACATTGGCCTCTAGAAGGTACACTTTACAATGACCTCTAGAGAGTACACTTTACATGGCCTCTAGAGAGTACACGTTACATTGGCCTCTAGAGAGTACACGTTACATTGGCCTCTAGAGAGTACACTTTACATTGGCCTCTAGAGAGTACACTTTACATTGGCCTCTAGAGAGTACACTTTACATTGGCCTCTAGAGAGTACACTTTACATTGACCTCTAGAGAGTACACTTTACATTGGCCTCTAGAGAGTACACTTTACATTGACCTCTAGAGAGTACACTTTACATTGACCTCTAGAGAGTACACTTTACATTGACCTCTAGAGAGTACACTTTACATTGTCCTCTATAGAGTACACTTTACATTGACCTCTTGAGAGTACACTTCACATTGACCTCTAGAGAGTACACTTTACATTGACCTCTAGAGAGTACACTTTACACTGGCCTCTAGAGAATACACTTTACATTGGCCTCTAGAGAGTACACTTTACATTGGCCTCTAGAGAGTACACTTCACATTGACCTGTAGAGAGTACACTTTACATTGACCTCTAGAGAGTACACATTACATTGGCCTCTAGAGAGTGCACTTTACATTGGCCTCTAGAGAGTACACTTTACATTGGCCTCTAGAGAGTACACTTTGCATTGGCCTCTAGAGAGTACTCTTTACATTGCCCTCTAGAGAGTACACTTTACCTTGGCCTCTAGAGAGTACAATTTACATTGGCCTCTAGAGAGTACACTTTGCATTGGCCTCCAGAGAGTACACTTTACATTGGCCTCTAGAGAGTACACTTCACATTGGTCTGCAGAGAGTACACTTTACATTGGCCTCTAGAGAGTACACTTCACATTGGCCTCTAGAGAGTACACTTCACATTGGCCTCTAGAGAGTACACTTTACATTGGCTTCTAGAGAGTACACTTTGCATTGGCCTCTAGAGAGTACACTTTGCATTGGCCTCTAGAAATTACACTTTGCATTGGCCTTTAGAGAGTACACTTTACATTGGCCTCTAGAGAGTACACTTTACATTGGCCTCTAAAGAGTACACTTTGCATTGGCCTTTAGAGAGTACACTTTACATTGGCCTCTAGAGAGTACACTTTACATTGGCCTCTAGAGAGCACACTTTACATTGGCCTCTAGAGAGTACACTTTACATTGGCCTCTAGAGAGTACATTTTACCTTGGCCTCTAGAGAGTACACTTTACATTGGCCTCTAGAGAGTACACTTTACATTGACCTCTAGAGAGTACACTTTACATTGACCTCTAGAGAGTACACTTTACATGGCCTCTAGAGAGTACACGTTACATTGGCCTCTAGAGAGTACACGTTGCATTGGTCTCTAGAGAGTACACTTTACATTGGCCTCTAGAGAGTACACTTTACATTGGCCTCTAGAGAGTACACTTTACATTGGCCTCTAGAGAGTACACTTTACATTGGCCTCTAGAGAGTACACTTTGCATTGGCCTCTAGGGAGTACACTTTGCATTGACCTCTAGAGAGTACACTTTGCATTGGCCTCTAGAGAGTACACTTTACATTGGCCTCTAGAGAGTACACTTTACCCTGGCCTCTAGAGAGTACACTTTACCCTGGCCTCTAGAGAGTACACTTTACCTTGGCCTCTAGAGAGTACACTTTATATTGGCATCTAGAGAGTACACTTTACATTGACCTCTAGAGAGTACACTTTACATTGACCTCTAGAGAGTACACTTTACATTGGCCTCTAGAGAGTACACTTTACATTGGCCTCTAGAGAGTACACTTTGCATTGGCCTCTAGGAAGTACACTTTGCATTGGCCTCTAGAGAGTACACTTTGCATTGGCCTCTAGAGAGTACACTTTACATTGGCCTCTAGAGAGTACACTTTACCCTGGCCTCTAGAGAGTACACTTTACCTTGGCCTCTAGAGAGTACACTTTATATTGGCATCTAGAGAGTACACTTTACATTGACCTCTAGAGAGTACACTTTACATTGACCTCTAGAGAGTACACTTTACATTGGCCTCTAGAGAGTACACTTCACATTGGCCTCTAGAGAGTACACTTTACATTGGCCTCTAGAGAGTACACTTTACATTGGCCTCTAGAGAGTACACTTTGCATTGGCTTCTAGAGAGTACACTTTACATTGGCCTCTAGAGAGTACACTTTACATTGGCCTCTAGAGAGTACACTTTGCATTGGCCTCTAGAGAGTACACTTTGCATTGGCCTCTAGAGAGTACACTTTGCATTGTCCTCTAGAGAGTACACTTTACATTGGCCTCTAGAGAGTACATTTTACCCTGGCCTCTAGAGAGTACACTTTACCTTGGCCTCTAGAGAGTACACTTTATATTGGCATCTAGAGAGTACACTTTACATTGACCTCTAGAGAGTATACTTTACATTGACCTCTAGAGAGTACACTTTACATTGGCCTCTAGAGAGTACACTTCACATTGGCCTCTAGAGAGTACACTTTACATTGGCCTCTAGAGAGTACACTTTACATTGGCCTCTAGAGAGTACACTTTGCATTGGCCTCTAGAGAGTACACTTTGCAATGGCCTCTAGAGAGTACACTTTACATTGGCCTCTAGAGAGTACACTTTACATTGGCCTCTAGAGAGTACACTTTGCATTGGCCTCTAGAGAGTACACTTTGCATTGGCCTCTAGAGAGTACACTTTACATTGGCCTCTAGAGAGTACACTTTACCCTGGCCTCTAGAGAGTACACTTTTCCTTGGCCTCTAGAGAGTACACTTTACATTGTCCTCTAGAGAGTACACTTTACATTGGCCTCTAGAGAGTACACTTTACATTGGCCTCTAGAGAGTACACTTTACATTTGCCTCTAGAGAGTACACTTTACATTGGCCTCTAGAGAGTACACTTCACAATGGTCTCTAGACAGTACACTTTACATTGGCCTCTAGAGAGTACACTTCACATTGGCCTCTAGATAGTACACTTTACATTGGCCTCTAGGGAGTACACTTCACATTGGCCTCTAGAGAATACACTTTACATTGGCCTCTAGAGAGTACACTTTACATTGGCCTCTAGAGAGTACACTTTGCATTGGCCTCTAGAGAGTACACTTTGCATTGGCCTCTAGAGAGTACACTTTACATTGGCCTCTAGAAGGTACACTTTACATTGACCTCTAGAGAGTACACTTTACATGGCCTCTAGAGAGTACACGTTACATTGGCCTCTAGAGAGTACACGTTACATTGGCCTCTAGAGAGTACACTTTACATTGGCCTCTAGAGAGTACACTTTACATTGGCCTCTAGAGAGTACACTTTACATTGACCTCTAGAGAGTACACTTTACATTGGCCTCTAGAGAGTACACTTTACATTGACCTCTAGAGAGTACACTTTACATTGACCTCTAGAGAGTACACTTTACATTGGCCTCTAGAGAGTACACTTTACATTGTCCTATATAGAGTACACTTTACATTGACCTCTTGAGAGTACACTTCACATTGACCTCTAGAGAATACACTTTACATTGGCCTCTAGAGAGTACACTTCACATTGGTCTGTAGAGAGTACACTTTACATTGGCCTCTAGAGAGTACACTTCACATTGGCCTCTAGAGAGTACACTTCACATTGGCCTCTAGAGAGTACACTTTACATTGGCTTCTAGAGAGTACACTTTGCATTGGCCTCTAGAGAGTACACTTTGCATTGGCCTCTAGAAAGTACACTTTGCATTGGCCTCTAGAGAGTACACTTTACATTGGCCTCTAGAGAGTACACTTTACATTGGTCTCTAAAGAGTACACTTTGCATTGGCCTCTAGAGAGTACACTTTACATTGGCCTCTAGAGAGTACACTTTACATTGGCCTCTAGAGAGCACACTTTACATTGGCCTCTAGAGAGTACACTTTACATTGGCCTCTAGAGAGTACATTTTACCTTGGCCTCTAGAGAGTACACTTTACATTGGCCTCTAGAGAGTACACTTTACATTGACCTCTAGAGAGTACACTTTACATTGACCTCTAGAGAGTACACTTTACATGGCCTCTAGAGAGTACACGTTACATTGGCCTCTAGAGAGTACCCGTTGCATTGGTCTCTAGAGAGTACACTTTACATTGGCCTCTAGAGAGTACACTTTACATTGGCCTCTAGAGAGTACACTTTACATTGGCCTCTAGAGAGTACACTTTACATTGGCCTCTAGAGAGTACACTTTGCATTGGCCTCTAGGGAGTACACTTTGCATTGGCCTCTAGAGAGTACACTTTGCATTGGCCTCTAGAGAGTACACTTTACATTGGCCTCTAGAGAGTACACTTTACCCTGGCCTCTAGAGAGTACACTTTACCTTGGCCTCTAGAGAGTACACTTTATATTGGCATCTAGAGAGTACACTTTACATTGACCTCTAGAGAGTACACTTTACATTGACCTCTAGAGAGTACACTTTACATTGGCCTCTAGAGAGTACACTTCACATTGGCCTCTAGAGAGTACACTTTACATTGGCCTCTAGAGAGTACACTTTACATTGGCCTCTAGAGAGTACACTTTGCATTGGCCTCTAGAGAGTACACTTTACATTGGCCTCTAGAGAGTACACTTTACATTGGCCTCTAGAGAGTACACTTTGCATTGGCCTCTACAGAGTACACTTAGCATTGGCCTCTAGAGAGTACACTTTGCATTGTCCTCTAGAGAGTACACTTTACATTGGCCTCTAGAGAGTACACTTTACCCTGGCCTCTAGATAGTACACTTTACCTTGGCCTCTAGAGAGTACACTTTACATTGACCTCTAGAGAGTACACTTTACATTGGCCTCTAGAGAGTACACTTCACATTGGCCTCTAGAAAGTACACTTTACATTGGCCTCTAGAGAGTACACTTTACATTGGCCTCTAGAGAGTACACTTTGCATTGGCCTCTAGAGAGTACACTTTGCATTGGCCTCTAAAGAGTACACTTTACATTGGCCTCTAGAGAGTACACTTTACATTGGCCTCTAGAGAGTACACTTTGCATTGGCCTCTAGAGAGTACACTTTACATTGGCCTCTAGAGAGTACACTTTACCCTGGCCTCTAGAGAGTACACTTTTCCTTGGCCTCTAGAGAGTACACTTTACATTGGCCTCTAGAGAGTACACTTTACATTGGCTTCTAGAGAGTACACTTTACATTGGCCTCTAGAGAGTACACTTTACATTTGCCTCTAGAGAGTACACTTTACATTGGCCTCTAGAGAGTACACTTCACAATGGTCTCTAGACAGTACACTTTACATTGGCCTCTAGAGAGTACACTTCACATTGGCCTCTAGATAGTACACTCTACATTGGCCTCTAGGGAGTACACTTCACATTGGCCTCTAGAGAGTACACTTTACATTGGCCTCTAGAGAGTACACTTAGCATTGGCCTCTAGAGAATACACTTTACATTGACCTCTAGAGAGTATACTTTACATTGGCCTCTAGAGAGTACACTTTACATTGACCTCTAGAGAGTACACTTTACATTGACCTCTAGAGAGTACACTTTACATTGGCCTCTAGAGAGTACACTTTACATTGTCCTCTATAGAGTACACTTTACATTGACCTCTTGAGAGTACACTTTACATTGGCCTCTAGAGAGTACACTTTACATTGGCCTCTAGAGAGTACACTTTGCATTGGCCTCTAGAGAGTACTCTTTACATTGCCCTCTAGAGAGTACACTTTACCTTGGCCTCTAGAGAGTACAATTTACATTGGCCTCTAGAGAGTACACTTTGCACTGGCCTCTAGAGAGTACACTTTACATTGGCCTCTAGAGAGTACACTTTACATTGGCCTCTAGAGAGTACACTTCACATTGGTCTGTAGAGAGTACACTTTACATTGGCCTCTAGAGAGTACACTTCACATTGGCCTCTAGAGAGTACACTTCACATTGGCCTCTAGAGAGTACACTTTACATTGGCTTCTAGAGAGTACACTTTGCATTGGCCTCTAGAGAGTACACTTTGCATTGGCTTCTAGAAAGTACACTTTGCATTGGCCTCTAGAGAGTACACTTTACATTGGCCTCTAGAGAGTACACTTTACATTGGCCTCTAAAGAGTACACTTTGCATTGGCCTCTAGAGAGTACACTTTATATTGGCCTCTAGAGAGTACACTTTACATTGGCCTCTAGAGAGCACACTTTACATTGGCCTCTAGAGAGTACACTTTACATTGGCCTCTAGAGAGTACATTTTACCTTGGCCTCTAGAGAGTACACTTTACATTGGCCTCTAGAGAGTACACTTTACATTGACCTCTAGAGAGTACACTTTACATTGGCCTCTAGAGAGTACACTTTACATTGGCCTCTAGAGAGTACACTTTACATTGACCTCTAGAGAGTACACTTTACATTGGCCTCTAGAGAGTACACTTTACATTGACCTCTAGAGAGTACACTTTACATTGACCTCTAGAGAGTACACTTTACATTGACCTCTAGAGAGTACACTTTACATTGTCCTCTATAGAGTACACTTTACATTGACCTCTTGAGAGTACACTTCACATTGACCTCTAGAGAGTACACTTTACATTGACCTCTAGAGAGTACACTTTACACTGGCCTCTAGAGAATACACTTTACATTGGCCTCTAGAGAGTACACTTTACATTGGCCTCTAGAGAGTACACTTCACATTTACCTGTAGAGAGTACACTTTACATTGACCTCTAGAGAGTACACATTACATTGGCCTCTAGAGAGTGCACTTTACATTGGCCTCTAGAGAGTACACTTTACATTGGCCTCTAGAGAGTACACTTTGCATTGGCCTCTAGAGAGTACTCTTTACATTGCCCTCTAGAGAGTACACTTTACCTTGGCCTCTAGAGAGTACAATTTACATTGGCCTCTAGAGAGTACACTTTGCATTGGCCTCCAGAGAGTACACTTTACATTGGCCTCTAGAGAGTACACTTCACATTGGTCTGCAGAGAGTACACTTTACATTGGCCTCTAGAGAGTACACTTCACATTGGCCTCTAGAGAGTACACTTCACATTGGCCTCTAGAGAGTACACTTTACATTGGCTTCTAGAGAGTACACTTTGCATTGGCCTCTAGAGAGTACACTTTGCATTGGCCTCTAGAAATTACACTTTGCATTGGCCTTTAGAGAGTACACTTTACATTGGCCTCTAGAGAGTACACTTTACATTGGCCTCTAAAGAGTACACTTTGCATTGGCCTTTAGAGAGTACACTTTACATTGGCCTCTAGAGAGTACACTTTACATTGGCCTCTAGAGAGCACACTTTACATTGGCCTCTAGAGAGTACACTTTACATTGGCCTCTAGAGAGTACATTTTACCTTGGCCTCTAGAGAGTACACTTTACATTGGCCTCTAGAGAGTACACTTTACATTGACCTCTAGAGAGTACACTTTACATTGACCTCTAGAGAGTACACTTTACATGGCCTCTAGAGAGTACACGTTACATTGGCCTCTAGAGAGTACACGTTGCATTGGTCTCTAGAGAGTACACTTTACATTGGCCTCTAGAGAGTACACTTTACATTGGCCTCTAGAGAGTACACTTTACATTGGCCTCTAGAGAGTACACTTTACATTGGCCTCTAGAGAGTACACTTTGCATTGGCCTCTAGGGAGTACACTTTGCATTGACCTCTAGAGAGTACACTTTGCATTGGCCTCTAGAGAGTACACTTTACATTGGCCTCTAGAGAGTACACTTTACCCTGGCCTCTAGAGAGTACACTTTCCCTGGCCTCTAGAGAGTACACTTTACATTGGCCTCTAGAGAGTACACTTTATATTGGCATCTAGAGAGTACACTTTACATTGACCTCTAGAGAGTACACTTTACATTGACCTCTAGAGAGTACACTTTACATTGGCCTCTAGAGAATACACTTTACATTGGCCTCTAGAGAGTACACTTTGCATTGGCCTCTAGGAAGTACACTTTGCATTGGCCTCTAGAGAGTACACTTTGCATTGGCCTCTAGAGAGTACACTTTACATTGGCCTCTAGAGAGTACACTTTACCCTGGCCTCTAGAGAGTACACTTTACCTTGGCCTCTAGAGAGTACACTTTATATTGGCATCTAGAGAGTACACTTTACATTAACCTCTAGAGAGTACACTTTACATTGACCTCTAGAGAGTACACTTTACCTTGGCCTCTAGAGAGTACACTTCACATTGGCCTCTAGAGAGTACACTTTACATTGGCCTCTAGAGAGTACACTTTACATTGGCCTCTAGAGAGTACACTTTGCATTGGCCTCTAGAGAGTACACTTTACATTGGCCTCTAGAGAGTACACTTTACATTGGCCTCTAGAGAGTACACTTTGCATTGGCCTCTAGAGAGTACACTTTGCATTGGCCTCTAGAGAGTACACTTTGCATTGTCCTCTAGAGAGTACACTTTACATTGGCCTCTAGAGAGTACATTTTACCCTGGCCTCTAGAGAGTACACTTTACCTTGGCCTCTAGAGAGTACACTTTATATTGGCATCTAGAGAGTACACTTTACATTGACCTCTAGAGAGTATACTTTACATTGACCTCTAGAGAGTACACTTTACATTGGCCTCTAGAGAGTACACTTCACATTGGCCTCTAGAGAGTACACTTTACATTGGCCTCTAGAGAGTACACTTTACATTGGCCTCTAGAGAGTACACTTTGCATTGGCCTCTAGAGAGTACACTTTGCAATGGCCTCTAGAGAGTACACTTTACATTGGCCTCTAGAGAGTACACTTTACATTGGCCTCTAGAGAGTACACTTTGCATTGGCCTCTAGAGAGTACACTTTGCATTGGCCTCTAGAGAGTACACTTTACATTGGCCTCTAGAGAGTACACTTTACCCTGGCCTATAGAGAGTACACTTTTCCTTGGCCTCTAGAGAGTACACTTTACATTGTCCTCTAGAGAGTACACTTTACATTGGCCTCTAGAGAGTACACTTTACATTGGCCTCTAGAGAGTACACTTTACATTTGCCTCTAGAGAGTACACTTTACATTGGCCTCAAGAGAGTACACTTCACAATGGTCTCTAGACAGTACACTTTACATTGGCCTCTAGAGAGTACACTTCACATTGGCCTCTAGATAGTACACTTTACATTGGCCTCTAGGGAGTACACTTCACATTGGCCTCTAGAGAATACACTTTACATTGGCCTCTAGAGAGTACACTTTACATTGGCCTCTAGAGAGTACACTTTGCATTGGCCTCTAGAGAGTACACTTTGCATTGGCCTCTAGAGAGTACACTTTACATTGGCCTCTAGAAGGTACACTTTACATTGACCTCTCGAGAGTACACTTTACATGGCCTCTAGAGAGTACACGTTACATTGGCCTCTAGAGAGTACACGTTACATTGGCCTCTAGAGAGTACACTTTACATTGGCCTCTAGAGAGTACACTTTACATTGGCCTCTAGAGAGTACACTTTACATTGACCTCTAGAGAGTACACTTTACATTGGCCTCTAGAGAGTACACTTTACATTGGCCTCTAGAGAGTACACTTTACATTGACCTCTAGAGAGTACACTTTACATTGGCCTCTAGAGAGTACACTTTACATTGTCCTCTATAGAGTACACTTTACATTGACCTCTTGAGAGTACACTTCACATTGACCTCTAGAGAATACACTTTACATTGACCTCTAGAGAGTACACTTTACACTGGCCTCTAGAGAATACACTTTACATTGGCCTCTAGAGAGTACACTTCACATTGGTCTGTAGAGAGTACACTTTACATTGGCCTCTAGAGAGTACACTTCACATTGGCCTCTAGAGAGTACACTTCACATTGGCCTCTAGAGAGTACACTTTACATTGGCTTCTAGAGAGTACACTTTGCATTGGCCTCTAGAGAGTACACTTTGCATTGGCCTCTAGAAAGTACACTTTGCATTGGCCTCTAGAGAGTACACTTTACATTGGCCTCTAGAGAGTACACTTTACATTGGTCTCTAAAGAGTACACTTTGCATTGGCCTCTAGAGAGTACACTTTACATTGGCCTCTAGAGAGTACACTTTACATTGGCCTCTAGAGAGCACACTTTACATTGGCCTCTAGAGAGTACACTTTACATTGGCCTCTAGAGAGTACATTTTACCTTGGCCTCTAGAGAGTACACTTTACATTGGCCTCTAGAGAGTACACTTTACATTGACCTCTAGAGAGTACACTTTACATTGACCTCTAGAGAGTACACTTTACATGGCCTCTAGAGAGTACACGTTACATTGGCCTCTAGAGAGTACACGTTGCATTGGTCTCTAGAGAGTACACTTTACATTGGCCTCTAGAGAGTACACTTTACATTGGCCTCTAGAGAGTACACTTTACATTGGCCTCTAGAGAGTACACTTTACATTGGCCTCTAGAGAGTACACTTTGCATTGGCCTCTAGGGAGTACACTTTGCATTGGCCTCTAGAGAGTACACTTTGCATTGGCCTCTAGAGAGTACACTTTACATTGGCCTCTAGAGAGTACACTTTACCCTGGCCTCTAGAGAGTACACTTTACCTTGGCCTCTAGAGAGTACACTTTATATTGGCATCTAGAGAGTACACTTTACATTGACCTCTAGAGAGTACACTTTACATTGACCTCTAGAGAGTACACTTTACATTGGCCTCTAGAGAGTACACTTCACATTGGCCTCTAGAGAGTACACTTTACATTGGCCTCTAGAGAGTACACTTTACATTGGCCTCTAGAGAGTACACTTTGCATTGGCCTCTAGAGAGTACACTTTACATTGGCCTCTAGAGAGTACACTTTACATTGGCCTCTAGAGAGTACACTTTGCATTGGCCTCTACAGAGTACACTTTGCATTGGCCTCTAGAGAGTACACTTTGCATTGTCCTCTAGAGAGTACACTTTACATTGGCCTCTAGAGAGTACACTTTACCCTGGCCTCTAGATAGTACACTTTACCTTGGCCTCTAGAGAGTACACTTTACATTGACCTCTAGAGAGTACACTTTACATTGGCCTCTAGAGAGTACACTTCACATTGGCCTCTAGAAAGTACACTTTACATTGGCCTCTAGAGAGTACACTTTACATTGGCCTCTAGAGAGTACACTTTGCATTGGCCTCTAGAGAGTACACTTTGCATTGGCCTCTAAAGAGTACACTTTACATTGGCCTCTAGAGAGTACACTTTACATTGGCCTCTAGAGAGTACACTTTGCATTGGCCTCTAGAGAGTACACTTTACATTGGCCTCTAGAGAGTACACTTTACCCTGGCCTCTAGAGAGTACACTTTTCCTTGGCCTCTAGAGAGTACACTTTACATTGGCCTCTAGAGAGTACACTTTACATTGGCTTCTAGAGAGTACACTTTACATTGGCCTCTAGAGAGTACACTTTACATTTGCCTCTAGAGAGTACACTTTACATTGGCCTCTAGAGAGTACACTTCACAATGGTCTCTAGACAGTACACTTTACATTGGCCTCTAGAGAGTACACTTCACATTGGCCTCTAGATAGTACACTCTACATTGGCCTCTAGGGAGTACACTTCACATTGGCCTCTAGAGAGTACACTTTACATTGGCCTCTAGAGAGTACACTTAGCATTGGCCTCTAGAGAATACACTTTACATTGACCTCTAGAGAGTACACTTTACATTGGCCTCTAGAGAGTACACTTTACATTGACCTCTAGAGAGTACACTTTACATTGACCTCTAGAGAGTACACTTTACATTGGCCTCTAGAGAGTACACTTTGCATTGGCCTCTACAGAGTACACTTTGCATTGGCCTCTAGAGAGTACACTTTACCTTGGCCTCTAGAGAGTACAATTTACATTGGCCTCTAGAGAGTACACTTTACCCTGGCCTCTAGATAGTACACTTTACCTTGGCCTCTAGAGAGTACACTTTACATTGACCTCTAGAGAGTACACTTTACATTGGCCTCTAGAGAGTACACTTCACATTGGCCTCTAGAAAGTACACTTTACATTGGCCTCTAGAGAGTACACTTTACATTGGCTTCTAGAGAGTACACTTTGCATTGGCCTCTAGAGAGTACACTTTGCATTGGCTTCTAGAAAGTACACTTTACATTGGCCTCTAGAGAGTACACTTTGCATTGGCCTCTAGAGAGTACACTTTACATTGGCCTCTAGAGAGTACACTTTACCCTGGCCTCTAGAGAGTACACTTTTCCTTGGCCTCTAGAGAGTACACTTTACATTGGCCTCTAGAGAGTACACTTTACATTGGCTTCTAGAGAGTACACTTTACATTGGCCTCTAGAGAGTACACTTTACATTTGCCTCTAGAGAGTACACTTTACATTGGCCTCTAGAGAGTACACTTCACAATGGTCTCTAGACAGTACACTTTACATTGGCCTCTAGAGAGTACACTTCACATTGGCCTCTAGATAGTACACTCTACATTGGCCTCTAGGGAGTACACTTCACATTGGCCTCTAGAGAGTACACTTTACATTGGCCTCTAGAGAGTACACTTAGCATTGGCCTCTAGAGAATACACTTTACATTGACCTCTAGAGAGTACACTTTACATTGGCCTCTAGAGAGTACACTTTACATTGACCTCTAGAGAGTACACTTTACATTGACCTCTAGAGAGTACACTTTACATTGGCCTCTAGAGAGTACACTTTACATTGTCCTCTATAGAGTACACTTTACATTGACCTCTTGAGAGTACACTTTACATTGGCCTCTAGAGAGTACACTTTACATTGGCCTCTAGAGAGTACACTATGCATTGGCCTCTAGAGAGTACACTTTACCTTGGCCTCTAGAGAGTACAATTTACATTGGCCTCTAGAGAGTACACTTTGCACTGGCCTCTAGAGAGTACACTTTACATTGGCCTCTAGAGAGTACACTTTACATTGGCCTCTAGAGAGTACACTTCACATTGGTCTGTAGAGAGTACACTTTACATTGGCCTCTAGAGAGTACACTTCACATTGGCCTCTAGAGAGTACACTTCACATTGGCCTCTAGAGAGTACACTTTACATTGGCTTCTAGAGAGTACACTTTGCATTGGCCTCTAGAGAGTACACTTTGCATTGGCTTCTAGAAAGTACACTTTGCATTGGCCTCTAGAGAGTACACTTTACATTGGCCTCTAGAGAGTACACTTTACATTGGCCTCTAAAGAGTACACTTTGCATTGGCCTCTAGAGAGTACACTTTACATTGGCCTCTAGAGAGTACACTTTACATTGGCCTCTAGAGAGTACACTTTACATTGGCCTCTAGAGAGTACATTTTACCTTGGCCTCTAGAGAGTACACTTTACATTGGCCTCTAGAGAGTACACTTTACATTGACCTCTAGAGAGTACACTTTACATTGACCTCTAGAGAGTACACTTTACATGGCCTCTAGAGAGTACACGTTACATTGGCCTCTAGAGAGTACACGTTGCATTGGTCTCTAGAGAGTACACTTTACATTGGCCTCTAGAGAGTACACTTTACATTGGCCTCTAGAGAGTACACTTTACATTGGCCTCTAGAGAGTACACTTTACATTGGCCTCTAGAGAGTACACTTTGCATTGGCCTCTAGGGAGTACACTTTGCATTGGCCTCTAGAGAGTACACTTTGCATTGGCCTCTAGAGAGTACACTTTACATTGGCCTCTAGAGAGTACACTTTACCCTGGCCTCTAGAGAGTACACTTTACCTTGGCCTCTAGAGAGTACACTTTATATTGGCATCTAGAGAGTACACTTTACATTGACCTCTAGAGAGTACACTTTACATTGACCTCTAGAGAGCACACTTTACATTGGCCTCTAGAGAGTACACTTCACATTGGCCTCTAGAGAGTACACTTTACATTGGCCTCTAGAGAGTACACTTTACATTGGCCTCTAGAGAGTACACTTTGCATTGGCCTCTAGAGAGTACACTTTACATTGGCCTCTAGAGAGTACACTTCACATTGGTCTGTAGAGAGTACACTTTACATTGGCCTCTAGAGAGTACACTTCACATTGGCCTCTAGAGAGTACACTTCACATTGGCCTCTAGAGAGTACACTTTACATTGGCTTCTAGAGAGTACACTTTGCATTGGCCTCTAGAGAGTACACTTTGCATTGGCTTCTAGAAAGTACACTTTGCATTGGCCTCTAGAGAGTACACTTTACATTGGCCTCTAGAGAGTACACTTTACATTGGCCTCTAAAGAGTACACTTTGCATTGGCCTCTAGAGAGTACACTTTACATTGGCCTCTAGAGAGTACACTTTACATTGGCCTCTAGAGAGCACACTTTACATTGGCCTCTAGAGAGTACACTTTACATTGGCCTCTAGAGAGTACATTTTACCTTGGCCTCTAGAGAGTACACTTTACATTGGCCTCTAGAGAGTACACTTTACATTGACCTCTAGAGAGTACACTTTACATTGACCTCTAGAGAGTACACTTTACATGGCCTCTAGAGAGTACACGTTACATTGGCCTCTAGAGAGTACACGTTGCATTGGTCTCTAGAGAGTACACTTTACATTGGCCTCTAGAGAGTACACTTTACATTGGCCTCTAGAGAGTACACTTTACATTGGCCTCTAGAGAGTACACTTTACATTGGCCTCTAGAGAGTACACTTTGCATTGGCCTCTAGGGAGTACACTTTGCATTGGCCTCTAGAGAGTACACTTTGCATTGGCCTCTAGAGAGTACACTTTACATTGGCCTCTAGAGAGTACACTTTACCCTGGCCTCTAGAGAGTACACTTTACCTTGGCCTCTAGAGAGTACACTTTATATTGGCATCTAGAGAGTACACTTTACATTGACCTCTAGAGAGTACACTTTACATTGACCTCTAGAGAGCACACTTTACATTGGCCTCTAGAGAGTACACTTCACATTGGCCTCTAGAGAGTACACTTTACATTGGCCTCTAGAGAGTACACTTTACATTGGCCTCTAGAGAGTACACTTTGCATTGGCCTCTAGAGAGTACACTTTACATTGGCCTCTAGAGAGTACACTTTACATTGGCCTCTAGAGAGTACACTTTGCATTGGCCTCTAGAGAGTACACTTTGCATTGGCCTCTAGAGAGTACACTTTGCATTGTCCTCTAGAGAGTACACTTTACATTGGCCTCTAGAGAGTACACTTTACCCTGGCCTCTAGAGAGTACACTTTACCTTGGCCTCTAGAGAGTACACTTTATATTGGCATCTAGAGAGTACACTTTACATTGACCTCTAGAGAGTATACTTTACATTGACCTCTAGAGAGTACACTTTACATTGGCCTCTAGAGAGTACACTTCACATTGGCCTCTAGAGAGTACACTTTACATTGGCCTCTAGAGAGTACACTTTACATTGGCCTCTAGAGAGTACACTTTGCATTGGCCTCTAGAGAGTACACTTTGCATTGGCCTCTAAAGAGTACACATTACATTGGCCTCTAGAGAGTACACTTTACATTGGCCTCTAGAGAGTACACTTTGCATTGGCCTCTAGAGAGTACACTTTACATTGGCCTCTAGAGAGTACACTTTACCCTGGCCTCTAGAGAGTACACTTTTCCTTGGCCTCTAGAGAGTACACTTTACATTGGCCTCTAGAGAGTACACTTTACATTGGCCTCTAGAGAGTACACTTTACATTGGCCTCTAGAGAGTACACTTTACATTTGCCTCTAGAGAGTACACTTTACATTGGCCTCTAGAGAGTACACTTCACAATGGTCTCTAGACAGTACACTTTACATTGGCCTCTAGAGAGTACACTTCACATTGGCCTCTAGATAGTACACTTTACATTGGCCTCTAGGGAGTACACTTCACATTGGCCTCTAGAGAGTACACTTTACATTGGCCTCTAGAGAGTACACTTAGCATTGGCCTCTAGAGAATACACTTTGCATTGGGCTCTAGAGAGTACACTTTGCATTGGCCTCTAGAGAGTACACTTCACATTGGCCTCTAGAGGATACACTTTACATTGACCTCTAGAGAGTACACTTTACATTGGCCTCTAGAGAGTACACTTTACATTGGCCTCTAGAGAGTACAATTTGCATTGGCCTCTAGAGAGTACACTTTGCATTGGCCTCTAGAGAGTACACTTTGGATTGTCCTCTAGAGAGTACACTTTACATTGGCCTCTAGAGAGTACACTTTACCCTGGCCTCTAGAGAGTACACTTTACCTTGGCCTCTAGAGAGTACACTTTATATTGGCATCTAGAGAGTACACTTTACATTGACCTCTAGAGAGTATACTTTACATTGACCTCTAGAGAGTACACTTTACATTGGCCTCTAGAGAGTACACTTCACATTGGCCTCTAGAGAGTACACTTTACATTGGCCTCTAGAGACTACACTTTGCATTGGCCTCTAGAGAGTACACTTTGCATTGGCCTCTAGAGAGTACACTTTACATTGGCCTCTAGAGAGTACACTTTACATTGGCCTCTAGAGAGTACACTTTGCATTGGCCTCTAGAGAGTACACTTTGCATTGGCCTCTAGAGAGTACACTTTGCATTGGCCTCTAGAGAGTACACTTTACATTGGCCTCTAGAGAGTACACTTTACCCTGGCCTCTAGAGAGTACACTTTTCCTTGGCCTCTAGAGAGTACACTTTACATTGGCCTCTAGAGAGTACACTTTGCATTGGCCTCTAGAGAGTACACTTTGCATTGGCCTCTAGAGAGTACACTTTACATTGGCCTCTAGAGAGTACACTTTACCCTGGCCTCTAGAGAGTACACTTTTCCTTGGCCTCTAGAGAGTACACTTTACATTGGCCTCTAGAGAGTACACTTTACATTGGCCTCTAGAGAGTACACTTTACATTGGCCTCTAGAGAGTACACTTTACATTGGCCTCTAGAGAGTACACTTTACATTGGCCTCTAGAGAGTACACTTCACAATGGTCTCTAGACAGTACACTTTACATTGGCCTCTAGAGAGTACACTTCACATTGGCCTCTAGATAGTACACTTTACATTGGCCTCTAGAGAGTACACTTTACATTGGCCTCTAGAGAGTACACTTTACATTTGCCTCTAGAGAGTACACTTTACATTGGCCTCTAGAGAGTACACTTCACAATGGTCTCTAGACAGTACACTTTACATTGGCCTCTAGAGAGTACACTTCACATTGGCCTCTAGATAGTACACTTTACATTGGCCTCTAGGGAGTACACTTCACATTGGCCTCTAGAGAGTACACTTTACATTGGCCTCTAGAGAGTACACTTTGCATTGGCCTCTAGAGAGTACACTTTGCATTGGCCTCTAGAGAGTACACTTTGCATTGGCCTCTAGAGAGTACACTTTACATTGGCCTCTAGAGGGTACACTTTACATTGACCTCTAGAGAGTACACTTTGGATTGTCCTCTAGAGAGTACACTTTACATTGGCCTCTAGAGAGTACACTTTACCCTGGCCTCTAGAGAGTACACTTTACCTTGGCCTCTAGAGAGTACACTTTATATTGGCATCTAGAGAGTACACTTTACATTGACCTCTAGAGAGTATACTTTACATTGACCTCTAGAGAGTACACTTTACATTGGCCTCTAGAGAGTACACTTCACATTGGCCTCTAGAGAGTACACTTTACATTGGCCTCTAGAGACTACACTTTGCATTGGCCTCTAGAGAGTACACTTTGCATTGGCCTCTAGAGAGTACACTTTACATTGGCCTCTAGAGAGTACACTTTACATTGGCCTCTAGAGAGTACACTTTGCATTGGCCTCTAGAGAGTACACTTTGCATTGGCCTCTAGAGAGTACACTTTGCATTGGCCTCTAGAGAGTACACTTTACATTGGCCTCTAGAGAGTACACTTTACCCTGGCCTCTAGAGAGTACACTTTTCCTTGGCCTCTAGAGAGTACACTTTACATTGGCCTCTAGAGAGTACACTTTGCATTGGCCTCTAGAGAGTACACTTTGCATTGGCCTCTAGAGAGTACACTTTACATTGGCCTCTAGAGAGTACACTTTACCCTGGCCTCTAGAGAGTACACTTTTCCTTGGCCTCTAGAGAGTACACTTTACATTGGCCTCTAGAGAGTACACTTTACATTGGCCTCTAGAGAGTACACTTTACATTGGCCTCTAGAGAGTACACTTTACATTGGCCTCTAGAGAGTACACTTTACATTGGCCTCTAGAGAGTACACTTCACAATGGTCTCTAGACAGTACACTTTACATTGGCCTCTAGAGAGTACACTTCACATTGGCCTCTAGATAGTACACTTTACATTGGCCTCTAGAGAGTACACTTTACATTGGCCTCTAGAGAGTACACTTTACATTTGCCTCTAGAGAGTACACTTTACATTTGCCTCTAGAGAGTACACTTCACAATGGTCTCTAGACAGTACACTTTACATTGGCCTCTAGAGAGTACACTTCACATTGGCCTCTAGATAGTACACTTTACATTGGCCTCTAGGGAGTACACTTCACATTGGCCTCTAGAGAGTACACTTTACATTGGCCTCTAGAGAGTACACTTTGCATTGGCCTCTAGAGAGTACACTTTGCATTGGCCTCTAGAGAGTACACTTTGCATTGGCCTCTAGAGAGTACACTTTACATTGGCCTCTAGAGGGTACACTTTACATTGACCTCTAGAGAGTACACTTTACATGGCCTCTAGAGAGTACACGTTACATTGGCCTCTAGAGAGTACACGTTACATTGGCCTCTAGAGAGTACACTTTACATTGGCCTCTAGAGAGTACACTTTACATTGGCCTCTAGAGAGTACACTTTACATTGGCCTCTAGAGAGTACACTTTACATTGGCCTCTAGAGAGTACACTTTACATTGGCCTCTAGAGAGTACACTTTACATTGACCTCTAGAGAGTACACTTTACATTGACCTCTAGAGAGTACACTTTACATTGGCCTCTAGAGGGTACACTTTACATTGTCCTCTATAGAGTACATTTTACATTGACCTCTTGAGAGTACACTTCACATTGACCTCTAGAGAGTACACTTTACATTGACCTCTAGAGAGTACACTTTACACTGGCCTCTAGAGAATACACTTTACATTGGCCTCTAGAGAGTACACTTTACATTGGCCTCTAGAGAGTACACTTTACATTGACCTGTAGAGAGTACACTTTACATTGACCTCTAGAGAGTACACATTACATTGGCCTCTAGAGAGGGCACTTTACATTGGCCTCTAGAGAGTACACTTTACATTGGCCTCTAGAGAGTACACTTTGCATTGGCCTCTAGAGAGTACTCTTTACATTGGCCTCTAGAGAGTACACTTTACATTGGCCTCTAGAGAGTACACTTTACATTGGCCTCTAGAGAGTACACTTTACATTGGCCTCTAGAGAGTACACTTTACATTGGCCTCTAGAGACTACACTTTACATTGGCCTCTAGAGAGTACACTTTACATTGACCTCTAGAGAGTACACATTACATTGGCCTCTAGAGAGTACACTTTACATGGCCTCTAGAGAGTACATTTTGCATTGGCCTCTAGAGAGTACACATTACATTAGCCTCTAGAGAGTACACTTTACATTGGTCTCTAGAGAGTACACTTTACATTGGCCTCTAGAGAGTACACTTTACATTGGCCTCTAGAGAGTACACTTTACATTGGCCTCTAGAGAGTACCCTTTACATTGGCGTCTAGAGAGTACACTTTACATTGGCCTCTAGAGAGTACACTTTGCATTGGCCTCTAGAGAGTATACTTTACATTGGCCTCTAGCGAGTACATTTTACATTGGCCTCTAGAGAGTACACTTCACATTGGTCTGTAGAGAGTACACTTTACATTGTCCTCTAGAGAGTACACTTCACATTGGCTTCTAGAGAGTACACTTTACCTTGGCCTCTAGAGAGTACAGTTTACATTGGCCTCTAGAGAGTACACTTTACATTGGCCTCTAGAGAGTACACTTTACATTGGCCCCTAGAGAGTACACTTTACATTGGCCTCTAGAGACTACACTTTACATTGGCCTCTAGAGAGTACACTTTACATTGACCTCTAGAGAGTACACATTACATTGGCCTCTAGAGAGTACACTTTACATTGACCTCTAGAGAGTACACTTTACATTGACCTCTAGAGAGTACGCTTTACATTGACCTCTAGAGAGTACACTTTTCATGGCCTCTAGAGAGTACATTTTACATTGGCCTCTAGAGAGTACACTTCACATTGGCCTCTAGAGAGTACACTTTACATTGGTCTCTAGAGAGTACACTTTACATTGGCCTCTAGAGAGTACACTTTACATTGGCCTCTAGAGAGTACACTTTACCCTGGCCTCTAGAGAGTACACTTTTCCTTGGCCTCTAGAGAGTACACTTTACATTGGCCTCTAGAGAGTACACTTTGCATTGGCCTCTAGAGAGTACACTTTGCATTGGCCTCTAGAGAGTACACTTTACATTGGCCTCTAGAGAGTACACTTTACCCTGGCCTCTAGAGAGTACACTTTTCCTTGGCCTCTAGAGAGTACACTTTACATTGGCCTCTAGAGAGTACACTTTACATTGGCCTCTAGAGAGTACACTTTACATTGGCCTCTAGAGAGTACACTTTACATTGGCCTCTAGAGAGTACACTTTACATTGGCCTCTAGAGAGTACACTTCACAATGGTCTCTAGACAGTACACTTTACATTGGCCTCTAGAGAGTACACTTCACATTGGCCTCTAGATAGTACACTTTACATTGGCCTCTAGAGAGTACACTTTACATTGGCCTCTAGAGAGTACACTTTACATTTGCCTCTAGAGAGTACACTTTACATTTGCCTCTAGAGAGTACACTTCACAATGGTCTCTAGACAGTACACTTTACATTGGCCTCTAGAGAGTACACTTCACATTGGCCTCTAGATAGTACACTTTACATTGGCCTCTAGGGAGTACACTTCACATTGGCCTCTAGAGAGTACACTTTACATTGGCCTCTAGAGAGTACACTTTGCATTGGCCTCTAGAGAGTACACTTTGCATTGGCCTCTAGAGAGTACACTTTGCATTGGCCTCTAGAGAGTACACTTTACATTGGCCTCTAGAGGGTACACTTTACATTGACCTCTAGAGAGTACACTTTACATGGCCTCTAGAGAGTACACGTTACATTGGCCTCTAGAGAGTACACGTTACATTGGCCTCTAGAGAGTACACTTTACATTGGCCTCTAGAGAGTACACTTTACATTGGCCTCTAGAGAGTACACTTTACATTGGCCTCTAGAGAGTACACTTTACATTGGCCTCTAGAGAGTACACTTTACATTGGCCTCTAGAGAGTACACTTTACATTGACCTCTAGAGAGTACACTTTACATTGACCTCTAGAGAGTACACTTTACATTGGCCTCTAGAGGGTACACTTTACATTGTCCTCTATAGAGTACATTTTACATTGACCTCTTGAGAGTACACTTCACATTGACCTCTAGAGAGTACACTTTACATTGACCTCTAGAGAGTACACTTTACACTGGCCTCTAGAGAATACACTTTACATTGGCCTCTAGAGAGTACACTTTACATTGGCCTCTAGAGAGTACACTTTACATTGACCTGTAGAGAGTACACTTTACATTGACCTCTAGAGAGTACACATTACATTGGCCTCTAGAGAGGGCACTTTACATTGGCCTCTAGAGAGTACACTTTACATTGGCCTCTAGAGAGTACACTTTGCATTGGCCTCTAGAGAGTACTCTTTACATTGGCCTCTAGAGAGTACACTTTACATTGGCCTCTAGAGAGTACACTTTACATTGGCCTCTAGAGAGTACACTTTACATTGGCCTCTAGAGAGTACACTTTACATTGGCCTCTAGAGACTACACTTTACATTGGCCTCTAGAGAGTACACTTTACATTGACCTCTAGAGAGTACACATTACATTGGCCTCTAGAGAGTACACTTTACATGGCCTCTAGAGAGTACATTTTGCATTGGCCTCTAGAGAGTACACATTACATTAGCCTCTAGAGAGTACACTTTACATTGGTCTCTAGAGAGTACACTTTACATTGGCCTCTAGAGAGTACACTTTACATTGGCCTCTAGAGAGTACACTTTACATTGGCCTCTAGAGAGTACCCTTTACATTGGCGTCTAGAGAGTACACTTTACATTGGCCTCTAGAGAGTACACTTTGCATTGGCCTCTAGAGAGTATACTTTACATTGGCCTCTAGCGAGTACATTTTACATTGGCCTCTAGAGAGTACACTTCACATTGGTCTGTAGAGAGTACACTTTACATTGTCCTCTAGAGAGTACACTTCACATTGGCTTCTAGAGAGTACACTTTACCTTGGCCTCTAGAGAGTACAGTTTACATTGGCCTCTAGAGAGTACACTTTACATTGGCCTCTAGAGAGTACACTTTACATTGGCCCCTAGAGAGTACACTTTACATTGGCCTCTAGAGACTACACTTTACATTGGCCTCTAGAGAGTACACTTTACATTGACCTCTAGAGAGTACACATTACATTGGCCTCTAGAGAGTACACTTTACATTGACCTCTAGAGAGTACACTTTACATTGACCTCTAGAGAGTACGCTTTACATTGACCTCTAGAGAGTACACTTTTCATGGCCTCTAGAGAGTACATTTTACATTGGCCTCTAGAGAGTACACTTCACATTGGCCTCTAGAGAGTACACTTTACATTGGTCTCTAGAGAGTACACTTTACATTGGCCTCTAGAGAGTACACTTTACATTGGCCTCTAGAGAGTACACTTTGCATTGGCCTCTAGAGAGTACACTTTACATTGGCCTCTAGAGAGTACGCTGTACATTGGCCTCTAGAGAGTACAATTTACATTGGCCTCTAGAGAGTACACTTTGCATTGGCCTCTAGAGAGTACACTTTACATTGGCCTCTAGAGGGTACACTTTACATTGACCTCTAGAGAGTACACTTTACATGGCCTCTAGAGAGTACACGTTACATTGGCCTCTAGAGAGTACACTTTGCATTGGCCTCTAGAGAGTACACTTTGCATTGGCCTCTAGAGAGTACACTTTACATTGGCCTCTAGCGAGTACATTTTACATTGGCCTCTAGAGAGTACACTTCACATTGGTCTGTAGAGAGTACACTTTACATTGTCCTCTAGAGAGTACACTTCACATTGGCTTCTAGAGAGTACACTTTACCTTGGCCTCTAGAGAGTACACTTTACATTGGCCTCTAGAGAGTACCCTTTACATTGGTGTCTAGAGAGTACACTTTACATTGGCCTCTAGAGAGTACACTTTGCATTGGCCTCTAGAGAGTACACTTTGCATTGGCCTCTACAGAGTATACTTTACATTGGCCTCTAGCGAGTACATTTTACATTGGCCTCTAGAGAGTACACTTCACATTGGTCTGTAGAGAGTACACTTTACATTGTCCTCTAGAGAGTACACTTCACATTGGCTTCTAGAGAGTACACTTTACCTTGGCCTCTAGAGAGTACAGTTTACATTGGCCTCTAGAGAGTACACTTTACATTGGCCTCTAGAGAGTACACTTTACATTGACCTCTAGAGAGTACACTTCACATTGGCCTCTAGAGAGTACACTTCACATTGGCCTCTAGAGAGTACACTTTACATTGGCTTCTAGAGAGTACACTTTGCATTGGCCTCTAGAGAGTACACTTTACATTGGCCTCTAGAGAGTACACTTTGCATTGGCCTCTAGAGAGTACACTTTACATTGGCCTCTAGAGAGTACACTTTACATTGGCCTCTAGAGAGTACAATTTGCATTGGCCTCTAGAGAGTACACTTTGCATTGGCCTCTAGAGAGTACACTTTGGATTGTCCTCTAGAGAGTACACTTTACATTGGCCTCTAGAGAGTACACTTTACCCTGGCCTCTAGAGAGTACACTTTACCTTGGCCTCTAGAGAGTACACTTTATATTGGCATCTAGAGAGTACACTTTACATTGACCTCTAGAGAGTATACTTTACATTGACCTCTAGAGAGTACACTTTACATTGGCCTCTAGAGAGTACACTTCACATTGGCCTCTAGAGAGTACACTTTACATTGGCCTCTAGAGACTACACTTTGCATTGGCCTCTAGAGAGTACACTTTGCATTGGCCTCTAGAGAGTACACTTTACATTGGCCTCTAGAGAGTACACTTTACATTGGCCTCTAGAGAGTACACTTTGCATTGGCCTCTAGAGAGTACACTTTGCATTGGCCTCTAGAGAGTACACTTTGCATTGGCCTCTAGAGAGTACACTTTACATTGGCCTCTAGAGAGTACACTTTACCCTGGCCTCTAGAGAGTACACTTTTCCTTGGCCTCTAGAGAGTACACTTTACATTGGCCTCTAGAGAGTACACTTTGCATTGGCCTCTAGAGAGTACACTTTGCATTGGCCTCTAGAGAGTACACTTTACATTGGCCTCTAGAGAGTACACTTTACCCTGGCCTCTAGAGAGTACACTTTTCCTTGGCCTCTAGAGAGTACACTTTACATTGGCCTCTAGAGAGTACACTTTACATTGGCCTCTAGAGAGTACACTTTACATTGGCCTCTAGAGAGTACACTTTACATTTGCCTCTAGAGAGTACACTTTACATTGGCCTCTAGAGAGTACACTTCACAATGGTCTCTAGACAGTACACTTTACATTGGCCTCTAGAGAGTACACTTCACATTGGCCTCTAGATAGTACACTTTACATTGGCCTCTAGAGAGTACACTTTACATTGGCCTCTAGAAAGTACACTTTGCATTTGCCTCTAGAGAGTACACTTTACATTTGCCTCTAGAGAGTACACTTCACAATGGTCTCTAGACAGTACACTTTACATTGGCCTCTAGAGAGTACACTTCACATTGGCCTCTAGATAGTACACTTTACATTGGCCTCTAGGGAGTACACTTCACATTGGCCTCTAGAGAGTACACTTTACATTGGCCTCTAGAGAGTACACTTTGCATTGGCCTCTAGAGAGTACACTTTGCATTGGCCTCTAGAGAGTACACTTTGCATTGGCCTCTAGAGAGTACACTTTGCATTGGCCTCTAGAGAGTACACTTTACATTGGCCTCTAGAGGGTACACTTTACATTGACCTCTAGAGAGTACACTTTACATGGCCTCTAGAGAGTACACGTTATATTGGCCTCTAGAGAGTACACGTTACATTGGCCTCTAGAGAGTACACTTTACATTGGCCTCTAGAGAGTACACTTTACATTGGCCTCTAGAGAGTACACTTTACATTGGCCTCTAGAGAGTACACTTTACATTGGCCTCTAGAGAGTACACTTTACATTGGCCTCTAGAGAGTACACTTTACATTGACCTCTAGAGAGTACACTTTACATTGACCTCTAGAGAGTACACTTTACATTGGCCTCTAGAGGGTACACTTTACATTGTCCTCTATAGAGTACATTTTACATTGACCTCTTGAGAGTACACTTCACATTGACCTCTAGAGAGTACACTTTACATTGACCTCTAGAGAGTACACTTTACACTGGCCTCTAGAGAATACACTTTACATTGGCCTCTAGAGAGTACACTTTACATTGGCCTCTAGAGAGTACACTTTACATTGACCTGTAGAGAGTACACTTTACATTGACCTCTAGAGAGTACACATTACATTGGCCTCTAGAGAGGGCACTTTACATTGGCCTCTAGAGAGTACACTTTACATTGGCCTCTAGAGAGTACACTTTGCATTGGCCTCTAGAGAATACTCTTTACATTGGCCTCTAGAGAGTACACTTTACCTTGGCCTCTAGAGAGTACACTTTACATTGGCCTCTAGAGAGTACACTTTACATTGGCCTCTAGAGAGTACACTTTACATTGGCCTCTAGAGAGTACACTTTACATTGGCCTCTAGAGACTACACTTTACATTGGCCTCTAGAGAGTACACTTTACATTGACCTCTAGAGAGTACACATTACATTGGCCTCTAGAGAGTACACTTTACATGGCCTCTAGAGAGTACATTTTGCATTGGCCTCTAGAGAGTACACATTACATTAGCCTCTAGAGAGTACACTTTACATTGGTCTCTAGAGAGTACACTTTACATTGGCCTCTAGAGAGTACACTTTACATTGGCCTCTAGAGAGTACACTTTACATTGGCCTCTAGAGAGTACCCTTTACATTGGCGTCTAGAGAGTACACTTTACATTGGCCCCTAGAGAGTACACTTTACATTGGCCTCTAGAGACTACACTTTACATTGGCCTCTAGAGAGTACACTTTACATTGACCTCTAGAGAGTACACATTACATTGGCCTCTAGAGAGTACACTTTACATTGACCTCTAGAGAGTACACTTTACATTGCCCTCTAGAGAGTACACTTTACATTGACCTCTAGAGAGTACACTTTTCATGGCCTCTAGAGACTACATTTTACATTGGCCTCTAGAGAGTACACTTCACATTGGCCTCTAGAGAGTACACTTTACATTGGTCTCTAGAGAGTACACTTTACATTGGCCTCTAGAGAGTACACTTTACATTGGCCTCTAGAGAGTACACTTTGCATTGGCCTCTAGAGAGTACACTTTACATTGGCCTCTAGAGAGTACGCTGTACATTGGCCTCTAGAGAGTACAATTTACATTGGCCTCTAGAGAGTACACTTTGCATTGGCCTCTAGAGAGTACACTTTACATTGGCCTCTAGAGAGTACACTTCACATTGATCTGTAGAGAGTACACTTTACATTGGCCTCTAGAGAGTACACTTCACATTGGCCTCTAGAGAGTACACTTTACATTGGTCTCTAGAGAGTACACTTTACATTGGCCTCTAGAGAGTACACTTTACATTGGCCTCTAGAGAGTACACTTTGCATTGGCCTCTAGAGAGTACACTTTACATTGGCCTCTAGAGAGTACGCTGTACATTGGCCTCTAGAGAGTACAATTTACATTGGCCTCTAGAGAGTACACTTTGCATTGGCCTCTAGAGAGTACACTTTACATTGGCCTCTAGAGGGTACACTTTACATTGACCTCTAGAGAGTACACTTTACATGGCCTCTAGAGAGTACACGTTACATTGGCCTCTAGAGAGTACACTTTGCATTGGCCTCTAGAGAGTACACTTTGCATTGGCCTCTAGAGAGTATACTTTACATTGGCCTCTAGCGAGTACATTTTACATTGGCCTCTAGAGAGTACACTTTGCATTGGCCTCTAGAGAGTACACTTTGCATTGGCCTCTAGAGAGTACACTTCACATTGGCTTCTAGAGAGTACACTTTACCTTGGCCTCTAGAGAGTACAGTTTACATTGGCCTCTAGAGAGTACACTTTACATTGGCCTCTAGAGAGTACACTTTACATTGACCTCTAGAGAGTACACTTCACATTGGCCTCTAGAGAGTACACTTCACATTGGCCTCTAGAGAGTACACTTTACATTGGCTTCTAGAGAGTACACTTTGCATTGGCCTCTAGAGAGTACACTTTACATTGGCCTCTAGAGAGTACACTTTGCATTGGCCTCTAGAGAGTACACTTTACATTGGCCTCTAGAGAGTACACTTTACATTGGCCTCTAGAGAGTACAATTTGCATTGGCCTCTAGAGAGTACACTTTGCATTGGCCTCTAGAGAGTACACTTTGGATTGTCCTCTAGAGAGTACACTTTACATTGGCCTCTAGAGAGTACACTTTACCCTGGCCTCTAGAGAGTACACTTTACCTTGGCCTCTAGAGAGTACACTTTATATTGGCATCTAGAGAGTACACTTTACATTGACCTCTAGAGAGTATACTTTACATTGACCTCTAGAGAGTACACTTTACATTGGCCTCTAGAGAGTACACTTCACATTGGCCTCTAGAGAGTACACTTTACATTGGCCTCTAGAGACTACACTTTGCATTGGCCTCTAGAGAGTACACTTTGCATTGGCCTCTAGAGAGTACACTTTACATTGGCCTCTAGAGAGTACACTTTACATTGGCCTCTAGAGAGTACACTTTGCATTGGCCTCTAGAGAGTACACTTTGCATTGGCCTCTAGAGAGTACACTTTGCATTGGCCTCTAGAGAGTACACTTTACATTGGCCTCTAGAGAGTACACTTTACCCTGGCCTCTAGAGAGTACACTTTTCCTTGGCCTCTAGAGAGTACACTTCACATTGGTCTGTAGAGAGTACACTTTACATTGTCCTCTAGAGAGTACACTTCACATTGGCTTCTAGAGAGTACACTTTACATTGGCCTCTAGAGAGTACCCTTTACATTGGCGTCTAGAGAGTACACTTTACATTGGCCTCTAGAGAGTACACTTTGCATTGGCCTCTAGAGAGTACACTTTGCATTGGCCTCTACAGAGTATACTTTACATTGGCCTCTAGCGAGTACATTTTACATTGGCCTCTAGAGAGTACACTTCACATTGGTCTGTAGAGAGTACACTTTACATTGTCCTCTAGAGAGTACACTTCACATTGGCTTCTAGAGAGTACACTTTACCTTGGCCTATAGAGAGTACAGTTTACCTTGGCCTCTAGAGAGTACACTTTACATTGGCCTCTAGAGAGTACACTTTACATTGGCCCCTAGAGAGTACACTTTACATTGGCCTCTAGAGACTACACTTTACATTGGCCTCTAGAGAGTACACTTTACATTGACCTCTAGAGAGTACACATTACATTGGCCTCTAGAGAGTACACTTTACATTGACCTCTAGAGAGTACACTTTACATTGCCCTCTAGAGAGTACACTTTACATTGACCTCTAGAGAGTACACTTTTCATGGCCTCTAGAGAGTACATTTTACATTGGCCTCTAGAGAGTACACTTCACATTGGCCTCTAGAGAGTACACTTTACATTGGTCTCTAGAGAGTACACTTTACATTGGCCTCTAGAGAGTACACTTTACATTGGCCTCTAGAGAGTACACTTTGCATTGGCCTCTAGAGAGTACACTTTACATTGGCCTCTAGAGAGTACGCTGTACATTGGCCTCTAGAGAGTACAATTTACATTGGCCTCTAGAGAGTACACTTTGCATTGGCCTCTAGAGAGTACACTTTACATTGGCCTCTAGAGAGTACACTTCACATTGGTCTGTAGAGAGTACACTTTACATTGGCCTCTAGAGAGTACACTTCACATTGGCCTCTAGAGAGTACACTTCACATTGGCCTCTAGAGAGTACACTTTACATTAGCTTCTAGAGAGTACACTTTGCATTGGCCTCTAGAGAGTACGCTTTGCATTGGCCTCTAGAAAGTACACTTTGCATTGGCCTCTAGAGAGTACGCTTTGCATTGGCCTCTAGAGAGTACACTTTACATTGGCCTCTAGAGAGTACACTTTACATTGGCCTCTAGAGAGTACACTTTACATTGGCCTCTAGAGAGTACACTTTACATTGACCTCTAGAGAGTACACTTTACATTGGCCTCTAGAGAGTACACTTTGCATTGGCCTCTAGAGAGTACACTTTGCATTGGCCTCTAGAGAGTACACTTCACATTGGCTTCTAGAGAGTACACTTTACCTTGGCCTCTAGAGAGTACAGTTTACATTGGCCTCTAGAGAGTACACTTTACATTGGCCTCTAGAGAGTACACTTTACATTGACCTCTAGAGAGTACACTTCACATTGGCCTCTAGAGAGTACACTTCACATTGGCCTCTAGAGAGTACACTTTACATTGGCTTCTAGAGAGTACACTTTGCATTGGCCTCTAGAGAGTACACTTTACATTGGCCTCTAGATGGTACACTTTGCATTGGCCTCTAGAGAGTACACTTTACATTGGCCTCTAGAGAGTACACTTTACATTGGCCTCTAGAGAGTACAATTTGCATTGGCCTCTAGAGAGTACACTTTGCATTGGCCTCTAGAGAGTACACTTTGGATTGTCCTCTAGAGAGTACACTTTACATTGGCCTCTAGAGAGTACACTTTACCCTGGCCTCTAGAGAGTACACTTTACCTTGGCCTCTAGAGAGTACACTTTATATTGGCATCTAGAGAGTACACTTTACATTGACCTCTAGAGAGTATACTTTACATTGACCTCTAGAGAGTACACTTTACATTGGCCTCTAGAGAGTACACTTCACATTGGCCTCTAGAGAGTACACTTTACATTGGCCTCTAGAGACTACACTTTGCATTGGCCTCTAGAGAGTACACTTTGCATTGGCCTCTAGAGAGTACACTTTACATTGGCCTCTAGAGAGTACACTTTACATTGGCCTCTAGAGAGTACACTTTGCATTGGCCTCTAGAGAGTACACTTTGCATTGGCCTCTAGAGAGTACACTTTGCATTGGCCTCTAGAGAGTACACTTTACATTGGCCTCTAGAGAGTACACTTTACCCTGGCCTCTAGAGAGTACACTTTTCCTTGGCCTCTAGAGAGTACACTTTACATTGGCCTCTAGAGAGTACACTTTGCATTGGCCTCTAGAGAGTACACTTTGCATTGGCCTCTAGAGAGTACACTTTACATTGGCCTCTATAGAGTACACTTTACCCTGGCCTCTAGAGAGTACACTTTTCCTTGGCCTCTAGAGAGTACACTTTACATTGGCCTCTAGAGAGTACACTTTACATTGGCCTCTAGAGAGTACACTTTACATTGGCCTCTAGAGAGTACACTTTACATTTGCCTCTAGAGAGTACACTTTACATTGGCCTCTAGAGAGTACACTTCACAATGGTCTCTAGACAGTACACTTTACATTGGCCTCTAGAGAGTACACTTCATATTGGCCTCTAGATAGTACACTTTACATTGGCCTCTAGAGAGTACACTTTACATTGGCCTCTAGAGAGTACACTTTACATTTGCCTCTAGAGAGTACACTTTACATTTGCCTCTAGAGAGTACACTTCACAATGGTCTCTAGACAGTACACTTTACATTGGCCTCTAGAGAGTACACTTCACATTGGCCTCTAGATAGTACACTTTACATTGGCCTCTAGGGAGTACACTTCACATTGGCCTCTAGAGAGTACACTTTACATTGGCCTCTAGAGAGTACACTTTGCATTGGCCTCTAGAGAGTACACTTTGCATTGGCCTCTAGAGAGTACACTTTGCATTGGCCTCTAGAGAGTACACTTTACATTGGCCTCTAGAGGGTACACTTTACATTGACCTCTAGAGAGTACACTTTACATGGCCTCTAGAGAGTACACGTTACATTGGCCTCTAGAGAGTACACGTTACATTGGCCTCTAGAGAGTACACTTTACATTGGCCTCTAGAGAGTACACTTTACATTGGCCTCTAGAGAGTACACTTTACATTGGCCTCTAGAGAGTACACTTTACATTGGCCTCTAGAGAGTACACTTTACATTGGCCTCTAGAGAGTACACTTTACATTGACCTCTAGAGAGTACACTTTACATTGACCTCTAGAGAGTACACTTTACATTGGCCTCTAGAGGGTACACTTTACATTGTCCTCTATAGAGTACATTTTACATTGACCTCTTGAGAGTACACTTCACATTGACCTCTAGAGAGTACACTTTACATTGACCTCTAGAGAGTACACTTTACACTGGCCTCTAGAGAATACACTTTACATTGGCCTCTAGAGAGTACACTTTACATTGGCCTCTAGAGAGTACACTTTACATTGACCTGTAGAGAGTACACTTTACATTGACCTCTAGAGAGTACACATTACATTGGCCTCTAGAGAGGGCACTTTACATTGGCCTCTAGAGAGTACACTTTACATTGGCCTCTAGAGAGTACTCTTTACATTGGCCTCTAGAGAGTACACTTTACCTTGGCCTCTATAGAGTACACTTTACATTGGCCTCTAGAGAGTACACTTTACATTGGCCTCTAGAGAGTACACTTTACATTGGCCTCTAGAGAGTACACTTTACATTGGCCTCTAGAGACTACACTTTACATTGGCCTCTAGAGAGTACACTTTACATTGACCTCTAGAGAGTACACATTACATTGGCCTCTAGAGAGTACACTTTACATGGCCTCTAGAGAGTACATTTTGCATTGGCCTCTAGAGAGTACACATTACATTAGCCTCTAGAGAGTACACTTTACATTGGTCTCTAGAGAGTACACTTTACATTGGCCTCTAGAGAGTACACTTTACATTGGCCTCTAGAGAGTACACTTTACATTGGCCTCTAGAGAGTACCCTTTACATTGGCGTCTAGAGAGTACACTTTACATTGGCCTCTAGAGAGTACACTTTGCATTGGCCTCTAGAGAGTACACTTTGCATTGGCCTCTAGAGAGTATACTTTACATTGGCCTCTAGCGAGTACATTTTACATTGGCCTCTAGAGAGTACACTTCACATTGGTCTGTAGAGAGTACACTTTACATTGTCCTCTAGAGAGTACACTTCACATTGGCTTCTAGAGAGTACACTTTACCTTGGCCTCTAGAGAGTACAGTTTACATTGGCCTCTAGAGAGTACACTTTACATTGGCCTCTAGAGAGTACACTTTACATTGGCCCCTAGAGAGTACACTTTACATTGGCCTCTAGAGACTACACTTTACATTGGCCTCTAGAGAGTACACTTTACATTGACCTCTAGAGAGTACACATTACATTGGCCTCTAGAGAGTACACTTTACATTGACCTCTAGAGAGTACACTTTACATTGACCTCTAGAGAGTACGCTTTACATTGACCTCTAGAGAGTACACTTTTCATGGCCTCTAGAGAGTACATTTTACATTGGCCTCTAGAGAGTACACTTCACATTGGCCTCTAGAGAGTACACTTTACATTGGTCTCTAGAGAGTACACTTTACATTGGCCTCTAGAGAGTACACTTTGCATTGGCCTCTAGAGAGTACACTTTGCATTGGCCTCTAGAGAGTACACTTTACATTGGCCTCTAGAGAGTACGCTGTACATTGGCCTCTAGAGAGTACAATTTACATTGGCCTCTAGAGAGTACACTTTGCATTGGCCTCTAGAGAGTACACTTTACATTGGCCTCTAGAGGGTACACTTTACATTGACCTCTAGAGAGTACACTTTACATGGCCTCTAGAGAGTACACGTTACATTGGCCTCTAGAGAGTACACTTTGCATTGGCCTCTAGAGAGTACACTTTGCATTGGCCTCTAGAGAGTATACTTTACATTGGCCTCTAGCGAGTACATTTTACATTGGCCTCTAGAGAGTACACTTCACATTGGTCTGTAGAGAGTACACTTTACATTGTCCTCTAGAGAGTACACTTCACATTGGCTTCTAGAGAGTACACTTTACCTTGGCCTCTAGAGAGTACACTTTACATTGGCCTCTAGAGAGTACCCTTTACATTGGCGTCTAGAGAGTACACTTTACATTGGCCTCTAGAGAGTACACTTTGCATTGGCCTCTAGAGAGTACACTTTGCATTGGCCTCTACAGAGTATACTTTACATTGGCCTCTAGCGAGTACATTTTACATTGGCCTCTAGAGAGTACACTTCACATTGGTCTGTAGAGAGTACACTTTACATTGTCCTCTAGAGAGTACACTTCACATTGGCTTCTAGAGAGTACACTTTACCTTGGCCTCTAGAGAGTACAGTTTACATTGGCCTCTAGAGAGTACACTTTACATTGGCCTCTAGAGAGTACACTTTACATTGGCCCCTAGAGAGTACACTTTACATTGGCCTCTAGAGACTACACTTTACATTGGCCTCTAGAGAGTACACTTTACATTGACCTCTAGAGAGTACACATTACATTGGCCTCTAGAGAGTACACTTTACATTGACCTCTAGAGAGTACACTTTACATTGCCCTCTAGAGAGTACACTTTACATTGACCTCTAGAGAGTACACTTTTCATGGCCTCTAGAGAGTACATTTTACATTGGCCTCTAGAGAGTACACTTCACATTGGCCTCTAGAGAGTACACTTTACATTGGTCTCTAGAGAGTACACTTTACATTGGCCTCTAGAGAGTACACTTTACATTGGCCTCTAGAGAGTACACTTTGCATTGGCCTCTAGAGAGTACACTTTACATTGGCCTCTAGAGAGTACGCTGTACATTGGCCTCTAGAGAGTACAATTTACATTGGCCTCTAGAGAGTACACTTTGCATTGGCCTCTAGAGAGTACACTTTACATTGGCCTCTAGAGAGTACACTTCACATTGGTCTGTAGAGAGTACACTTTACATTGGCCTCTAGAGAGTACACTTCACATTGGCCTCTAGAGAGTACACTTCACATTGGCCTCTAGAGAGTACACTTTACATTAGCTTCTAGAGAGTACACTTTGCATTGGCCTCTAGACAGTACGCTTTGCATTGGCCTCTAGAAAGTACACTTTGCATTGGCCTCTAGAGAGTACGCTTTGCATTGGCCTCTAGAGAGTACACTTTACATTGGCCTCTAGAGAGTACACTTTACATTGGCCTCTAGAGAGTACACTTTACATTGGCCTCTAGAGAGTACACTTTACATTGACCTCTAGAGAGTACACTTTACATTGGCCTCTAGAGAGTACACTTTGCATTGGCCTCTAGAGAGTACACTTTGCATTGGCCTCTAGAGAGTACACTTTGCATTGGCCTCTAGAGAGTACACTTTACATTGGCCTCTAGAGGGTACACTTTACATTGACCTCTAGAGAGTACACTTTACATGGCCTCTAGAGAGTACACGTTACATTGGCCTCTAGAGAGTACACGTTACATTGGCCTCTAGAGAGTACACTTTACATTGGCCTCTAGAGAGTACACTTTACATTGGCCTCTAGAGAGTACACTTTACATTGGCCTCTAGAGAGTACACTTTACATTGACCTCTAGAGAGTACACTTTACATTGGCCTCTAGAGAGTACACTTTACATTGACCTCTAGAGAGTACACTTTACATTGACCTCTAGAGAGTACACTTTACATTGGCCTCTAGAGGGTACACTTTACATTGTCCTCTATAGAGTACATTTTACATTGACCTCTTGAGAGTACACTTCACATTGACCTCTAGAGAGTACACTTTACATTGACCTCTAGAGAGTACACTTTACACTGGCCTCTAGAGAATACACTTTACATTGGCCTCTAGAGAGTACACTTTGCATTGGCCTCTAGAGAGTACACTTTACATTGACCTGTAGAGAGTACACTTTACATTGACCTCTAGAGAGTACACATTACATTGGCCTCTAGAGAGGGCACTTTACATTGGCCTCTAGAGAGTACACTTTACATTGGCCTCTAGAGAGTACACTTTGCATTGGCCTCTAGAGAGTACTCTTTACATTGGCCTCTAGAGAGTACACTTTACCTTGGCCTCTAGAGAGTACACTTTACATTGGCCTCTAGAGAGTACACTTTACATTGGCCTCTAGAGAGTACACTTTACCCTGGCCTCTAGAGAGTACACTTTACATTGGCCTCTAGAGAGTACACTTTACATTGGCCTCTAGAGAGTACACTTTACATTTGCCTCTAGAGAGTACACTTTACATTGGCCTCTAGAGAGTACACTTCACAATGGTCTCTAGACAGTACACTTTACATTGGCCTCTAGAGAGTACACTTCACATTGGCCTCTAGATAGTGCACTTTACATTGGCCTCTAGAGAGTACACTTTACATTGGCCTCTAGAGAGTACACTTTACATTTGCCTCTAGAGAGTACACTTTACATTTGCCTCTAGAGAGTACACTTCACAATGGTCTCTAGACAGTACACTTTACATTGGCCTCTAGAGAGTACACTTCACATTGGCCTCTAGATAGTACACTTTACATTGGCCTCTAGGGAGTACACTTCACATTGGCCTCTAGAGAGTACACTTTACATTGGCCTCTAGAGAGTACACTTTGCATTGGCCTCTAGAGAGTACACTTTGCATTGGCCTCTAGAGAGTACACTTTGCATTGGCCTCTAGAGAGTACACTTTACATTGGCCTCTAGAGGGTACACTTTACATTGACCTCTAGAGAGTACACTTTACATGGCCTCTAGAGAGTACACGTTACATTGGCCTCTAGAGAGTACACGTTACATTGGCCTCTAGAGAGTACACTTTACATTGGCCTCTAGAGAGTACACTTTACATTGGCCTCTAGAGAGTACACTTTACATTGGCCTCTAGAGAGTACACTTTACATTGACCTCTAGAGAGTACACTTTACATTGGCCTCTAGAGAGTACACTTTACATTGACCTCTAGAGAGTACACTTTACATTGACCTCTAGAGAGTACACTTTACATTGGCCTCTAGAGGGTACACTTTACATTGTCCTCTATAGAGTACATTTTACATTGACCTCTTGAGAGTACACTTCACATTGACCTCTAGAGAGTACACTTTACATTGACCTCTAGAGAGTACACTTTACACTGGCCTCTAGAGAATACACTTTACATTGGCCTCTAGAGAGTACACATTACATTGGCCTCTAGAGAGTACACTTTACATTGACCTGTAGAGAGTACACTTTACATTGACCTCTAGAGAGTACACATTACATTGGCCTCTAGAGAGGGCACTTTACATTGGCCTCTAGAGAGTACACTTTACATTGGCCTCTAGAGAGTACACTTTGCATTGGCCTCTACAGAGTACTCTTTACATTGGCCTCTAGAGAGTACACTTTACCTTGGCCTCTAGAGAGTACACTTTACATTGGCCTCTAGAGAGTACACTTTACATTGGCCTCTAGAGAGTACACTTTACATTGGCCTCTAGAGAGTACACTTTACATAGGCCTCTAGAGACTACACTTTACATTGGCCTCTAGAGAGTACACTTTACATTGACCTCTAGAGAGTACACATTACATTGGCCTCTAGAGAGTACACTTTACATGGCCTCTAGAGAGTACATTTTGCATTGGCCTCTAGAGAGTACACATTACATTAGCCTCTAGAGAGTACACTTTACATTGGTCTCTAGAGAGTACACTTTACATTGGCCTCTAGAGAGTACACTTTACATTGGCCTCTAGAGAGTACACTTTACATTGGCCTCTAGAGAGTACCCTTTACATTGGCGTCTAGAGAGTACACTTTACATTGGCCTCTAGAGAGTACACTTTGCATTGGCCTCTAGAGAGTACACTTTGCATTGGCCTCTAGAGAGTATACTTTACATTGGCCTCTAGCGAGTACATTTTACATTGGCCTCTAGAGAGTACACTTCACATTGGTCTGTAGAGAGTACACTTTACATTGTCCTCTAGAGAGTACACTTCACATTGGCTTCTAGAGAGTACACTTTACCTTGGCCTCTAGAGAGTACAGTTTACATTGGCCTCTAGAGAGTACACTTTACATTGGCCTCTAGAGAGTACACTTTACATTGGCCCCTAGAGAGTACACTTTACATTGGCCTCTAGAGACTACACTTTACATTGGCCTCTAGAGAGTACACTTTACATTGACCTCTAGAGAGTACACATTACATTGGCCTCTAGAGAGTACACTTTACATTGACCTCTAGAGAGTACACTTTACATTGACCTCTAGAGAGTACACTTTACATTGACCTCTAGAGAGTACACTTTTCATGGCCTCTAGAGAGTACATTTTACATTGGCCTCTAGAGAGTACACTTCACATTGGCCTCTAGAGAGTACACTTTACATTGGTCTCTAGAGAGTACACTTTACATTGGCCTCTAGAGAGTACACTTTACATTGGCCTCTAGAGAGTACACTTTGCATTGGCCTCTAGAGAGTACACTTTACATTGGCCTCTAGAGAGTACGCTGTACATTGGCCTCTAGAGAGTACAATTTACATTGGCCTCTAGAGAGTACACTTTGCATTGGCCTCTAGAGAGTACACTTTACATTGGCCTCTAGAGAGTACACTTCACATTGGTCTGTAGAGAGTACACTTTACATTGGCCTCTAGAGAGTACACTTCACATTGGCCTCTAGAGAGTACACTTCACATTGGCCTCTAGAGAGTACACTTTACATTGGCTTCTAGAGAGTACACTTTGCATTGGCCTCTAGAGAGTACACTTTGCATTGGCCTCTAGAAAGTACACTTTGCATTGGCCTCTAGAGAGTACACTTTACATTGACCTCTAGAGAGTACACTTTACATGGCCTCTAGAGAGTACACGTTACATTGGCCTCTAGAGAGTACACGTTACATTGGCCTCTAGAGAGTACACTTTACATTGGCCTCTAGAGAGTACACTTTACATTGGCCTCTAGAGAGTACACTTTACATTGACCTCTAGAGAGTACACTTTACATTGGCCTCTAGAGAGTACACTTTGCATTGGCCTCTAGAGAGTACACTTTGCATTGGCCTCTAGAGAGTACACTTTGCATTGGCCTCTAGAGAGTACACTTTACATTGGCCTCTAGAGGGTACACTTTACATTGACCTCTAGAGAGTACACTTTACATGGCCTCTAGAGAGTACACGTTACATTGGCCTCTAGAGAGTACACTTTGCATTGGCCTCTAGAGAGTACACTTTGCATTGGCCTCTAGAGAGTATACTTTACATTGGCCTCTAGCGAGTACATTTTACATTGGCCTCTAGAGAGTACACTTCACATTGGTCTGTAGAGAGTACACTTTACATTGTCCTCTAGAGAGTACACTTCACATTGGCTTCTAGAGAGTACACTTTACCTTGGCCTCTAGAGAGTACACTTTACATTGGCCTCTAGAGAGTACCCTTTACATTGGCGTCTAGAGAGTACACTTTACATTGGCCTCTAGAGAGTACACTTTGCATTGGCCTCTAGAGAGTACACTTTGCATTGGCCTCTAGAGAGTATACTTTACATTGGCCTCTAGCGAGTACATTTTACATTGGCCTCTAGAGAGTACACTTCACATTGGTCTGTAGAGAGTACACTTTACATTGTCCTCTAGAGAGTACACTTCACATTGGCTTCTAGAGAGTACACTTTACCTTGGCCTCTAGAGAGTACAGTTTACATTGGCCTCTAGAGAGTACACTTTACATTGGCCTCTAGAGAGTACACTTTACATTGGCCCCTAGAGAGTACACTTTACATTGGCCTCTAGAGACTACACTTTACATTGGCCTCTAGAGAGTACACTTTACATTGACCTCTAGAGAGTACACATTACATTGGCCTCTAGAGAGTACACTTTACATTGACCTCTAGAGAGTACACTTTACATTGCCCTCTAGAGAGTACACTTTACATTGACCTCTAGAGAGTACACTTTTCATGGCCTTTAGAGAGTACATTTTACATTGGCCTCTAGAGAGTACACTTCACATTGGCCTCTAGAGAGTACACTTTACATTGGTCTCTAGAGAGTACACTTTACATTGGCCTCTAGAGAGTACACTTTACATTGGCCTCTAGAGAGTACACTTTGCATTGGCCTCTAGAGAGTACACTTTACATTGGCCTCTAGAGAGTACGCTGTACATTGGCCTCTAGAGAGTACAATTTACATTGGCCTCTAGAGAGTACACTTTGCATTGGCCTCTAGAGAGTACACTTTACATTGGCCTCTAGAGAGTACACTTCACATTGGTCTGTAGAGAGTACACTTCACATTGGCCTCTAGAGAGTACACTTCACATTGGCCTCTAGAGAGTACACTTTACATTAGCTTCTAGAGAGTACACTTTGCATTGGCCTCTAGAGAGTACACTTTGCATTGGCCTCTAGAAAGTACACTTTGCATTGGCCTCTAGAGAGTACACTTTACATTGACCTCTAGAGAGTACACTTTACATGGCCTCTAGAGAGTACACGTTACATTGGCCTCTAGAGAGTACACGTTACATTGGCCTCTAGAGAGTACACTTTACATTGGCCTCTAGAGAGTACACTTTACATTGGCCTCTAGAGAGTACACTTTACATTGGCCTCTAGAGAGTACACTTTACATTGACCTCTAGAGAGTACACTTTACATTGGCCTCTAGAGAGTACACTTTGCATTGGCCTCTAGAGAGTACACTTTGCATTGGCCTCTAGAGAGTACACTTTGCATTGGCCTCTAGAGAGTACACTTTACATTGGCCTCTAGAGGGTACACTTTACATTGACATTTAGAGAGTACACTTTACATGGCCTCTAGAGAGTACACGTTACATTGGCCTCTAGAGAGTACACGTTACATTGGCCTCTAGAGAGTACACTTTACATTGGCCTCTAGAGAGTACACTTTACATTGGCCTCTAGAGAGTACACTTTACATTGGCCTCTAGAGAGTACACTTTACATTGACCTCTAGAGAGTACACTTTACATTGGCCTCTAGAGAGTACACTTTACATTGACCTCTAGAGAGTACACTTTACATTGACCTCTAGAGAGTACACTTTACATTGGCCTCTAGAGGGTACACTTTACATTGTCATCTATAGAGTACATTTTACATTGACCTCTTGAGAGTACACTTCACATTGACCTCTAGAGAGTACACTTTTATTGACCTCTAGAGAGTACACTTTACACTGGCCTCTAGAGAATACACTTTACATTGGCCTCTAGAGAGTACACTTTACATTGGCCTCTAGAGAGTACACTTTACATTGACCTGTAGAGAGTACACTTTACATTGACCTCTAGAGAGTACACATTACATTGGCCTCTAGAGAGTACACTTTGCATTGGCCTCTAGAGAGTACTCTTTACATTGGCCTCTAGAGAGTACACTTTACCTTGGCCTCTAGAGAGTACACTTTACATTGGCCTCTAGAGAGTACACTTTACATGGCCTCTAGAGAGTACATTTTGCATTGGCCTCTAGAGAGTACACATTACATTAGCCTCTAGAGAGTACACTTTACATTGGTCTCTAGAGAGTACACTTTACATTGGCCTCTAGAGAGTACACTTTACATTGGCCTCTAGAGAGTACACTTTACATTGGCCTCTAGAGAGTACCCTTTACATTGGCGTCTAGAGAGTACACTTTACATTGGCCTCTAGAGAGTACACTTTGCATTGGCCTCTAGAGAGTACACTTTGCATTGGCCTCTAGAGAGTATACTTTACATTGGCCTCTAGCGAGTACATTTTACATTGGCCTCTAGAGAGTACACTTCACATTGGTCTGTAGAGAGTACACTTTACATTGTCCTCTAGAGAGTACACTTCACATTGGCCTCTAGAGAGTACACTTTACCTTGGCCTCTAGAGAGTACAGTTTACATTGGCCTCTAGAGAGTACACTTTACATTGGCCTCTAGAGAGTACACTTTACATTGGCCCCTAGAGAGTACACTTTACATTGGCCTCTAGAGACTACACTTTACATTGGCCTCTAGAGAGTACACTTTACATTGACCTCTAGAGAGTACACATTACATTGGCCTCTAGAGAGTACACTTTACATTGACCTCTAGAGAGTACACTTTACATTGACCTCTAGAGAGTACACTTTACATTGACCTCTAGAGAGTACACTTTTCATGGCCTCTAGAGAGTACATTTTGCATTGGCCTCTAGAGAGTACACTTCACATTGGCATCTAGAGAGTACACTTTACATTGGTCTCTAGAGAGTACACTTTACATTGGCCTCTAGAGAGTACACTTTACATTGGCCTCTAGAGAGTACACTTTGCATTGGCCTCTAGAGAGTACACTTTACATTGGCCTCTAGAGAGTACGCTGTACATTGGCCTCTAGAGAGTACAATTTACATTGGCCTCTAGAGAGTACACTTTGCATTGGCCTCTAGAGAGTACACTTTACATTGGCCTCTAGAGAGTACACTTCACATTGGTCTGTAGAGAGTACACTTTACATTGGCCTCTAGAGAGTACACTTCACATTGGCCTCTAGAGAGTACACTTTACATTGGCTTCTAGAGAGTACACTTTGCATTTACCTCTAGAGAGTACACTTTGCATTGGCCTCTAGAAAGTACACTTTGCATTGGCCTCTAGAGAGTACACTTTACATTGGCCTCTAGAGAGTACACTTTACATTGGCCTCTAAAGAGTACAGTTTGCATTGGCCTCTAGAGAGTACACTTTACATTGGCCTCTAGAGAGTACACTTTACATTGGCCTCTAGAGAGTACACTTTACATTGGCCTCTAGAGAGTACACTTTACATTGGCCTCTAGAGAGTACATTTTACATTGGCCTCTAGAGAGTACACTTCACATTGGTCTGTAGAGAGTACACTTTACATTGGTCTCTAGAGAGTACACTTTACATTGGCCTCTAGAGAGTACACTTTACATTGGCCTCTAGAGAGTACACTTTGCATTGGCCTCTAGAGAGTACACTTTACATTGGCCTCTAGAGAGTACGCTGTACATTGGCCTCTAGAGAGTACAATTTACATTGGCCTCTAGAGAGTACACTTTGCATTGGCCTCTAGAGAGTACACTTTACATTGGCCTCTAGAGAGTACACTTCACATTGGTCTGTAGAGAGTACACTTTACATTGGCCTCTAGAGAGTACACTTCACATTGGCCTCTAGAGAGTACACTTTACATTGGCTTCTAGAGAGTACACTTTGCATTGGCCTCTAGAGAGTACACTTTGCATTGGCCTCTAGAAAGTACACTTTGCATTGGCCTCTAGAGAGTACACTTTACATTGGCCTCTAGAGAGTACACTTTACATTGGCCTCTAAAGAGTACAGTTTGCATTGGCCTCTAGAGAGTACACTTTACATTGGCCTCTAGAGAGTACACTTTACATTGGCCTCTAGAGAGTACACTTTACATTGGCCTCTAGAGAGTACACTTTACATTGGCCTCTAGAGAGTACATTTTACATTGGCCTCTAGAGAGTACACTTTACATTGGCCTCTAGAGAGTACACTTTACATTGACCTCTAGAGAGTACACTTTACATTGACCTCTAGAGAGTACACTTTACATGGCCTCTAGAGAGTACACGTTACATTGGCCTCTAGAGAGTACACGTTGCATTGGTCTCTAGAGAGTACACTTTACATTGGCCTCTAGAGAGTACACTTTACATTGGCCTCTAGAGAGTACACTTTACATTGGCCTCTAGAGAGTACACTTTACATTGGCCTCTAGAGAGTACACTTTGCATTGGCCTCTAGGGAGTACACTTTGCATTGGCCTCTAGAGAGTACACTTTGCATTGGCCTCTAGAGAGTACACTTTACATTGGCCTCTAGAGAGTACACTTTACCCTGGCCTCTAGAGAGTACACTTTATATTGGCATCTAGAGAGTACAATTTACATTGACCTCTAGAGAGTACACTTTACATTGACCTCTAGAGAGTACACTTTACATTGGCCTCTAGAGAGTACACTTCACATTGGCCTCTAGAGAGTACACTTTACATTGGCCTCTAGAGAGTACACTTTGCATTGGCCTCTAGAGAATACACTTTGCATTGGCCTCTAGAGAGCACACTTTACATTGGCCTCTAGAGAGTACACTTTACATTGGCCTCTAGAGAGTACACTTTGCATTGGCCTCTAGAGAGTACACTTTGCATTGGCCTCTAGAGAGTACACTTTGCATTGGCCTCTAGAGAGTACACTTTACATTGGCCTCTAGAGAGTACACATTCCCCTGGCCTCTAGAGAGTACACTTTTCCTTGGCCTCTAGAGAGTACACTTTACATTGGCCTCTAGAGAGTACACTTTACATTGGCCTCTAGAGAGTACACTTTACATTGGCCTCTAGAGAGTACACTTTACATTTGCCTCTAGAGAGTACACTTTACATTGGCCTCTAGAGAGTACACTTCACAATGGTCTCTAGACAGTACACTTTACATTGGCCTCTAGAGAGTACACGTTACATTGGCCTATAGAGAGTACACTTTACATTGGCCTCTAGAGAGTACACTTTACATTGGCCTCTAGAGAGTACACTTTACATTAGCCTCTAGAGAGTACCCTTTACATTGACCTCTAGAGAGTACACTTTACATTGGCCTCTAGAGAGTACACTTTACATTGACCTCTAGAGAGTACACTTTACATTGACCTCTAGAGAGTACACTTTACATTGGCCTCTAGAGAGTACACTTTACATTGTCCTCTATAGAGTACACTTTACATTGACCTCTTGAGAGTACACTTCACATTGACCTCTAGAGAGTACACTTTACATTGACCTCTAGAGAGTACACTTTACACTGGCCTCTAGAGAATACACTTTACATTGGCCTCTAGAGAGTACACTTTACATTGGCCTCTAGAGAGTACACTTTACATTGACCTATAGAGAGTACACTTTACATTGACCTCTAGAGAGTACACTTTACATTGGCCTCTAGAGAGTACACTTTACATTGACCTCTAGAGAGTACACTTTACATTGGCCTCTAGAGACTACACTTTACATTGGCCTCTAGAGAGTACACTTTACATTGACCTCTATAGAGTACACATTACAATGGCCTCTAGAGAGTACACATTACATTGGCCTCTAGAGACTACACTTTACATTGGCCTCTAGAGAGTACACTTTACATTGACCTCTAGAGAGTACACATTACATTGGCCTCTAGAGAGTACACTTAACATTGACCTCTAGAGAGTACACTTTACATTGACCTCTAGAGAGTACACTTTACATTGACATCTAGAGAGTACACTTTACATGGCCTCTAGAGAGTATATTTTGCATTGGCCTCTAGAGAGTACACATTACATTGGCCTCTAGAGAGTACACTTTACATTGGTCTCTAGAGAGTACACTTTACATTGGCCTCTAGAGAGTACACTTTACATTGGCCTCTAGAGAGTACACTTTACATTGGCCTCTAGAGAGTACACTTTACATTGGCCTCTAGAGAGTACACTTTACATTGGCCTCTAGAGAGTACCCTTTACATTGGCCTCTAGCGAGTACATGTTACATTGGCCTCTAGAGAGTACACTTCACATTGGTCTGTAGAGAGTACACTTTACATTGGCCTCTAGAGAGTACACTTCACATTGGCTTCTAGAGAGTACACTTTACCTTGGCCTCTAGAGAGTACAGTTTACATTGGCCTCTAGAGAGTACACTTTACATTGGCCTCTAGAGAGTACACTTTACATTGGCCTCTAGAGAGTACACTTTACATTGGCCTCTAGAGACTACACTTTACATTGGCCTCTAGAGAGTACACTTTACATTGACCTCTAGAGAGTACACATTACATTGGCCTCTAGAGAGTACACTTTACATTGACCTCTAGAGAGTACACTTTACATTGACCTCTAGAGAGTACACTTTACATTGACCTCTAGAGAGTACACTTTTCATGGCCTCTAGAGAGTACATTTTACATTGGCCTCTAGAGAGTACACTTCACATTGGCCTCTAGAGAGTACACTTTACATTGGTCTCTAGAGAGTACACTTTACATTGGCCTCTAGAGAGTACACTTTACATTGGCCTCTAGAGAGTACACTTTACATTGGCTTCTAGAGAGTACACTTTGCATTGGCCTCTAGAGAGTACACTTTGCATTGGCCTCTAGAAAGTACACTTTGCATTGGCCTCTAGAGAGTACACTTTACATTGGCCCCTAGAGAGTACACTTTACATTGGCCTCTAAAGAGTACACTTTGCATTGGCCTCTAGAGAGTACACTTTACATTGGCCTCTAGAGAGTACACTTTACATTGACCTCTAGAGAGTACACTTTACATTGACCTCTAGAGAGTACACTTTACATGGCCTCTAGAGAGTACACGTTACATTGGCCTCTAGAGAGTACACGTTGCATTGGTCTCTAGAGAGTACACTTTACATTGGCCTCTAGAGAGTACACTTTACATTGGCCTCTAGAGAGTACACTTTACATTGGCCTCTAGAGAGTACACTTTACATTGGCCTCTAGAGAGTACACTTTGCATTGGCCTCTAGGGAGTACACTTTGCATTGGCCTCTAGAGAGTACACTTTGCATTGGCCTCTAGAGAGTACACTTTACATTGGCCTCTAGAGAGTACACTTTACCCTGGCCTCTAGAGAGTACACTTTATATTGGCATCTAGAGAGTACAATTTACATTGACCTCTAGAGAGTACACTTTACATTGACCTCTAGAGAGTACACTTTACATTGGCCTCTAGAGAGTACACTTCACATTGGCCTCCAGAGAGTACACTTTACATTGGCCTCTAGAGAGTACACTTTGCATTGGCCTCTAGAGAGTACACTTTGCATTGGCCTCTAGAGAGTACACTTTACATTGGCCTCTAGAGAGTACACTTTACATTGGCCTCTAGAGAGTACACTTTGCATTGGCCTCTAGAGAGTACACTTTGCATTGGCCTCTAGAGAGTACACTTTGCATTGGCCTCTAGAGAGTACACTTTACATTGGCCTCTAGAGAGTACACTTTACCCTGGCCTCTAGAGAGTACACTTTTCCTTGGCCTCTAGAGAGTACACTTTACATTGGCCTCTAGAGAATACACTTTACATTGGCTTCTAGAGAGTACACTTTACATTGGCCTCTAGAGAGTACACTTTACATTTGCCTCTAGAGAGTACACTTTAAATTGGCCTCTAGAGAGTACACTTCACAATGGTCTCTAGACAGTACACTTTACATTGGCCTCTAGAGAGTACACTTCACATTGGCCTCTAGATAGTACACTTTACATTGGCCTCTAGGAAGTACACTTCACATTGGCCTCTAGAGAGTACACTTTACATTGGCCTCTAGAGAGTACACCTTGCATTGGCCTCTAGAGAGTACACTTTGCATTGGCCTCTAGAGAGTACACTTTGCATTGGCCTCTAGAGAGTACACTTTACATTGGCCTCTAGAGGTAACACTTTACATTGACCTCTAGAGAGTACACTTTACATGGCCTCTAGAGAGTACACGTTACATTGACCTCTAGAGAGTACACGTTACATTGGCCTCTAGAGAGTACACTTTACATTGGCCTCTAGAGAGTACACTTTACATTGGCCTCTAGAGAGTACACTTTACATTGGCCTCTAGAGAGTACACTTTACATTGACCTCTAGAGAGTACACTTTACATTGGCCTCTAGAGAGTACACTTTACATTGACCTCTAGAGAGTACACTTTACATTGACCTCTAGAGAGTACACTTTACATTGGCCTCTAGAGAGTACACTTTACATTGTCCTCTATAGAGTACACTTTACATTGACCTCTTGAGAGTACACTTCACATTGACCTCTAGAGAGTACACTTTACACTGGCCTCTAGAGAATACACTTTACATTGGCCTCTAGAGAGTACACTTTACATTGGCCTCTAGAGAGTACACTTTACATTGGCCTCTAGAGAGTACCCTTTACATTGGCGTCTAGAGAGTACACTTTACATTGGCCTCTAGAGAGTACACTTTGCATTGGCCTCTAGAGAGTACACTTTGCATTGGCCTCTAGAGAGTATACTTTACATTGGCCTCTAGCGAGTACATGTTACATTGGCCTCTAGAGAGTACACTTCACATTGGTCTGTAGAGAGTACACTTTACATTGGCCTCTAGAGAGTACACTTCACATTGGCTTCTAGAGAGTACACTTTACCTTGGCCTCTAGAGAGTACAGTTTACATTGGCCTCTAGAGAGTACACTTTACATTGGCCTCTAGAGAGTACACTTTACATTGGCCTCTAGAGAGTACACTTTACATTGGCCTCTAGAGACTACACTTTACATTGGCCTCTAGAGAGTACACTTTACATTGACCTCTAGAGAGTACACATTACATTGGCCTCTAGAGAGTACACTTTACATTGACCTCTAGAGAGTACACTTTACATTGACCTCTAGAGAGTACACTTTACATTGACCTCTAGAGAGTACACTTCACATTGGCTTCTAGAGAGTACACTTTACATTGGCCTCTAGGAAGTACACTTCACATTGGCCTCTAGAGAGTACACTTTACATTGGCCTCTAGAGAGTACACCTTGCATTGGCCTCTAGAGAGTACACTTTGCATTGGCCTCTAGAGAGTACACTTTGCATTGGCCTCTAGAGAGTACACTTTACATTGGCCTCTAGAGGTAACACTTTACATTGACCTCTAGAGAGTACACTTTACATGGCCTCTAGAGAGTACACGTTACATTGACCTCTAGAGAGTACACGTTACATTGGCCTCTAGAGAGTACACTTTACATTGGCCTCTAGAGAGTACACTTTACATTGGCCTCTAGAGAGTACACTTTACATTGGCCTCTAGAGACTACACTTTACATTGGCCTCTAGAGAGTACACTTTACATTGACCTCTAGAGAGTACACATTACATTGGCCTCTAGAGAGTACACTTTACATTGACCTCTAGAGAGTACACTTTACATTGACCTCTAGAGAGTACACTTTACATTGGCCTCTAGAGAGTACACTTCACATTGGCTTCTAGAGAGTACACTTTACATTGGCCTCTAGGAAGTACACTTCACATTGGCCTCTAGAGAGTACACTTTACATTGGCCTCTAGAGAGTACACCTTGCATTGGCCTCTAGAGAGTACACTTTGCATTGGCCTCTAGAGAGTACACTTTGCATTGGCCTCTAGAGAGTACACTTTACATTGGCCTCTAGAGGTAACACTTTACATTGACCTCTAGAGAGTACACTTTACATGGCCTCTAGAGAGTACACGTTACATTGACCTCTAGAGAGTACACGTTACATTGGCCTCTAGAGAGTACACTTTACATTGGCCTCTAGAGAGTACACTTTACATTGGCCTCTAGAGAGTACACTTTACATTGGCCTCTAGAGAGTACACTTTACATTTACCTCTAGAGAGTACACTTTACATTGGCCTCTAGAGAGTACACTTTACATTGACCTCTAGAGAGTACACTTTACATTGACCTCTAGAGAGTACACTTTACATTGGCCTCTAGAGAGTACACTTTACATTGTCCTCTATAGAGTACACTTTACATTGACCTCTTGAGAGTACACTTCACATTGACCTCTAGAGAGTACACTTTACACTGGCCTCTAGAGAATACACTTTACATTGGCCTCTAGAGAGTACACTTTACATTGGCCTCTAGAGAGTACACTTTACATTGGCCTCTAGAGAGTACCCTTTACATTGGCGTCTAGAGAGTACACTTTACATTGGCCTCTAGAGAGTACACTTTGCATTGGCCTCTAGAGAGTACACTTTGCATTGGCCTCTAGAGAGTATACTTTACATTGGCCTCTAGCGAGTACATGTTACATTGGCCTCTAGAGAGTACACTTCACATTGGTCTGTAGAGAGTACACTTTACATTGGCCTCTAGAGAGTACACTTCACATTGGCTTCTAGAGAGTACACTTTACCTTGGCCTCTAGAGAGTACAGTTTACATTGGCCTCTAGAGAGTACACTTTACATTGGCCTCTAGAGAGTACACTTTACATTGGCCTCTAGAGAGTACACTTTACATTGGCCTCTAGAGACTACACTTTACATTGGCCTCTAGAGAGTACACTTTACATTGACCTCTAGAGAGTACACATTACATTGGCCTCTAGAGAGTACACTTTACATTGACCTCTAGAGAGTACACTTTACATTGACCTCTAGAGAGTACACTTTACATTGACCTCTAGAGAGTACACTTTTCATGGCCTCTAGAGAGTACATTTTACATTGGCCTCTAGAGAGTACACTTCACATTGGCCTCTAGAGAGTACACTTTACATTGGTCTCTAGAGAGTACACTTTACATTGGCCTCTAGAGAGTACACTTTACATTGGCCTCTAGAGAGTACACTTTACATTGGCTTCTAGAGAGTACACTTTGCATTGGCCTCTAGAGAGTACACTTTGCATTGGCCTCTAGAAAGTACACTTTGCATTGGCCTCTAGAGAGTACACTTTACATTGGCCCCTAGAGAGTACACTTTACATTGGCCTCTAAAGAGTACACTTTGCATTGGCCTCTAGCGAGTACACTTTACATTGGCCTCTAGAGAGTACACTTTACATTGACCTCTAGAGAGTACACTTTACATTGACCTCTAGAGAGTACACTTTACATGGCCTCTAGAGAGTACACGTTACATTGGCCTCTAGAGAGTACACGTTGCATTGGTCTCTAGAGAGTACACTTTACATTGGCCTCTAGAGAGTACACTTTACATTGGCCTCTAGAGAGTACACTTTACATTGGCCTCTAGAGAGTACACTTTACATTGGCCTCTAGAGAGTACACTTTGCATTGGCCTCTGGGGAGTACACTTTGCATTGGCCTCTAGAGAGTACACTTTGCATTGGCCTCTAGAGAGTACACTTTACATTGGCCTCTAGAGAGTACACTTTACCCTGGCCTCTAGAGAGTACACTTTATATTGGCATCTAGAGAGTACAATTTACATTGATCTCTAGAGAGTACACTTTACATTGACCTCTAGAGAGTACACTTTACATTGGCCTCTAGAGAGTACACTTCACATTGGCCTCCAGAGAGTACACTTTACATTGGCCTCTAGAGAGTACACTTTGCATTGGCCTCTAGAGAGTACACTTTGCATTGGCCTCTAGAGAGTACACTTTACATTGGCCTCTAGAGAGTACACTTTACATTGGCCTCTAGAGAGTACACTTTGCATTGGCCTCTAGAGAGTACACTTTGCATTGGCCTCTAGAGAGTACACTTTGCATTGGCCTCTAGAGAGTACACTTTACATTGGCCTCTAGAGAGTACACTTTACCCTGGCCTCTAGAGAGTACACTTTTCCTTGGCCTCTAGAGAGTACACTTTACATTGGCCTCTAGAGAATACACTTTACATTGGCTTCTAGAGAGTACACTTTACATTGGCCTCTAGAGAGTACACTTTACATTTGCCTCTAGAGAGTACACTTTACATTGGCCTCTAGAGAGTACACTTCACAATGGTCTCTAGACAGTACACTTTACATTGGCCTCTAGAGAGTACACTTCACATTGGCCTCTAGAGAGTACACTTTACATTGGCCTCTAGAGAGTACACCTTGCATTGGCCTCTAGAGAGTACACTTTGCATTGGCCTCTAGAGAGTACACTTTGCATTGGCCTCTAGAGAGTACACTTTACATTGGCCTCTAGAGGTAACACTTTACATTGACCTCTAGAGAGTACACTTTACATGGCCTCTAGAGAGTACACGTTACATTGGCCTCTAGAGAGTACACGTTACATTGGCCTCTAGAGAGTACACTTTACATTGGCCTCTAGAGAGTACACTTTACATTGGCCTCTAGAGAGTACACTTTACATTGGCCTCTAGAGAGTACACTTTACATTGACCTCTAGAGAGTACACTTTACATTGGCCTCTAGAGAGTACACTTTACATTGACCTCTAGAGAGTACACTTTACATTGACCTCTAGAGAGTACACTTTACATTGGCCTCTAGAGAGTACACTTTACATTGTCCTCTATAGAGTACACTTTACATTGACCTCTTGAGAGTACACTTCACATTGACCTCTAGAGAGTACACTTTACACTGGCCTCTAGAGAATACACTTTACATTGGCCTCTAGAGAGTACACTTTACATTGGCCTCTAGAGAGTACACTTTACATTGACCTGTAGAGAGTACACTTTACATTGACCTCTAGAGAGTACACATTACATTGGCCTCTAGAGAGTGCACTTTACATTGGCCTCTAGAGAGTACACTTTACATTGGCCTCTAGAGAGTACACTTTGCATTGGCCTCTAGAGAGTACTCTTTACATTGGCCTCTAGAGAGTACACTTTACCTTGGCCTCTAGAGAGTACACTTTACATTGGCCTCTAGAGAGTACACTTTACATTGGCCTCTAGAGACTACACTTTAAATTGGCCTCTAGAGAGTACACTTTACATTGACCTCTAGAGAGTACACTTTACATTGGCCTCTAGAGAGTACACTTTACATTGGCCTCTAGAGAGTACACTTTACATTGACCTCTAGAGAGTACACTTTACATTGACCTCTAGAGAGTACACTTTACATTGGCCTCTAGAGAGTACACTTTACATTGTCCTCTATAGAGTACACTTTACATTGACCTCTTGAGAGTACACTTCACATTGACCTCTAGAGAGTACACTTTACACTGGCCTCTAGAGAATACACTTTACATTGGCCTCTAGAGAGTACACTTTACATTGTCCTCTATAGAGTACACTTTACATTGACCTCTTGAGAGTACACTTCACATTGACCTCTAGAGAGTACACTTTACACTGGCCTCTAGAGAGTACACCTTGCATTGGCCTCTAGAGAGTACACTTTGCATTGGCCTCTAGAGAGTACACTTTGCATTGGCCTCTAGAGAGTACACTTTACATTGGCCTCTAGAGGTAACACTTTACATTGACCTCTAGAGAGTACACTTTATATGGCCTCTAGAGAGTACACGTTACATTGGCCTCTAGAGAGTACACGTTACATTGGCCTCTAGAGAGTATACTTTACATTGGCCTCTAGAGAGTACACTTTACATTGGCCTCTAGAGAGTACACTTTACATTGGCCTCTAGAGAGTACACTTTACATTGACCTCTAGAGAGTACACTTTACATTGGCCTCTAGAGAGTACACTTTACATTGACCTCTAGAGAGTACACTTTACATTGACCTCTAGAGAGTACACTTTACATTGGCCTCTAGAGGGTACACTTTACATTGTCCTCTATAGAGTACACTTTACATTGACCTCTTGAGAGTACACTTCACATTGACCTCTAGAGAGTACACTTTACACTGGCCTCTAGAGAATACACTTTACATTGGCCTCTAGAGAGTACACTTTACATTGGCCTCTAGAGAGTACACTTTATATTGACCTGTAGAGAGTACACTTTACATTGACCTCTAGAGAGTACACTTTACATTGACCTCTAGAGAGTACACTTTACATTGGCCTCTAGAGAGTACACTTCACATTGGCCTCCAGAGAGTACACTTTACATTGGCCTCTAGAGAGTACACTTTGCATTGGCCTCTAGAGAGTACACTTTGCATTGGCCTCTAGAGAGTACACTTTACATTGGCCTCTAGAGAGTACACTTTACATTGGCCTCTAGAGAGTACACTTTGCATTGGCCTCTAGAGAGTACACTTTGCATTGGCCTCTAGAGAGTACACTTTGCATTGGCCTCTAGAGAGTACACTTTACATTGGCCTCTAGAGAGTACACTTTACCCTGGCCTCTAGAGAGTACACTTTTCCTTGGCCTCTAGAGAGTACACTTTACATTGGCCTCTAGAGAATACACTTTACATTGGCTTCTAGAGAGTACACTTTACATTGGCCTCTAGAGAGTACACTTTACATTTGCCTCTAGAGAGTACACTTTACATTGGCCTCTAGAGAGTACACTTCACAATGGTCTCTAGACAGTACACTTTACATTGGCCTCTAGAGAGTACACTTCACATTGGCCTCTAGAGAGTACACTTTACATTGGCCTCTAGAGAGTACACCTTGCATTGGCCTCTAGAGAGTACACTTTGCATTGGCCTCTAGAGAGTACACTTTGCATTGGCCTCTAGAGAGTACACTTTACATTGGCCTCTAGAGGTAACACTTTACATTGACCTCTAGAGAGTACACTTTACATGGCCTCTAGAGAGTACACGTTACATTGGCCTCTAGAGAGTACACGTTACATTGGCCTCTAGAGAGTACACTTTACATTGGCCTCTAGAGAGTACACTTTACATTGGCCTCTAGAGAGTACACTTTACATTGGCCTCTAGAGAGTACACTTTACATTGACCTCTAGAGAGTACACTTTACATTGGCCTCTAGAGAGTACACTTTACATTGACCTCTAGAGAGTACACTTTACATTGACCTCTAGAGAGTACACTTTACATTGGCCTCTAGAGAGTACACTTTACATTGTCCTCTATAGAGTACACTTTACATTGACCTCTTGAGAGTACACTTCACATTGACCTCTAGAGAGTACACTTTACACTGGCCTCTAGAGAATACACTTTACATTGGCCTCTAGAGAGTACACTTTACATTGGCCTCTAGAGAGTACACTTTACATTGACCTGTAGAGAGTACACTTTACATTGACCTCTAGAGAGTACACATTACATTGGCCTCTAGAGAGTGCACTTTACATTGGCCTCTAGAGAGTACACTTTACATTGGCCTCTAGAGAGTACACTTTGCATTGGCCTCTAGAGAGTACTCTTTACATTGGCCTCTAGAGAGTACACTTTACCTTGGCCTCTAGAGAGTACACTTTACATTGGCCTCTAGAGAGTACACTTTACATTGGCCTCTAGAGACTACACTTTAAATTGGCCTCTAGAGAGTACACTTTACATTGACCTCTAGAGAGTACACTTTACATTGGCCTCTAGAGAGTACACTTTACATTGGCCTCTAGAGAGTACACTTTACATTGACCTCTAGAGAGTACACTTTACATTGACCTCTAGAGAGTACACTTTACATTGGCCTCTAGAGAGTACACTTTACATTGTCCTCTATAGAGTACACTTTACATTGACCTCTTGAGAGTACACTTCACATTGACCTCTAGAGAGTACACTTTACACTGGCCTCTAGAGAATACACTTTACATTGGCCTCTAGAGAGTACACTTTACATTGTCCTCTATAGAGTACACTTTACATTGACCTCTTGAGAGTACACTTCACATTGACCTCTAGAGAGTACACTTTACACTGGCCTCTAGAGAGTACACCTTGCATTGGCCTCTAGAGAGTACACTTTGCATTGGCCTCTAGAGAGTACACTTTGCATTGGCCTCTAGAGAGTACACTTTACATTGGCCTCTAGAGGTAACACTTTACATTGACCTCTAGAGAGTACACTTTATATGGCCTCTAGAGAGTACACGTTACATTGGCCTCTAGAGAGTACACGTTACATTGGCCTCTAGAGAGTATACTTTACATTGGCCTCTAGAGAGTACACTTTACATTGGCCTCTAGAGAGTACACTTTACATTGGCCTCTAGAGAGTACACTTTACATTGACCTCTAGAGAGTACACTTTACATTGGCCTCTAGAGAGTACACTTTACATTGACCTCTAGAGAGTACACTTTACATTGACCTCTAGAGAGTACACTTTACATTGGCCTCTAGAGGGTACACTTTACATTGTCCTCTATAGAGTACACTTTACATTGACCTCTTGAGAGTACACTTCACATTGACCTCTAGAGAGTACACTTTACACTGGCCTCTAGGGAATACACTTTACATTGGCCTCTAGAGAGTACACTTTACATTGGCCTCTGGAGAGTACACTTTATATTGACCTGTAGAGAGTACACTTTACATTGACCTCTAGAGAGTACACATTACATTGGCCTCTAGAGAGTGCACTTTACATTGGCCTCTAGAGAGTACACTTTACATTGGCCTCTAGAGAGTACACTTTGCATTGGCCTCTAGAGAGTACTCTTTACATTGGCCTCTAGAGAGTACACTTTACATTGGCCTCTAGAGAGTACACTTTACATTGGCCTCTAGAGAGTACACTTTACATTGGCCTCTAGAGAGTACACTTTACATTGGCCTCTAGAGACTACACTTTAAATTGGCCTCTAGAGAGTACACTTTACATTGACCTCTAGAGAGTACACATTACATTGGCCTCTAGAGAGTACACTTTACATTGACCTCTAGAGAGTACACTTTACATTGACCTCTAGAGAGTACACTTTACATTGACATCTAGAGAGTACACTTTACATGGCCTCTAGAGAGTACATTTTGCATTAGCCTCTAGAGAGTACACTTTACATTGGCCTCTAGAGAGTACACTTTACATTGGTCTGTAGAGAGTACACTTTACATTGGCCTCTAGAGAGTACACTTTGCATTGGCCTCTAGAGAGTACACTTTGCATTGGCCTCTAGAGAGTACACTTTACATTGGCCTCTAGAGGTAACACTTTACATTGACCTCTAGAGAGTACACTTTACATGGCCTCTAGAGAGTACACGTTACATTGGCCTCTAGAGAGTACACGTTACATTGGCCTCTAGAGAGTACACTTTACATTGGCCTCTAGAGAGTACACTTTACATTGGCCTCTAGAGAGTACACTTTACATTGGCCTCTAGAGAGTACACTTTACATTGACCTCTAGAGAGTACACTTTACATTGGCCTCTAGAGAGTACACTTTACATTGACCTCTAGAGAGTACACTTTACATTGACCTCTAGAGAGTACACTTTACATTGGCCTCTAGAGAGTACACTTTACATTGTCCTCTATAGAGTACACTTTACATTGACCTCTTGAGAGTACACTTCACATTGACCTCTAGAGAGTACACTTTACACTGGCCTCTAGAGAATACACTTTACATTGGCCTCTAGAGAGTACACTTTACATTGGCCTCTAGAGAGTACACTTTACATTGACCTGTAGAGAGTACACTTTACATTGACCTCTAGAGAGTACACATTACATTGGCCTCTAGAGAGTGCACTTTACATTGGCCTCTAGAGAGTACACTTTACATTGGCCTCTAGAGAGTACACTTTGCATTGGCCTCTAGAGAGTACTCTTTACATTGGCCTCTAGAGAGTACACTTTACCTTGGCCACTAGAGAGTACACTTTACATTGGCCTCTAGAGAGTACACTTTACATTGACCTCTAGAGAGTACACTTTACATTGGCCTCTAGAGACTACACTTTAAATTGGCCTCTAGAGAGTACACATTACATTGGCCTCTAGAGAGTACACTTTACATTGACCTCTAGAGAGTACACTTTACATTGACCTCTAGAGAGTACACTTTACATTGACATCTAGAGAGTACACTTTACATGGCCTCTAGAGAGTACATTTTGCATTGGCCTCTAGAGAGTACACTTTACATTGGCCTCTAGAGAGTACACTTTACATTGGTCTGTAGAGAGTACACTTTACATTGGCCTCTAGAGAGTACACTTTACATTAGCCTCTAGAGAGTACACTTTACATTGGCCTCTAGAGAGTACACTTTACATTGGCCTCTAGAGAGTACACTTTACATTGGCCTCTAGAGAGTACCCTTTACATTGGCCTCTAGAGAGTACACTTTACATTGGCCTCTAGAGAGTACACTTTGCATTGGCCTCTAGAGAGTACACTTTGCATTGGCCTCTAGAGAGTATACTTTACATTGGCCTCTAGCGAGTACATTTTACATTGGCCTCTAGAGAGTAGACTTCACATTGGTCTGTAGAGAGTACACTTTACATTGGCCTCTAGAGAGTACACTTCACATTGGGCCTCTAGAGAGTACACTTTACCTTGGCCTCTAGAGAGTACAGTTTACATTGGCCTCTAGAGAGTACACTTTACATTGGCCTCTAGAGAGTACACTTTACATTGGCCTCTAGAGAGTACACTTTACATTGGCCTCTAGAGACTACACTTTACATTGGCCTCTAGAGAGTACACTTTACATTGACCTCTAGAGAGTACACATTACAATGGCCTCTAGAGAGTACACTTTACATTGACCTCTAGAGAGTACACTTTACATTGACCTCTAGAGAGTACACTTTACATTGACCTCTAGAGAGTACACTTTTCATGGCCTCTAGAGAGTACATTTTACATTGGCCTCTAGAGAGTACACTTCACATTGGCCTCTAGAGAGTACACTTTACATTGGTCTCTAGAGAGTACACTTTACATTGGCCTCTAGAGAGTACACTTTACATTGGCCTCTAGAGAGTACACTTTGCATTGGCCTCTAGAGAGTACACTTTACATTGGCCTCTAGAGAATACGCTGTACATTGGCCTCTAGAGAGTACAATTTACATTGGCCTCTAGAGAGTACACTTTGCATTGGCCTCTAGAGAGTACACTTTACATTGACCTCTAGAGAGTACACATTACATTGGCCTCTAGAGAGTGCACTTTACATTGGCCTCTAGAGAGTACACTTTACATTGGCCTCTAGAGAGTACACTTTGCATTGGCCTCTAGAGAGTACTCTTTACATTGGCCTCTAGAGAGTACACTTTACCTTGGCCTCTAGAGAGTACACTTTACATTGGCCTCTAGAGAGTACACTTTACATTGGCCTCTAGAGAGTACACTTTACATTGGCCTCTAGAGACTACACTTTAAATTGGCCTCTAGAGAGTACACTTTACATTGACCTCTAGAGAGTACACATTACATTGGCCTCTAGAGAGTACACTTTACATTGACCTCTAGAGAGTACACTTTACATTGACCTCTAGAGAGTACACTTTACATTGACCTCTAGAGAGTACACTTTACATTGACATCTAGAGAGTACACTTTACATGGCCTCTAGAGAGTACATTTTGCATTAGCCTCTAGAGAGTACACTTTACATTGGCCTCTAGAGAGTACACTTTACATTGGTCTGTAGAGAGTACACTTTACATTGGCCTCTAGAGAGTACACTTTGCATTGGCCTCTAGAGAGTACACTTTGCATTGGCCTCTAGAGAGTACACTTTACATTGGCCTCTAGAGGTAACACTTTACATTGACCTCTAGAGAGTACACTTTACATGGGCTCTAGAGAGTACACGTTACATTGGCCTCTAGAGAGTACACGTTACATTGGCCTCTAGAGAGTACACTTTACATTGGCATCTAGAGAGTACACTTTACATTGGCCTCTAGAGAGTACACTTTACATTGACCTCTAGAGAGTACACTTTACATTGGCCTCTAGAGAGTACACTTTACATTGACCTCTAGAGAGTACACTTTACATTGACCTCTAGAGAGTACACTTTACATTGGCCTCTAGAGAGTACACTTTACATTGTCCTCTATAGAGTACACTTTACATTGACCTCTTGAGAGTACACTTCACATTGACCTCTAGAGAGTACACTTTACACTGGCCTCTAGAGAATACACTTTACATTGGCCTCTAGAGAGTACACTTTACATTGGCCTCTAGAGAGTACACTTTACATTGACCTGTAGAGAGTACACTTTACATTGACCTCTAGAGAGTACACATTACATTGGCCTCTAGAGAGTGCACTTTACATTGGTCTCTAGAGAGTACACTTTACATTGGCCTCTAGAGAGTACACTTTGCATTGGCCTCTAGAGAGTACTCTTTACATTGGCCTCTAGAGAGTACACTTTACCTTGGCCTCTAGAGAGTACACTTTACATTGGCCTCTAGAGAGTACACTTTACATTGACCTCTAGAGAGTACACTTTACATTGGCCTCTAGAGACTACACTTTAAATTGGCCTCTAGAGAGTACACTTTACATTGACCTCTAGAGAGTACACATTACATTGGCCTCTAGAGAGTACACTTTACATTGACATCTAGAGAGTACACTTTACATTGACTTCTAGAGAGTACACTTTACATTGACATCTAGAGAGTACACTTTACATGGCCTCTAGAGAGTACATTTTGCATTGGCCTCTAGAGAGTACACTTTACATTGGCCTCTAGAGAGTACACTTTACATTGGTCTGTAGAGAGTACACTTTACATTGGCCTCTAGAGAGTACACTTTACATTAGCCTCTAGAGAGTACACTTTACATTGGCCTCTAGAGAGTACACTTTACATTGGCCTCTAGAGAGTACACTTTACATTGGCCTCTAGAGAGTACCCTTTACATTGGCCTCTAGAGAGTACACTTTACATTGGCCTCTAGAGAGTACACTTTGCATTGGCCTCTAGAGAGTACACTTTGCATTGGCCTCTAGAGAGTATACTTTACATTGGCCTCTAGCGAGTACATTTTACATTGGCCTCTAGAGAGTACACTTCACATTGGTCTGTAGAGAGTACACTTTACATTGGCCTCTAGAGAGTACACTTCACATTGGCCTCTAGAGAGTACACTTTACCTTGGCCTCTAGAGAGTACAGTTTACATTGGCCTCTAGAGAGTACACTTTACATTGGCCTCTAGAGAGTACACTTTACATTGGCCTCTAGAGAGTACACTTTACATTGGCCTCCAGAGACTACACTTTACATTGGCCTCTAGAGAGTACACTTTACATTGACCTCTAGAGAGTACACATTACAATGGCCTCTAGAGAGTACACTTTACATTGACCTCTAGAGAGTACACTTTACATTGACCTCTAGAGAGTACACTTTACATTGACCTCTAGAGAGTACACTTTTCATGGCCTCTAGAGAGTACATTTTACATTGGCCTCTAGAGAGTACACTTCACATTGGCCTCTAGAGAGTACACTTTACATTGGTCTCTAGAGAGTACACTTTACTTTGGCCTCTAGAGAGTACACTTTACATTGGCCTCTAGAGAGTACACTTTGCATTGGCCTCTAGAGAGTACACTTTACATTGGCCTCTAGAGAGTACGCTGTACATTGGCCTCTAGAGAGTACAATTTACATTGGCCTCTAGAGAGTACACTTTGCATTGGCCTCTAGAGAGTACACTTTACATTGGCCTCTAGAGAGTACACTTCACATTGGTCTGTAGAGAGTACACTTTACATTGGCCTCTAGAGAGTACACTTCACATTGGCCTCTAGAGAGTACACTTCACATTGGCCTCTAGAGAGTACACTTTACATTGGCTTCTAGAGAGTACACTTTGCATTGGCCTCTAGAGAGTACACTTTGCATTGGCCTCTAGAAAGTACACTTTGCATTGGCCTCTAGAGAGTACACTTTACATTGACCTCTAGAGAGTACACTTTACATTGGCCTCTAAAGAGTACACTTTGCATTGGCCTCTAGAGAGTACACTTTACATTGGCCTCTAGAGAGTACACTTTACATTGGCCTCTAGAGAGTACACTTTACATTGGCCTCTAGAGAGTACACTTTACATTGGCCTCTAGAGAGTACATTTTACATTGGCCTCTAGAGAGTACACTTTACATTGACCTCTAGAGAGTACACTTTACATTGACCTCTAGAGAGTACACTTTACATGGCCTCTAGAGAGTACACGTTGCATTGGCCTCTAGAGAGTACACGTTGCATTGGTCTCTAGAGAGTACACTTTACATTGGCCTCTAGAGAGTACACTTTACATTGGCCTCTAGAGAGTACACTTTACATTGGCCTCTAGAGAGTACACTTTGCATTGGCCTCTAGGGAGTACACTTTGCATTGGCCTCTAGAGAGTACACTTTGCATTGGCCTCTAGAGAGTACACTTTACATTGGCCTCTAGAGAGTACACTTTACCCTGGCTTCTAGAGAGTACACTTTACCTTGGCCTCTAGAGAGTACACTTTATATTGGCATCTAGAGAGTACACTTTACATTGACCTCTAGAGAGTACACTTTACATTGACCTCTAGAGAGTACACTTTACATTGGCCTCTAGAGAGTACACTTCACATTGGCCTCTAGAGAGTACACTTTACATTGGCCTCTAGAGAGTACACTTTACATTGGCCTCTAGAGAGTACACTTTGCATTGGCCTCTAGAGAGTACACTTTACATTGGCCTCTAGAGAGTACACTTTACATTGGCCTCTAGAGAGGACACTTTGCATTGGCCTCTAGAGAGTACACTTTGCATTGGCCTCTAGAGAGTACACTTTGCATTGTCCTCTAGAGAGTACACTTTACATTGGCCTCTAGAGAGTACACTTTACCCTGGCCTCTAGAGAGTACACTTTACCTTGGCCTCTAGAGAGTACACTTTATATTGGCATCTAGACAGTACACTTTACATTGACCTCTAGAGAGTATACTTCACATTGACCTCTAGAGAGTACACTTTACATTGGCCTCTAGAGAGTACACTTCACATTGGCCTGTAGAGAGTACACTTTACATTGGCCTCTAGAGAGTACACTTTACATTGGCCTCTAGAGAGTACACTTTGCATTGGCCTCTAGAGAGTACACTTTGCATTGGCCTCTAGAGAGTACACTTTGCATTGGCCTCTAGAGAGTACACTTTACATTGGCCTCTGGAGAGTACACTTTGCATTGGCCTCTGGAGAGTACACTTTACATTGGCCTATGGAGAGTACACTTTACATTGGCCTATGGAGAGTACACTTTACATTGGCCTCTAGAGAGTACACTTTGCATTGGCCTCTAGAGAGTACACTTTACATTGGCCTCTAGAGAGTACACTTTACATTGGCCTCTAGAGAGTACACTTTACATTGGCCTTTGGAGAGTACACTTTGCATTGGCCTCTAGAGAGTACACTTTACATTGGCCTCTAGAGAGTACACTTTATATTGGCCTCTAGAGAGTACACTTTACATTGGCCTCTAGAGAGTACACTTTACATTGGCCTCTAGAGAGTACACTTTACATTGGCCTCTAGAGAGTACACTTTTTGTCGATTGGGAATTCAAAATTATCAAAAATGCATACTTGCTGCATGTTACACAAGCATGTAGAGCAAATAGTATAAAAAGCAAATAATGCGTCTGTTTCCCTCAAAATGAACAGTCTATTTGTATCTATGAAATGTGTCAATTAACCAGGATGAATTATTTAGCTCAACACGTTTATAGAACTGTTCTGTAGTTTATAATTATGGCAATAATGGTTTTATATAAGTTATTTCTTTTCTAGAAGCACGTTCATCATAGCACACTATATGCACTATTCATAGAGCAATAAACTGAAGGGGGGAAATAAAAATAGCACTCTGGGAACAGTTCCAAAACTGAAGGGGAAAAATTAAAATACCACTAACCCTAACCCTAACTCTGTGGGAACAGTTCCAAAATCTAATCGAAAAATTGCAGAAAGAGACAAAATAGATAACCCTAATACAAAAATAGACGACCTCCCACTTTCCTGATTTGGTACAGGCACGTCAATAAATTGTGACGGGTTACTCTCCGATTTGTTTTAACACGCTTGAGGCAGACTTCCTTCAAAGGCTTCTCAATACCCAGATCTTTAATTCCATCTTCCGCTATATAGATGATGATCTGTCAATGCACAATTCTCGATTCGGTGATTATCTGCATCGCATCTATCTAAAATGAGTTTGAAGTAAAGGATACAATTGACACTCACATTGAAATCTACAATGGAGGAATATTAAAAACAAAACTCTATCACAAATGTGATGACTTCACTTTTACAATAGTCAACTTTCCTTTTATCGGTAGCAATATTCCAACATCACCAGCGTATGGAGTTAACATTTCACAGCTCATACGTTATTATAGAACATGCGCCAAGTACAGTGATTTTTGGGACAGATTTCACCTGCTCACGCAATTTAAGCTGCTCTAACAAGGCTACGTTGCTCCTAAATTGAAATCATCACTAAGCAAATTCTACGGTTATCATCACGATCTGGTTGACAGATACGAAATATCCATATCTCAATTGACAATGATCTTTTATTTTTTACATAGATCTATCACTGCCAAGATTTTTACCGACTTGACTGTATATATGAGTAACACGGTGGGCTTCTTATAAGAAGCAGGAACTGCTTACCCCTAGGGAGAACCTGAGTTTTAACCTCCAATTGTTTGTAGGAGGGATTACGTCTTATTTATGTTATATGTGTTTGCTTGCGTAAAGTGGTGTCCAGCACATATTGTGTTATGTTTTTGTTTTGCTTGTCTTCGACTTGTGTGTCCGATGTTCCTGGTTTCTCTGGATTGTCCATTTTATGATTGTGCCTTCAGTATTCTCTAACATTTATTAAGTTAATTTTATGATTGTGCCTTCAGTATTCTCTAACATTTATTAAGTTAATTTTATGATTGTGACTTCAGTATTCTCTAACATTAATTAAGTTAATTTTATGATTGTGACTACAGTATTCTCTAACATTTATTAAGTTAATTTTATGATTGTGACTTCAGTATTCTCTAACATTTATTAAGTTAATTTTATGATTGTGACTTCAGTATTCTCTAACATTAATTAAGTTAATTTTATGATTGTGACTTCAGTATTCTCTAACATTTATTAAAAATCGCTTTTAGTGAAATGATGTAGTAATACAAGTGTATACCGCATGTGAGTAAAATGATGTAGTAATACAAGTGTATATCAAATGTGAGTAAAATGATGTAGTAATACAAATGTATACCACATGTGAGTAAAATGATGTAGTAATACAAGTGTATACCACATGTGAGTAAAATGATGTAGTAATACAAGTGTATACCACATGTGAATAAAATGATGTAGTAATACAAGTGTATACCACATGTGAGTAAAATGATGTAGTAATACAAGTGTATATCACATGTGAGTAAAATGATGTAGTAATACAAGTGTATACCACATGTGAATAAAATGATGTAGTAATACAAGTGTATATCACATGTGAGTAAAATGATGTAGTAATACAAGTGTATACCACATGTGAGTAAAATGATGTAATAATACAAGTGTATATCACATGTGACTAAAATGATGTAGTAATACAAGTGTATACCACATGTGAGTAAAATGATGTAGTAATACAAGTGTATACCACATGTGACTAAAATGATGTAGTAATACAAGTGTATATTACATGTGAGTAAAATGATGTAGTTATACAAGTGTATACCACAGGTGAATAACATAATGTAGTAATACAAGTGTATACCACATGTGAGTAAAATGATGTAGTAATACAAGTGTATACCACATGTGAGTAAAATGATGTAGTAATACAAGTGTATACCACATGTGAGTAAAATGATGTAGTAATACAAGTGTATACCACATGTGAGTAAAATGATGTAGTAATACAAGTGTATACCACGTGTGAGTAAAATGATGTAGTAATACAAATGTATACCACATGTGAGTAAAATGATGTAGTAATACAAGTGTATACCACATGTGAGTAAAATGATATAGTAATACAAGTGTATACCACATGTGAGTAGAATGATGTAGTAATACAAGTGTATACCACATGTGAGTAAAATGAGGTAGTAATACAAGTGTATACCACATGTGAGTAAAATGATGTAGTAATACAAGTGTATACCACATGTGAGTAAAATGATGTAGTAATACAAGTGTATACCACATGTGAGTAAAATGATATAGTAATACAAGTGTATATCAAATGTGACTAAAATGATGTAGTAATACAAGTGTATACCACATGTGAGTAAAATGATGTAGTAATACAAGTGTATACCACATGTGAATAAAATGATGTAGTAATACAAGTGTATACCACATGTGAGTAAAATGATGTAGTATTACAAGTGTATACCACATGTGAGTAAAATGATGTAGTATTACAAGTGTATAGCATATGTGAGTAAAATGATGTAGTAATACAAGTGTATACCACATGTGAATAAAATAATGTAGTAATACAAGTGTATACCACATGTGAGAAAAATGATGTAGAAATACAAGTGTATACCACATGTGAGTAAAATGATGTAGTAATACAAGTGTATACCACATGTGAATAAAATGATGTAGTAATACAAGTGTATACCACATGTGAATAAAATGATGTAGTAATACAAGTGTATACCACATGTGAGTAAAATGATGTAGTAATACAAGTGTATACCACATGTGAGTAAAATGATGTAGTAATACAAGTGTATACCACATGTGAGTAAATGATGTAGTATTACAAGTGTATACCACATGTGAGTAAAATGATGTAGTAATACAAGTGTATACCACATGTGAGTAAAATGATGTAGTAATACAAGTGTATACCACATGTGAATAAAATAATGTAGTAATACAAGTGTATACCACATGTGAGTAAAATGATGTAGTAATACAAGTGAATACCACATGTGAGTAAAATGATGTAGTAATACAAGTGTATACCACATGTGAGTAAAATGATGTAGTATTACAAGTGTATAGCATATGTGAGTAAAATGATGTAGTAATACAAGTGTATACCACATGTGAGTAAAATGATGTAGTAATACAAGTGTATACCACATGTGAATAAAATGATGTAGTAATACAAGTGTATACCACATGTGAGTAAAATGATGTAGTATTACAAGTGTATACCACATGTGAGTAAAATGATGTAGTATTACAAGTGTATAGCATATGTGAGTAAAATGATGTAGTAATACAAGTGTATACCACATGTGAATAAAATAATGTAGTAATACAAGTGTATACCACATGTGAGTAAAATGATGTAGTAATACAAGTGTATAACACATGTGAGTAAAATTATGTAGTAATACAAGTGTATACCACATGTGAGTAAAATGATGTAGTATTACAAGTGTATAGCATATGTGAGTAAAATGATGTAGTAATACAAGTGTATACCACATGTGAGTAAAATGATGTAGTAATACAAGTGTATACCACATGTGAATAAAATGATGTAGCAATACAAGTGTATACCTCATGTGAGTGAAATGATGTAGTAATACAAGTGTATACCACATGTGAATAAAATGATGTAGTAATACAAGTGTATACGACATGTGAGTAAAATGATGTAGTAATACAAGTGTATATAACATGTGAGTAAAATGATGTAGTAATACAAGTGTATACCATATGTGAGTAAAATGATGTAGAAATACAAGTGTATACCACATGTGAGTAAAATGATGTAGTAATACAAGTGTATACCACATGTGAATAAAATGATGTAGTAATACAAGTGTATATCACATGTGAGTAAAATGATGTAGTAATACAAGTGTATACCACATGTGAGTAAAATGATGTAGAAATACAAGTGTATACCACATGTGAGTAAAATGATGTAGTAATACAAGTGTATACCACATGTGAATAAAATTATGCAGTAATACAAGTGTATACCACATGTGAGTAAAATGATGTAGTAATACAAGTGTATACCACATGTGAATAAAATGATGTAGTAATACAAGTGTATACCACATGTGAGTAAAATGATGTAGTGATACAAGTGTATACCACATGTGAGTAAAATGATGTAGTAATAAAAGTGTATACCACATGTGAGTAAAATGATGTAGTAATACAAGTGTATATCACATGTGATTAAAATGATGTAGTAATACAAGTGTATACCACATGTGAATAAAATGATGTAGTAATACAAGTGTATATCACATGTGAGTAAAATGATGTAGTAATACAAGTGTATACCACATGTGAGTAAAATGATGTAATAATACAAGTGTATATCACATGTGACTAAAATGATGTAGTAATACAAGTGTATACCACATGTTAGTAAAATGATGTAGTAATACAAGTGTATACCACTTGTGAGTAAAATGATGTAGTAATACAAGTGTATACCACATGTGAGTAAAATGATGTAGTATTACAAGTGTATAGCATATGTGAGTAAAATGATGTAGTAATACAAGTGTATACCACATGTGAGTAAAATGATGTAGTAATACAAGTGTATACCACATGTGAATAAAATGATGTAGTATTACAAGTGTATACCACATGTGAGTAAAATGATGTAGTAATACAAGTGTATACCAATATGTGAGTAAAATGATGTAGTAATACAAGTGTATACCACATGTGAATAAAATAATGTAGTAATACAAGTGTATACCACATGTGAGTAAAATGATGTAGTAATACAAGTGAATACCACATGTGAGTAAAATGATGTAGTAATACAAGTGTATACCACATGTGAGTAAAATGATGTAGTATTACAAGTGTATAGCATATGTGAGTAAAATGATGTAGTAATACAAGTGTATACCACATGTGAGTAAAATGATGTAGTAATACAAGTGTATACCACATGTGAATAAAATGATGTAGTAATACAAGTGTATACCACATGTGAGTAAAATGATGTAGTATTACAAGTGTATACCACATGTGAGTAAAATGATGTAGTATTACAAGTGTATAGCATATGTGAGTAAAATGATGTAGTAATACAAGTGTATACCACATGTGAATAAAATAATGTAGTAATACAAGTGTATACCACATGTGAGTAAAATGATGTAGTAATACAAGTGTATAACACATGTGAGTAAAATTATGTAGTAATACAAGTGTATACCACATGTGAGTAAAATGATGTAGTATTACAAGTGTATAGCATATGTGAGTAAAATGATGTAGTAATACAAGTGTATACCACATGTGAGTAAAATGATGTAGTAATACAAGTGTATACCACATGTGAATAAAATGATGTAGCAATACAAGTGTATACCTCATGTGAGTGAAATGATGTAGTAATACAAGTGTATACCACATGTGAATAAAATGATGTAGTAATACAAGTGTATACGACATGTGAGTAAAATGATGTAGTAATACAAGTGTATATAACATGTGAGTAAAATGATGTAGTAATACAAGTGTATACCATATGTGAGTAAAATGATGTAGAAATACAAGTGTATACCACATGTGAGTAAAATGATGTAGTAATACAAGTGTATACCACATGTGAATAAAATGATGTAGTAATACAAGTGTATATCACATGTGAGTAAAATGATGTAGTAATACAAGTGTATACCACATGTGAGTAAAATGATGTAGAAATACAAGTGTATACCACATGTGAGTAAAATGATGTAGTAATACAAGTGTATACCACATGTGAATAAAATTATGCAGTAATACAAGTGTATACCACATGTGAGTAAAATGATGTAGTAATACAAGTGTATACCACATGTGAATAAAATGATGTAGTAATACAAGTGTATACCACATGTGAGTAAAATGATGTAGTGATACAAGTGTATACCACATGTGAGTAAAATGATGTAGTAATAAAAGTGTATACCACATGTGAGTAAAATGATGTAGTAATACAAGTGTATATCACATGTGATTAAAATGATGTAGTAATACAAGTGTATACCACATGTGAATAAAATGATGTAGTAATACAAGTGTATATCACATGTGAGTAAAATGATGTAGTAATACAAGTGTATACCACATGTGAGTAAAATGATGTAATAATACAAGTGTATATCACATGTGACTAAAATGATGTAGTAATACAAGTGTATACCACATGTTAGTAAAATGATGTAGTAATACAAGTGTATACCACTTGTGAGTAAAATGATGTAGTAATACAAGTGTATACCACATGTGAGTAAAATGATGTAGTAATACAAGTGTATACCACATGTGAGTAAAATGATGTAGTAATACAAGTGTATACCACGTGTGAGTAAAATGATGTAGTAATACAAATGTATACCACATGTGAGTAAAATGATGCAGTAATACAAGTGTATACCACATGTGAGTAAAATGAGGTAGTAATACAAGTGTATACCACATGTGAGTAAAATGATGTAGTAATACAAGTGTATACCACATGTGAGTAAAATGATATAGTAATACAAGTGTATACCACATGTGACTAAAATGATGTAGTAATACAAGTGTATATCACATGTGAGTAAAATGATGTAGTAATACAAGTGTATACCACATGTGAATAAAATAATGTAGTAATACAAGTGTATACCACATGTGAGTAAAATGATGTAGTAATACAAGTGTATACCACATGTGAGTAAAATGATGTAGTAATACAAGTGTTTACCACATGTGAGTAAAATGATGTAGTAATACAAGTGTATACCACATGTGAGTAAAATGATGTAGTATTACAAATGTATACCACATGTGAGTAAAATGATGTAGTAATACAAGTGTATACCACATGTGAATAAAATTATGTAGTAATACAAGTGTATACCACATGTGAGTAAAATGATGTAGTAATACAAGTGTATACCACATGTGAGTAAAATGATGTAGTAATACAAGTGTATACCACATGTGAGTAAAATGATGTAGTAATACAAGTGTATTCCACATGTGAGTAAAATGATGTAGTATTACAAGTGTATAGCATATGTGAGTAAAATGATGTAGTAATACAAGTGTATACCACATGTGAGTAAAATGATGTAGTAATACAATGTATACCACATGTGAATAACATAATGTAGTAATACAAGTGTATACCACATGTGAGTAAAATGATGTAGTATTACAGGTGTATAGCATATGTGAGTAAAATGATGTAGTAATACAAGTGTATACCACATGTGAGTAAAATGATGTAGTAATACAAGTGTATACCACATGTGAGTAAAATGATGTAGTAATACAAGTGTATACCACATGTGAGTAAAATGATGTAGTATTACAAGTGTATACCACATGTGAGTAAAATGATATAGTATTACAAGTGTATAGCATATGTGAGTAAAATGATGTAGTAATACAAGTGTATACCACATGTGAATAAAATAATGTAGTAATACAAGTGTCTACCACATGTGAGTAAAATGATGTAGTAATACAAGTGTATACCACATGTGAGTAAAATGATGTAGTAATACAAGTGTATACCACATGTGAGTAAAATGATGTAGTATTACAAGTGTATAGCATATGTGAGTAAAATGATGTAGTAATACAAGTGTATACCACATGTGAGTAAAATGATGTAGTAATACAAGTGTATACCACATGTGAATAAAATGATGTAGCAATACAAGTGTATACCTCATGTGAGTGAAATGATGTAGTAATACAAGTGTATACCACATGTGAATAAAATGATGTAGTAATACAAGTGTATACGACATTTGAGTAAAATGATGTAGTAATACAAGTGTATATAACATGTGAGTAAAATGATGTAGTAATACAAGTGTATACCACATGTGAGTAAAATGATGTAGAAATACAAGTGTATACCACATGTGAGTAAAATGATGTAGTAATACAAGTGTATACCACATGTGAATAAAATGATGTAGTAATACAAGTGTATATCCCATGTGAGTAAAATGATGTAGTAATACAAGTGTATACCACATGTGAGTAAAATGATGTAGAAATACAAGTGTATACCACATGTGAGTAAAATGATGTAGTAATACAAGTGTATACCACATGTGAATAAAATGATGCAGTAATACAAGTGTATACCACATGTGAGTAGAATGATGTAGTAATACAAGTGTATACCACATGTGAGTAAAATGAGGTAGTAATACAAGTGTATACTACATGTGAGTAAAATGATGTAGTAATACAAGTGTATACCACATGTGAGTAAAATGATGTAGTAATACAAGTGTATACCACATGTGAGTAAAATGATATAGTAATACAAGTGTATATCAAATGTGACTAAAATGATGTAGTAATACAAGTGTATACCACATGTGAGTAAAATGATGTAGTAATACAAGTGTATACCACATGTGAATAAAATGATGTAGTAATACAAGTGTATACCACATGTGAGTAAAATGATGTAGTATTACAAGTGTATACCACATGTGAGTAAAATGATGTAGTATTACAAGTGTATAGCATATGTGAGTAAAATGATGTAGTAATACAAGTGTATACCACATGTGAATAAAATAATGTAGTAATACAAGTGTATACCACATGTGAGAAAAATGATGTAGAAATACAAGTGTATACCACATGTGAGTAAAATGATGTAGTAATACAAGTGTATACCACATGTGAATAAAATGATGTAGTAATACAAGTGTATACCACATGTGAATAAAATGATGTAGTAATACAAGTGTATACCACATGTGAGTAAAATGATGTAGTAATACAAGTGTATACCACATGTGAGTAAAATGATGTAGTAATACAAGTGTATACCACATGTGAGTAAAATGATGTAGTATTACAAGTGTATACCACATGTGAGTAAAATGATGTAGTAATACAAGTGTATACCACATGTGAGTAAAATGATGTAGTAATACAAGTGTATACCACATGTGAATAAAATAATGTAGTAATACAAGTGTATACCACATGTGAGTAAAATGATGTAGTAATACAAGTGAATACCACATGTGAGTAAAATGATGTAGTAATACAAGTGTATACCACATGTGAGTAAAATGATGTAGTATTACAAGTGTATAGCATATGTGAGTAAAATGATGTAGTAATACAAGTGTATACCACATGTGAGTAAAATGATGTAGTAATACAAGTGTATACCACATGTGAATAAAATGATGTAGTAATACAAGTGTATACCACATGTGAGTAAAATGATGTAGTATTACAAGTGTATACCACATGTGAGTAAAATGATGTAGTATTACAAGTGTATAGCATATGTGAGTAATATGATGTAGTAATACAAGTGTATACCACATGTGAATAAAATAATGTAGTAATACAAGTGTATACCACATGTGAGTAAAATGATGTAGTAATACAAGTGTATAACACATGTGAGTAAAATTATGTAGTAATACAAGTGCATACCACATGTGAGTAAAATGATGTAGTATTACAAGTGTATAGCATATGTGAGTAAAATGATGTAGTAATACAAGTGTATACCACATGTGAATAAAATGATGTAGCAATACAAGTTTATACCTCATGTGAGTGAAATGATGTAGTAATACAAGTGTATACCACATGTGAATAAAATGATGTATTAATACAAGTGTATACGACATGTGAGTAAAATGATGTAGTAATACAAGTGTATATAACATGTGAGTAAAATGATGTAGTAATACAAGTGTATACCATATGTGAGTAAAATGATGTAGAAATACAAGTGTATACCACATGTGAGTAAAATGATGTAGTGATACAAGTGTATACCACATGTGAGTAAAATGATGTAGTAATAAAAGTGTATACCACATGTGAGTAAAATGATGTAGTAATACAAGTGTATATCACATGTGATTAAAATGATGTAGTAATACAAGTGTATACCACATGTGAATAAAATGATGTAGTAATACAAGTGTATATCACATGTGAGTAAAATGATGTAGTAATACAAGTGTATACCACATGTGAGTAAAATGATGTAATAATACAAGTGTATATCACATGTGACTAAAATGATGTAGTAATACAAGTGTATACCACATGTTAGTAAAATGATGTAGTAATACAAGTGTATACCACTTGTGAGTAAAATGATGTAGTAATACAAGTGTATACCACATGTGAGTAAAATGATGTAGTAATACAAGTGTATACCACATGTGAGTAAAATGATGTAGTAATACAAGTGTATACCACGTGTGAGTAAAATGATGTAGTAATACAAATGTATACCACATGTGAGTAAAATGATGCAGTAATACAAGTGTATACCACATGTGAGTAAAATGAGGTAGTAATACAAGTGTATACCACATGTGAGTAAAATGATGTAGTAATACAAGTGTATACCACATGTGAGTAAAATGATATAGTAATACAAGTGTATACCACATGTGACTAAAATGATGTAGTAATACAAGTGTATATCACATGTGAGTAAAATGATGTAGTAATACAAGTGTATACCACATGTGAATAAAATAATGTAGTAATACAAGTGTATACCACATGTGAGTAAAATGATGTAGTAATACAAGTGTATACCACATGTGAGTAAAATGATGTAGTAATACAAGTGTTTACCACATGTGAGTAAAATGATGTAGTAATACAAGTGTATACCACATGTGAGTAAAATGATGTAGTATTACAAATGTATACCACATGTGAGTAAAATGATGTAGTAATACAAGTGTATACCACATGTGAATAAAATTATGTAGTAATACAAGTGTATACCACATGTGAGTAAAATGATGTAGTAATACAAGTGTATACCACATGTGAGTAAAATGATGTAGTAATACAAGTGTATACCACATGTGAGTAAAATGATGTAGTAATACAAGTGTATTCCACATGTGAGTAAAATGATGTAGTATTACAAGTGTATAGCATATGTGAGTAAAATGATGTAGTAATACAAGTGTATACCACATGTGAGTAAAATGATGTAGTAATACAATGTATACCACATGTGAATAACATAATGTAGTAATACAAGTGTATACCACATGTGAGTAAAATGATGTAGTATTACAGGTGTATAGCATATGTGAGTAAAATGATGTAGTAATACAAGTGTATACCACATGTGAGTAAAATGATGTAGTAATACAAGTGTATACCACATGTGAGTAAAATGATGTAGTAATACAAGTGTATACCACATGTGAGTAAAATGATGTAGTATTACAAGTGTATACCACATGTGAGTAAAATGATATAGTATTACAAGTGTATAGCATATGTGAGTAAAATGATGTAGTAATACAAGTGTATACCACATGTGAATAAAATAATGTAGTAATACAAGTGTCTACCACATGTGAGTAAAATGATGTAGTAATACAAGTGTATACCACATGTGAGTAAAATGATGTAGTAATACAAGTGTATACCACATGTGAGTAAAATGATGTAGTATTACAAGTGTATAGCATATGTGAGTAAAATGATGTAGTAATACAAGTGTATACCACATGTGAGTAAAATGATGTAGTAATACAAGTGTATACCACATGTGAATAAAATGATGTAGCAATACAAGTGTATACCTCATGTGAGTGAAATGATGTAGTAATACAAGTGTATACCACATGTGAATAAAATGATGTAGTAATACAAGTGTATACGACATGTGAGTAAAATGATGTAGTAATACAAGTGTATATAACATGTGAGTAAAATGATGTAGTAATACAAGTGTATACCACATGTGAGTAAAATGATGTAGAAATACAAGTGTATACCACATGTGAGTAAAATGATGTAGTAATACAAGTGTATACCACATGTGAATAAAATGATGTAGTAATACAAGTGTATATCCCATGTGAGTAAAATGATGTAGTAATACAAGTGTATACCACATGTGAGTAAAATGATGTAGAAATACAAGTGTATACCACATGTGAGTAAAATGATGTAGTAATACAAGTGTATACCACATGTGAATAAAATGATGCAGTAATACAAGTGTATACCACATGTGAGTAAAATGATGTAGTAATACAAGTGTATACCACATGTGAATAAAATGATGTAGTAATACAAGTGTATACCACATGTGAATAAAATGATGCAGTAATACAAGTGTATACCACATGTGAGTAAAATGATGTAGTAATAAAAGTGTATACCACATGTGAGTAAAATGATGTAGTAATACAAGTGTATACCCCATGTGAGTAAAATGATGTAGTATTACAAGTGTATAGCATATGTGAGTAAAATGATGTAGTAATACAAATGTATACCACATGTGAGTAAAATGATGTAGTAATACAAGTGTATACCACATGTGAATAAAATGATGTAGTAATACAAGTGTATACCACATGTGAGTAAAATGATGTAGTATTACAAGTGTATACCACATGTGAGTAAAATGATGTAGTATTACAAGTGTATAGCATATGTGAGTAAAATGATGTAGTAATACAAGTGTATACCACATGTGAATAAAATAATGTAGTAATACAAGTGTATACCACATGTGAGTAAAATGATGTAGTAATACAAGTGTATACCACATGTGAGTAAAATGATGTAGTAATACAAGTGTATACCACATGTGAGTAAAATGATGTAGTATTACAAGTGTATAGCATATGTGAGTAAAATGATGTAGTAATACAAGTGTATACCACATGTGAGTAAAATGATGTAGTAATACAAGTGTATACCACATGTGAATAAAATGATGTAGCAATACAAGTGTATACCTCATGTGAGTGAAATGATGTAGTAATACAAGTGCATACCACATGTGAATAAAATGATGTAGTAATACAAGTGTATACGACATGTGAGTAAAATGATGTAGTAATACAAGTGTATATAACATGTGAGTAAAATGATGTAGTAATACAAGTGTATACCATATGTGAGTAAAATGATGTAGAAATACAAGTGTATACCACATGTGAGTAAAATGATGTAGTAATACAAGTGTATACCACATGTGAATAAAATGATGTAGTAATACAAGTGTATATCACATGTGAGTAAAATGATGTAGTAATACAAGTGTATACCACATGTGAGTAAAATGATGTAGAAATACAAGTGTATACCACATGTGAGTAAAATGATGTAGTAATACAAGTGTATACCACATGTGAATAAAATGATGCAGTAATACAAGTGTATACCACATGTGAGTAAAATGATGTAGTAATACAAGTGTATACCACATGTGAATAAAATGATGTAGTAATACAAGTGTATACCACATGTGAATAAAATGATGTAGTAATACAAGTGTATACGACATGTGAGTAAAATGATGTAGTAATACAAGTGTATATAACATGTGAGTAAAATGATGTAGTAATACAAGTGTATACCATATGTGAGTAAAATGATGTAGAAATACAAGTGTATACCACATGTGAGTAAAATGATGTAGTAATACAAGTGTATACCACATGTGAATAAAATGATGTAGAAATACAAGTGTATACCACATGTGAGTAAAATGATGTAGTAATACAAGTGTATACCACATGTGAATAAAATGATGCAGTAATACAAGTGTATACCACATGTGAGTAAAATGATGTAGTAATACAAGTGTATACCACATGTGAATAAAATGATGTAGTAATACAAGTGTATACCACATGTGAGTAAAATGATGTAGTGATACAAGTGTATACCACATGTGAGTAAAATGATGTAGTAATAAAAGTGTATACCACATGTGAGTAAAATGATGTAGTAATACAAGTGTATATCACATGTGAGTAAAATGATGTAGTAATACAAGTGTATACCACATGTGAGTAAAATGATGTAGAAATACAAGTGTATACCACATGTGAGTAAAATGATGTAGTAATACAAGTGTATACCACATGTGAATAAAATGATGAAGTAATACAAGTGTATACCACATGTGAGTAAAATGATGTAGTAATACAAGTGTATACCACATGTGAATAAAATGATGTAGTAATACAAGTGTATACCACATGTGAGTAAAATGATGTAGTGATACAAGTGTATACCACATGTGAGTAAAATGATGTAGTAATAAAAGTGTATACCACATGTGAGTAAAATGATGTAGTAATACAAGTGTATATCACATGTGAGTAAAATGATGTAGTAATACAAGTGTATACCACATGTGAATAAAATGATGTAGTAATACAAGTGTATATCACATGTGAGTAAAATTATGTAGTAATACAAGTGTATACCACATGTGTGTAAAATGATGTAATAATACAAGTGTATATCACATGTGACTAAAATGATGTAGTAATACAAGTGTATACCACATGTTAGTAAAATGATGTAGTAATACAAGTGTATACCACATGTGACTAAAATGATGTAGTAATACAAGCGTATATTACATGTGAGTAAAATGATGTAGAAATACAAGTGTATACCACAGGTGAATAACATAATGTAGTAATACAAGTGTATACCACTTGTGAGTAAAATTATGTAGTAATACAAGTGTATACCACATGTGAGTAAAATGATGTAGTAATACAAGTGTATACCACATGTGAGTAAAATGATGTAGTAATACAAGTGTATACCACATGTGAGTAAAATGATGTAGTAATACAAGTGTATACCACGTGTGAGTAAAATGATGTAGTAATACAAATGTATACCACATGTGAGTAAAATGATGTAGTAATACAAGTGTATACTACATGTGAGTAAAATGATATAGTAATACAAGTGTATACCACATGTGAGTAGAATGATGTAGTAATACAAGTGTATACCACATGTGAGTAAAATGAGGTAGTAATACAAGTGTATACCACATGTGAGTAAAATGATGTAGTAATACAAGTGTATACCACATGTGAGTAAAATGATGTAGTAATACAAGTGTATACCACATGTGAGTAAAATGATATAGTAATACAAGTGTATACCACATGTGACTAAAATGATGTAGTAATACAAGTGTATATCACATGTGAGTAAAATGATGTAGTAATACAAGTGTATACCACATGTGAATAAAATAATGTAGTAATACAAGTGTATACCACATGTGAGTAAAATGATGTAGTAATACAAGTGTATACCACATGTGAGTAAAATGATGTAGTAATACAAGTGTATTCCACATGTGAGTAAAATGATGTAGTATTACATGTGTATAGCATATGTGAGTAAAATGATGTAGTAATACAAGTGTATACCACATGTGAGTAAAATGATGTAGTAATGCAAGTGTATACCACATGTGAATAAAATAATGTAGTAATACAAGTGTATACCGCATGTGAGTAAAATGATGTAGTATTACAAGTGTATAGCATATGTGAGTAAAATGATGTAGTAATACAAGTGTATACCACATGTGAGTAAAATGATGTAGTAATACAAGTGTATACCACATGTGAGTAAAATGATGTAGTAATACAAGTGTATACCACATGTGAGTAAAATGATGTAGTATTACAAGTGTATACCACATGTGAGTAAAATGATGTAGTATTACAAGTGCATAGCATATGTGAGTAAAATGATGTAGTAATACAAGTGTATACCACATGTGAATAAAATAATGTAGTAATACAAGTGTCTACCAGATATGAGTAAAATGATGTAGTAATACAAGTGTATACAACATGTGAGTAAAATGATGTAGTAATACAAGTGTATACCACATGTGAGTAAAATGATGTAGTATTACAAGTGTATAGCATATGTGAGTAAAATGATGTAGTAATACAAGTGTATACCACATTTGAGTAAAATAATGTAGTAATACAAGTGTATACCACATGTGAATAAAATGATGTAGCAATACAAGTGTATACCTCATGTGAGTGAAATGATGTAGTAATACAAGTGTATACCACATGTGAATAAAATGATGTAGTAATACAAGTGTATACGACATGTGAATAAAATGATGTAGTAATACAAGTGTATTTAACATGTGAGTAAAATGATGTAGTAATACAAGTGTATACCACATGTGAGTAAAATGATGTAGAAATACAAGTGTATACCACATGTGAGTAAAATGATGTAGTAATACAAGTGTATACCACATGTGAATAAAATGATGTAGTAATACAAGTGTATATCCCATGTGAGTAAAATGATGTAGTAATACAAGTGTATACCACATGTGAGTAAAATGTTGTAGAAATACAAGTGTATACCACATGTGAGTAAAATGATGTAGTAATACAAGTGTATACCACATGTGAATAAAATGATGCAGTAATACAAGTGTATACCACATGTGAGTAAAATGATGTAGTAATAAAAGTGTATACCACATGTGAGTAAAATGATGTAGTAATACAAGTGTATACCACATGTGAGTAAAATGATATAGTAATACAAGTGTATATCACATGTGAGTAAAATGATGTAGCAATACAAGTGTATACCTCATGTGAGTGAAATGATGCAGTAATACAAGTGTATACCACATGTGAGTAAAATGATGTAGTAATACAAGTGTATACCACATGTGAGTAAAATGATGTAGTATTACACGTGTATATCACATGTGAGTAAAATTATGTAGTATTACAAGTGTATACCACATGTGAGTAAAATGATGTAGTAATACAAGTGTATACCACATGTGAGTAAAATGATGTAGTAATACAAGTGTATACCACGTGTGAGTAAAATGATGTAGTAATACAAGTGTGTATCACATGCGAGTAAAATGATGTAGTATTACAAGTGTAAACCACATGTGAGTGAAATGATGTAGTAATACAAGTGTATACCACATGTGACTAAAATGATGTAGTAATACAAGTGTATACCACGTGTGAGTAAAATTATGTAGTAATACAAGTGTCTACCACATGTGAGTAAAATGATGTAGTAATACAAGTGTATACCACATGTGATTACAATGATGTAGTAATACAAGTGTATACCACGTGTGAGTAAAATGATGTAGTAATACAAGTGTCTACCACATGTGAGTAAAATGATGTAGTATTACAAGTGTATACCACATGTGATTACAATGATGTAGTAATACAAGTGTATACCACATGTGAGTAAAATGATGTAGTAATACAAGTGTATACCACATGTGACTAAAATGATGTAGTAATACAAGTGTATACCACATGTGAGTAAAATGATGTAGTAATACAAGTGTATACCACATGTGAGTAAAATGATGTAGTAATACAAGTGTATACCACATGTGAGTAAAATGATGTAGTAATACAAGTGTATACCACATGTGAGTAAAATGATGTAGTAATACAAGTGTATACCACATGTGATTACAATGATGTAGTAATACAAGTGTATACCACATGTGAGTAAAATGATGTAGTAATACAAGTGTATACCACATGTGACTAAAATGATGTAGTAATACAAGTGTACACCACATGTGAGTAAAATGATGTAGTAATACAAGTGTATACCACATGTGAGTAAAATGATGTAGTAATACAAGTGTATACCACATGTGACTAAAATGATGTAGTAATACAAGTGTATACCACATGTGAGTAAAATGATGTAGTAATACAAGTGTATACCATATGTGAGTAAAATGATGTAGTAATACAAGTGTATATCACATGTGAGTAAAATGATGTAGTAATACAAGTGTATATCATATGTGAGTAAAATGATGTAGTAATACAAGTGTATATCACATGTGAGTAAAATGATGTAGTAATACAAGTGTATACCACATGTGAGTAAAATGATGTAGTATTACAAGTGTATAGCATATGTGAGTAAAATGATGTAGTAATACAAGTGTATACCACGTGTGAGTGAAATGATGCAGTAATACAAGTGTATACCACATGTGAGTAAAATGATGTAGTATTACAAGTGTATACCACATGTGAGTAAAATGCCAACCTTCTCACATAATCGAGGCGAACAGCTCAATTATATATCTAAGAGTTCTAATCTTGAACATTTTACATAATATATTTATGGGCCGTCGTGGTTGTGATCGTATGGTGGTTGGATTTACAGTCAGTGCCTATCACGACTAGCGTTGCGAGTTCGAATCCCGGTCATGCGAGATGTACTCGATACATATTATGTGAAGCTTGCGACAGGTCGGTGGTTTTTCCCGAGCACTCCGGTTTCCTACACCAATAAAACTGACCGCCACGATATAACTGACATATTGTTGTAAGTGGCGCTAATCATCATAACCTCATCCCCATAATAAACAAAGTATTTAATTTTCGTGACACAGAAGTTCTATTAAAGAGATAAGATGGCCCTAGACATCGTTGACATATTACACAAGAACTTCGTACATAATAAACAAACATTAGAACTGTAATTACCATCTTTCGTCATCTGTATACAATCACGTACATAATAAACAAACATTAGAACTGTAATTACCATCTTTCGTCATCTGTATACAATGACAGTAGTTTACTCTTTTCATCCATAAATTGACAATTTTCAATGTTTATTAATTTCAGTTATGATGGAACTACTGCATCAGTTAAATTTTTATTCATTTTAATTATGATGGAACTAAATTAACAAATATATGTTGCTTATAGTTATAATATATTACACATGTTCCATTAAAATTGTAATATCGCAGAAATAAGAGCACCATAGGTTACATTTGAAGCTGTTAATTTGCTAAACTCTTCTATTTTTCAACAAAGAAATAATTCGGGAACCAGTCACAATGGAACCAGTCAAACTAAGTTGTTGAGTTTTCAGAACTTTGGTATTTTGTTTTAAAATTCCAAAAGCAATATCTCATAGGCAATGTTTTATACCTCCTTTTTTTTCTGTTGTGAGATATTCGAACGATCAATCACAATTTATGTTAATCAGCGTCCTCATACGTCCTGTCGAATGCTATCAGCTTACCACAATGACATCCTTCTTCTCTTGGGCAGTGTCATATGCTTTGTCGTCTACTACCACAATGACACCCCTTCTTGACTTTAGAAGTGACTTTATTGACCTGACTGACAGCTGCCTTTAGAGACATGATATAAAATTCTATCACGACATTTATACACATAGAAAGCATTGCTAATCCGATAAACACATATACAGAAGTCACCATAAAATATTTTGTATGGGCCGGTGTAATATCACCAAAACCTATCGTACTTATAGATATAAATACAAAATAGAAGGCATCTAGATAACCCCACGATTCCCAAAATGTATACATCATTCCACCAAGAAGAATATAAATTATAAGAATCAATATGGGAACTACAACCGGAAGCTTATTGTCTGTACCATCGCCATTTTGACTTTCTTCATCAGACGGTAATTTCTCATGGGTTTTTATTCCATCCGTGTTTTTTTCTGTAAGTTCCACCGATACGACATAATCTTTTTGTTTGTCCTGTACCGTATATCTCGAATTTTTCTTACGACAACATCGTTTAAAAAGAAAGTAAAAATACTTGAGAACGATTGTAAGTTTTGCGCCGATTTCAGCTAATACTCTCATTGCAAGTGGGATGCCAAGCGCTGCATAAAAGATGGAAGCTACTTTTCCCATGTCTGTCTTTGGATATATATTTCCATAACCTGAAAAATAGGCATTTTATATCTTATAAATATTTTTATGGCACATCCCATTAAAATTATCTAAATTACTTCCCTTTGAAAAGTAAAATTTTTCAGAGTTCATTAATAGTTTAACTATTTGCGCATGCCCTAGAAACAACTGGTCATTCTCGCTAGTCATCATTACACAGTTCACATCATCATCAATTTCATGTTTTGAAACTTCATTTTACAAACACGTAAAAGGATTTCTATACCGATATTTAAAGCAAGAAGTTTACACATAGGATGTGTTAAATTATCTTTTGTGGATGTACAAAATTATTGTCTTGGACAATAACAAACTGTTTTATTTGACATTCTCGTCGATATGAAGTCCGTTACCTAACATGTATATCCATACAGATTCTCTTCAACTTGTGTTACTTAGAACTATAAAACTGGCCAAAACTACAGTTATTCAAAACTCGATTTAGAATCAACCAGGATTTTGATATTCGTTTATTTTGAGGTAAATATTTGACATTAGTTTTGTTCGAATATTAGTATTATGTCACAACTGATCATGATCTTCACTTGTGATAAACAAACATACACACAGAGACGCAGGTGTCCAAGTAGGTCAAACTACCATATATGAATATTCATGAGACACTAATTATAGAAGGCTTACTTAGATTGTACGAGATTTATGAATATTTATTAGACTTTGTTTACAATCAGCATCATGACGCATGTATTGATAATAGGCAGTTCACACGTAAATAGGTTAAGGACATATGTGAATTCCAATTGCTCTACAAGAAACTTTTCATTTGGGAATGACCCTTTGGTACGTTTTTACGGAATTAGTGGCAGTAGAGGGAATAAGAAGGAACATTGTACCAGATGGGAGAGAGTGATTTCGGATATCCGTCCACATCATTTAGTTTTTCATGCTGGTGGAAACGATTTAGATCAAAACAGCTGTGAGGGTTTTACTGAGGAAATGGTGTTCCGGCTTTTGTCCATACTATCATCATGGAAAGGCAGATACAATATTCAGACTATTACTGTCTTACAGCTAACAGGTCGTAGATCTACATACAATGTACCAGTAGACAAATACAACTTTATTGTGTGTCAGTTTAATCAGCATTTAAAACGAGAATTGAAATCCCATTCTACAATTATATAATGGAATCTCCGGAATATGAAAAACTGTATATCCAACGTATACTTGGATGGTGTCCACTTCAACGCAGAAGGCAACCTCCGCTATTACAGGAATGTTAGAGGAGCTATAATAAATGCCAACCGTTTTGTTTGACATAATTAGTTTACTGTTATCATCTGATAAAGTAATTTGTTATTACTATATGTGAATAATAATTTTACTATTGTAAATTTGCAAGCAGTTTTGGGGTCCCCCTTTTCCTGTTATGCTTTTTGAAAATGCATAGGTACAATGAATAGGTGGTATTTATTGTCTGTTTTACTGGTGCAAATTTTTGTTACTATTATTTTCAATTTAACACATATTTTCAGTTTCAGTATTATATTTCAGGATTAAAACAAGTCTGACAGGGTGCAGACACCACATTAACTCCACCTTGTTAGTTTAAACAGTCTTACAGACTTTGATGTAAGGTTATTTCCTCATTGAAATTTTAGACTACTTAATTAAATATATAATTACATGAGTTGTACATTAGTGCATACTCCACTGCTTTTTAAAGCATGTACTTAGTGTACACTGGTACACTTGTCTTTGTGTTTACAAAACTGTACACTTGTACACATTTGCATTTCGTACACTGGTACGTTGTTGGGTACACTAGTACACAATGGCAAATGAAGAAATAAATGATCATATACTGGTACACAATTGCAATATGAAATGATTGTACATTGGTACACATTGCAAAACAATCTGATGATACATTGCTTATACAGTGGTATGCACATTTTGTACATGTATTTTTGTACACTGGTACACACATTTAATGATACATTAAATATACTGGGATAAAACTGTACATTGGTACAATAAAACATTACCAGTATATCCATGCAAATCAAACTTTGTAATTCCATTCGATTATTTATTGGTATGCAATCCAAATGAAAGGAATACCGACAGTTACAATACAATCATGACAACAACTGCAATGAATGATATTACAGTATACATTTATAATTGTATCAATAATATTGGTCTAACTTAGAGCACTTGTACACAATTCCATGACATAAATACAATATACATTAAAACATTTACATACAGCAGTTCATTTTGTACAGTGGGACTGATAAAACTGTATACATTGATACAACATTACATTATATACATATGAATATCACTGGGTACACTTGTACACAATTCCATGACATAAGCACACTTTACATTTAAACATTTGCATACATTTGTACAACAGATTATTATGTACAGGGGTACAATAAACCAATGTTTTAATGTCTTAGGAGATGGCAGAACCACCACGTAAATCCAGAAGAATTTCCTCAAAAAGGTCTCGAGCCCTCCACATAGAAGACAATCAAATGCATGTAGCACTGCCCAGTCTTAGGGTTCTGACATTACTGAAAAAATTCAAGCAGGCATACAAGCTGCTATACCAGATATAGCAAATTCTGTTATTTCCGCGTTAAAGGTACATGGCCTAACATTTCCAACTACACAGTGTGTAAATGATACAGCTGTACATGCTGAACCGGATACTAACAGCACACCTCTGCAGCCTTCACAGTCACCTCTTCAGAACGAAACTACAACTTATCCTGTGTTAAACAGGCCTACTGGTCAGAGAGGCAACAATAATGTTGCAAATGCTGAAACACTACATCACTTTTTGAATTCTGGTATTGACAATATTCATGATATTACAAGAACAAATATCGGAAATTCAATTTTACAGCCGATTACATTGGAGGCTGATTTACGTAAAGCTGACAACTCAGTAAATTATTCTCGTGCCAGTATTTCAAAACCACTTGCTTTGGGCATTGACCCCAAAATAAAAACAAAAATTTGGGCTCGAGAATACATTTATTTAGGCTGTCTATTAAATAAGAAGCAGTCTAAAGTGAAATTTCAGCCTACTGAAACAAGTGAAGGGGGTATGGCTTGGGAAAAACAACAACCACCCACTTATAGGTTTGAAAAGATTTCCCACTGGCTGTCTGCATTTCATATTTTTGTCAGTATTTATTCTGAAAAATATCCTAAGGAAACAGGATCCCTTATGAAATATGCGGATATAATTCAGAATCTAGCCCGCAGATCATGTGATGTGGCTGCTTATATATATGATCGTACTTATAGAGAATGGCGCGAACATGATTATGAAAGTTTACTTTGGGACCAAGTCAATAATGAACTGTACTATGTCCTTAGGCCAAAAAATTAAGTTTGACAATCTCAGTAAAAATTTAAAATCATTGCCCTTTCCAGTCAGTGGAGCTCCACAAAGGAGCTCTTTGTGGATCTCCAAGAAATATTGTTACAGCTTTAATAACAACGATGGCAGATGTGAGCGCGGGCAAAACTGCAAATACCCACATGTATGCGAAAAGTGTGGCGGGGGTCATTTTAAGAGACTGTGCAGACAACCATATAAAGGAAAGAGTCAACCAAAGTTTAACAACAGACCAAAGAACGACAATGTCCCCAATAAGAAATGCTTTTAGGATTCCCACTATGGGATCAGTATTATTTTGATAAAACATTACCTATGGGGTTAAGCTTTTCTTGTAAACTTTTTGAAACTTTTAGTACAGCAGTTCACTGGATTATTGATCATAAGCTAGGAGGCTCGGGCTGTGTTCATTTTTTAGATGATTTTCTTTTTGTAGGGCCAGCTAATTCCCCACTTTGTCTGCAAACGTTAGAAATGTTTTTGACAATGTCAAAACAGATAGGTTTGCCTATTAAAGCAGACAAAACTGTTTTTCCAACTACAACTTTGACATTTTTGGGTCTCGACCTTGACTCTGAGTTGATGGAAATCCGTTTACCTCTTGACAAACTAGGCAAATTGAAGGATCAATTCAATCATTTTAAGTTCAAGAAAAAATCCACATTGAGAGAACTACAGTCATTAATAGGCCTATTAAACTTTGCATGTTCAGTGGTCCCTCCAGGTCGTGCAATTTTAAGGCGACTTATAGACCTTACCATTGGCTTATCAAAACCTCACCATCATCGCCGCCTTAATAAGGAGACTAGGTCAGATATACAGGCTTGGCTGATCTTTGTGGAAAGTTTTAATGGAAAATGTCTCTTCTTATCAGATAGATGGGGAACATCTGAACAATTAAACTTGTACACAGATGCAAGCAATATTGGATTTGGGGATCTGTTTCGAAAACATTGGTTCGCAATCAAATGGCCTACTGACTGGTTGAAGTACCATATTACTATTCGGGAATTTTTTCTTATTGTAGTAGCAATACAATTATGGGGTAATGCCTTGAGTAACAAATGTGTCACATTTTTCACAGATAACTCGGGGGTTGTCAATGACCAGCGGTTTTACCCCCATCTTTAACGGTTTTTTAGTTTCTAGTAAATATCTAGAACTTTGTCTTGAAAATGTTTTTTATATGATTCATATAATATCTGGTTATTATGTGTAGTTATTTTTTGTGTAGGGCGGTTTTACCCCCATCTTTGACGTTTTTTTAGTTTCTAGTAAATATCTAGAACTTTGTCTTGAAAATGTTTTGTATATGATTCATATAATATCTGGTTATTATGTGTAGTTATTTTTTGTGTAGTTTACTGCAATTTTAATTATGTGTAGTTTTGTAGTTTAGTGCATTTTTAATTATGTCATTTAATAATAAATGACCATTTTCAATTTCAACAATTGTTTTCTTATTGAGTTATACCGTCAAACAAAGCACAACACTATAGGATGGGGCCATAAAGAGATTTACGTAAATAGTAGGGTTTTTAATTAAAAACCCCAATGTGTCTTTGAGATGAAGAACAGCATTAAAACAACGTTGTTCCTTTTCTTCTCTCTCGGGTATAAATATACAGTTGTTTTTATCATATTTTTTCTATTAGAATCGCAGCTATTTATGGAAGGCATAGTTTGCATAGCATTTCAAAATAAAGACATTATTTTCATTGCGTTTTAAAATTTGTACGAAAATAACATAACCAGTGTTAAAATCTTCATCAACCAATGGATTCCATGAATTATTTCTTTTATCGTGTTGATAGTTCGAAATTATTTGAAAAGTTTATATTAAACGAACCAAATGTTATTGGATGTTACCATGGTAATCAGACAAAACACCAATAAGGACCAATATGTAATGTGTTTTGTACAGAAAATTATGTATTTTATACTACTGTCAAATCTTTAGACCACGTCCAGACGTTGCGGCAGTGGTTTTCTCCAGGTACTCAAGTTTCCTCCACCAATAAAACAGACAAAAACGATATAACTGAAATATTGTTAATAGTGACGTAAAATCCTCCTACCCCTCCCTACATCAAGACTTTGACACTGTATTTGATTTCGTAGATCACTGGATCTATAAGGCTCTGCCCTAGACCCTCCGTAGAAAGTGCTACCTTTGTACGTAGATCACTGGATCTATAAGCCTCTCCCCTAGACCCACCGTAGAAAGTGCTACCTTTGTACGTAGATCACTGGATTTATAAGACTCTGCCCTAGACCCACCGTAGAAAGTGCTACCTTTGTACGTAGATCACTGGATCTATAAGATTCTGTCCTAGACCCACCGTAGAAAGTGCTACCTTTGTACGTAGATCACTGGATCTATAAGACTCTGCCCTAGACCCACCGTAGAAAGTGCTACCTTTGTACGTAGATCACTGGATCTGTAAGACTCTGCCCTAGACCCACCGTAGAAAGTGCTACCTTTGTACGTAGATCACTGGATTTATAAGACTCTGCACTAGACCCACCGTAGAAAGTGCTACCTTTGTACGTAGATCACTGGATCTATAAGATTCTGCCCTAGACCCACCGTAGAAAGTGCTACCTTTGTACGTAGATCACTGGATCTATAAGACTCTGCCCTAGACCCATCGTAGAAAGTGCTACCTTTGTACGTAGATAACTGGATCTATACGACTCTGCCCTAGACCCACCGTAGAAAGTGCTACCTTTGTACGTAGATCACTGGATCTATAAGACTCTGCCCTAGACCCATCGTAGAAAGTGCTACCTTTGTACGTAGATCACTGGATCTATAAGACTCTGCCCTAAACCCAACATAGAAAGTGCTACATTTGTACGTAGATCACTGGATCTATAAGACTCTGCCCTAAACCCACCGTAGAAAGTGCTACCTTTGTACGTAGATCACTGGATCTATAAGACTATGCCCTAGACCCATCGTAGAAAGTGCTACCCTTGTACGTAGATCACTGGATCTATAAGACTCTGTCCCAGACCCACCGTAGAAAGTGCTACCTTTGTACGTAGATCACTGGTTCTATAAGATTCTACCCTAGACCCACCGTAGAAAGTGCTACCTTTGTACGTAGATCACTGGATCTATCAGACTCTGCCCCAGACCCACCGTAAAAAGTGCTACCTTTGTACGTAGATCACTGGATCTATAAGACTCTGCCCTAGACCCACCGTAGAAAGTGCCAACTTTGTACGTAGATCACTGGATCTATAAGACTCTGCCCTAGACCCACCGTAGAAAGTGCTACCTTTGTACGTAGATCACTGGATCTATAAGACTCTTCCCTAGATCCACCGTAGAGAATGCTACCTTTGTACGTAGATCACTGGATCTATAAGACTCTGTCCTAGACCCACCGTAGAAAGTGCTACCTTTATACGTAGATCACTGGATCTATAAGACTCTGCCCTAGAACCATCGTAGAAAGTGCTACCTTTGTACGTAGATCACTGGATATATAATACTCTGCCCTTGACCCACCGTAGAAAGTGCTACCTTTGTACGTAGATCACTGGATCTATAAGACTCTGCCCTAGACCCACCGTAGAAAGTGCTACCTTTGTACGTAGATCACTGGATCTATAAGACTCTGCCCTAGACCCACCGTAGAAAGTGCTACCTTTGTACGTAGATCACTGGATCTATAAGACTCTTCCCTAGATCCACCGTAGAAAGTGCTACCTTTGTACGTAGATCACTGGATCTATAAGACTCTGTCCTAGACCCACCGTAGAAAGTGCTACCTTTGCACGTAGATCACTGGATCTATAAGACTCTGCCCTAGACCCATCGTAGAAAGTGCTACCTTTGTACGTAGATCACTGGATCTATACGACTCTGCCCTAGACCCACCGTAGAAAGTGCTACCTTTGTACGTAGATCACTGGATCTATAAGACTCTGCCCTAAACCCACCATAGAAAGTGCTACATTTGTACGTAGATCACTGGATCTATAAGGCTCTGCCCTAGACCCACCGTAGAAAGTGCTACCTTTGTACGTAGATCACTGGATCTATAAGACTCTGCCCTAGACCCACCGTAGAAAGTGCTACCTTTGTACGTAGATCACTGGATCTATAAGACTATGCCCTAGACCTACCGTAGAAAGTGCTACCTTTGTACGTAGATCACTGGATCTATAAGACTCTGCCCTAGACCCACCGTAGAAAGTGCTACCTTTGTACGTAGATCACTGGATGTATAACACTCTGCCCTAGACCCACCGTAGAAAGTGCTACCTTTGTACGTAGATCACTGGATCTATAAGACTCTGCCCTAGACCCACCGTAGAAAGTGCTACCTTTGTACGTAGATTACTGGATCTATAAGACTCTGTCTTAGACCCACCGTAGAAAGTCCTACCTTTGTACGTAGATCACTGGATCTATACGACTCTGCCCTAGACCCACCGTAGAAAGTGCTACCTTTGTACGTAGATCACTGGATCTATAAGACTCTGCCCTAGACCCACCGTAGAAAGTGCTACCTTTGTACGTAGATCATTGGATCTATTAGACTCTGCCCTAGATCCACCGTAGAAAGTGCTACCTTTGTACGTAGATCACTGGATCTATAAGACTCTGACCCAGACCGATCGTAGAAAGTGCTACCTTTGTACGTAGATCACTGGATCTATACGACTCTGCCCTAGACCCACCGTAGAAAGTGCTACCTTTGTACGTAGATCACTGGATCTATAAGACTCTGCCCTAAACCCACCATAGAAAGTGCTACATTTGTACGTAGATCACTGGATCTATAAGACTCTGCCCTAGACCCACCGTAGAAAGTGCTACCTTTGTACGTAGATCACTGGATCTATACGACTCTGCCCTAGACCCACCGTAGAAAGTGCTACCTTTGTACGTAGATCACTGGATCTATAAGACTCTGCCCTAAACCCACCGTAGAAAGTGCTACCTTTGTACGTAGATCACTGGATCTATAAGACTCTGCCCTAGACCCATCGTAGAAAGTGCTACCCATGTACGTAGATCAGTGGATCTATAAGACTCTGCCCCAGACCCACCGTAGAAAGTGTTACCTTTGTACGTAGATCACTGGATCTATAAGACTCTGCCCTAGACCCACCGTAGAAAGTGCTACCTTTGTACGTAGATCACTGGATCTATTAGACTCTGCCCTAGACCCACCGTAAAAAGTGCTACCTTTGTACGTAGATCCCTGGATCTATAAGACTCTGCCCTAGACCCACCATAGAAATTGCTACCTTTGTACGTAGATCACTGGATCTATAAGACTATGCCCTAGACCTACCGTAGAAAGTGCTACCTTTATACGTATATCACTGGATCTATAAGACTCTGCCCTAGACCCAACGTAGAAAGTTCTACCTTTGTACGTAGATCACTGGATTTATAACACTCTGCCCTAGACCCACCGTAGAAAGTGCTACCTTTGTACGTAGATCACTTGATCTATAAGACTCTGCCCTAGACCCACCGTAGAAAGTGCTACCTTTGTACGTAGATCACTGGATCTATAAGACTCTGCCCTAGACCCACCGTAGAAAGTGCTACCTTTGTACGTAGATCACTGGATATATAAGACTCTGCCCTAGACCCACCGTAGAAAGTGCTACCTTTGTACGTAGATCACTGGATCTATAAGACTCTACCCTAGACCCACCGTAGAAAGTGCTACCTTTGTACGTAGATCACTGGATCTATAAGACTCTGCCCTAGACCCACCGTAGAAAGTCCTACCTTTGTACGTAGATCACTGGATCTATAAGACTCTGCCCTAAACCCACGTAGAAAGTCCTACCTTTGTACGTAGATCACTGGATTTATAAGACTGCCCTAGACCCACCGTAGAAAGTGCTACCTTTGTACGTAGATCACTCGATCTATACGACTCTGCCCTAGACCCACCGTAGAAAGTGCTACCTTTGTACGTAGATCACTGGATCTAAAAGACTCTGCCCTAAACCCACCGTAGAAAGTGCTACCGTTGTACGTAGATCACTGGATCTATAAGACTCTGCCCTAGACCCACCGTAGAAAGTGCTACCTTTGTACGTAGATCACTGGATCTATAAGACTCTGCCCTAGACCCACCGTAGAAAGAGCTACCTTTGTACGTAGATCACTGGATCTATAAGATTCTACCCTAGACCCACCGTAGAAAGTGCTACCTTTGTACGTAGATCACTGGATCTATCAGACTCTGCCCTAGACCCACCGTAAAAAGTGCTACCTTTGTACGTAGATCACTGGATCTATAAGACTCTGCCCTAGACCCACCGTAGAAAGTGCTACCTTTGTACGTAGATCACTGGATCCATAAGACTATGCCCTAGACCTACCGTAGAAAGTGCTACCTTTGTACGTAGATCACTGGATCTATAAGACTCTGCCCTAGACCCACCGTAGAAAGTGCTACCTTTGTACGTAGATCACTGGATCTATAAGACTCTGCCCTAGACCCACCGTAGAAAGAGCTACCTTTGTACGTAGATCACTGGATCTATAAGATTCTACCCTAGACCCACCGTAGAAAGTGCTACCTTTGTACGTAGATCACTGGATCTATCAGACTCTGCCCCAGACCCACCGTAAAAAGTGCTACCTTTGTACGTAGATCACTGGATCTATAAGACTCTGCCCTAGACCCACCGTAGAAAGTGCCAACTTTGTACGTAGATCACTGGATCTATAAGACTCTGCCCTAGACCCACCGTAGAAAGTGCTACCTTTGTACGTAGATCACTGGATCTATAAGACTCTTCCCTAGATCCACCGTAGAGAATGCTACCTTTGTACGTAGATCACTGGATCTATAAGACTCTGTCCTAGACCCACCGTAGAAAGTGCTACCTTTATACGTAGATCACTGGATCTATAAGACTCTGCCCTAGAACCATCGTAGAAAGTGCTACCTTTGTACTTAGATCACTGGATATATAATACTCTGCCCTTGACCCACCGTAGAAAGTGCTACCTTTGTACGTAGATCACTGGATCTATAAGACTCTGCCCTAGACCCACCGTAGAAAGTGCTACCTTTGTACGTAGATCACTGGATCTATAAGACTCTGCCCTAGACCCACCGTAGAAAGTGCTACCTTTGTACGTAGATCACTGGATCTATAAGACTCTTCCCTAGATCCACCGTAGAAAGTGCTACCTTTGTACGTAGATCACTGGATCTATAAGACTCTGTCCTAGACCCACCGTAGAAAGTGCTACCTTTGTACGTAGATCACTGGATCTATAAGACTCTGCCCTAGACCCATCGTAGAAAGTGCTACCTTTGTACGTAGATCACTGGATCTATACGACTCTGCCCTAGACCCACCGTAGAAAGTGCTACCTTTGTACGTAGATCACTGGATCTATAAGACTCTGCCCTAAACCCACCATAGAAAGTGCTACATTTGTACGTAGATCACTGGATCTATAAGGCTCTGCCCTAGACCCACCGTAGAAAGTGCTACCTTTGTACGTAGATCACTGGATCTATAAGACTCTGCCCTAGACCCACCGTAGAAAGTGCTACCTTTGTACGTAGATCACTGGATCTATAAGACTATGCCCTAGACCTACCGTAGAAAGTGCTACCTTTGTACGTAGATCACTGGATCTATAAGACTCTGCCCTAGACCCACCGTAGAAAGTGCTACCTTTGTACGTAGATCACTGGATGTATAACACTCTGCCCTAGACCCACCGTAGAAAGTGCTACCTTTGTACGTAGATCACTGGATCTATAAGACTCTGCCCTAGACCCACCGTAGAAAGTGCTACCTTTGTACGTAGATTACTGGATCTATAAGACTCTGTCTTAGACCCACCGTAGAAAGTCCTACCTTTGTACGTAGATCACTGGATCTATACGACTCTGCCCTAGACCCACCGTAGAAAGTGCTACCTTTGTACGTAGATCACTGGATCTATAAGACTCTGCCCTAGACCCACCGTAGAAAGTGCTACCTTTGTACGTAGATCATTGGATCTATTAGACTCTGCCCTAGATCCACCGTAGAAAGTGCTACCTTTGTACGTAGATCACTGGATCTATAAGACTCTGACCCAGACCGATCGTAGAAAGTGCTACCTTTGTACGTAGATCACTGGATCTATACGACTCTGCCCTAGACCCACCGTAGAAAGTGCTACCTTTGTACGTAGATCACTGGATCTATAAGACTCTGCCCTAAACCCACCATAGAAAGTGCTACATTTGTACGTAGATCACTGGATCTATAAGACTCTGCCCTAGACCCACCGTAGAAAGTGCTACCTTTGTACGTAGATCACTGGATCTATACGACTCTGCCCTAGACCCACCGTAGAAAGTGCTACCTTTGTACGTAGATCACTGGATCTATAAGACTCTGCCCTAAACCCACCGTAGAAAGTGCTACCTTTGTACGTAGATCACTGGACCTATAAGACTCTGCCCTAGACCCATCGTAGAAAGTGCTACCCATGTACGTAGATCAGTGGATCTATAAGACTCTGCCCCAGACCCACCGTAGAAAGTGTTACCTTTGTACGTAGATCACTGGATCTATAAGACTCTGCCCTAGACCCACCGTAGAAAGTGCTACCTTTGTACGTAGATCACTGGATCTATTAGACTCTGCCCTAGACCCACCGTAAAAAGTGCTACCTTTGTACGTAGATCCCTGGATCTATAAGACTCTGCCCTAGACCCACCATAGTAATTGCTACCTTTGTACGTAGATCACTGGATCTATAAGACTATGCCCTAGACCTACCGTAGAAAGTGCTACCTTTATACGTATATCACTGGATCTATAAGACTCTGCCCTAGACCCAACGTAGAAAGTTCTACCTTTGTACGTAGATCACTGGATTTATAACACTCTGCCCTAGACCCACCGTAGAAAGTGCTACCTTTGTACGTAGATCACTTGATCTATAAGACTCTGCCCTAGACCCACCGTAGAAAGTGCTACCTTTGTACGTAGATCACTGGATCTATAAGACTCTACCCTAGACCCACCGTAGAAAGTGCTACCTTTGTACGTAGATCACTGGATCTATAAGACTCTGCCCTAGACCCACCGTAGAAAGTCCTACCTTTGTACGTAGATCACTGGATCTATAAGACTCTGCCCTAAACCCACGTAGAAAGTCCTACCTTTGTACGTAGATCACTGGATTTATAAGACTGCCCTAGACCCACCGTAGAAAGTGCTACCTTTGTACGTAGATCACTCGATCTATACGACTCTGCCCTAGACCCACCGTAGAAAGTGCTACCTTTGTACGTAGATCACTGGATCTAAAAGACTCTGCCCTAAACCCACCGTAGAAAGTGCTACCGTTGTACGTAGATCACTGGATCTATAAGACTCTGCCCTAGACCCACCGTAGAAAGTGCTACCTTTGTACGTAGATCACTGGATCTATAAGACTCTGCCCTAGACCCACCGTAGAAAGAGCTACCTTTGTACGTAGATCACTGGATCTATAAGATTCTACCCTAGACCCACCGTAGAAAGTGCTACCTTTGTACGTAGATCACTGGATCTATCAGACTCTGCCCTAGACCCACCGTAAAAAGTGCTACCTTTGTACGTAGATCACTGGATCTATAAGACTCTGCCCTAGACCCACCGTAGAAAGTGCTACCTTTGTACGTAGATCACTGGATCCATAAGACTATGCCCTAGACCTACCGTAGAAAGTGCTACCTTTGTACGTAGATCACTGGATCTATAAGACTATGCCCTAGACCCACCGTAGAAAGTGCTACCTTTGTACGTAGATCACTGGATCTATAAGACTCTGCACTAGCCCCACCGTAGAAAGTGCTACCTTTGTACGTAGATCACTGGATCTATAAGATTCTGCCATAGACCCACCGTAGAAAGTGCTACCTTTGTACGTAGATCACTGGATCTATCAGACTCTGCCCTAGACCCACCGTAAAAAGTGCTACCTTTGTACGTAGATCACTGGATCTATAAGACTCTGCCCTAGACGCACCGTAGAAAGTGCTACCTTTGTACGTAGATCACTGGATCTATAAGACTATGCCCTAGACCTACAGTAGAAGGTGCTACCTTTGTACGTAGATCACTGGAACTATAAGACTCTGCCCTAGACCCACCGTAGAAAGTCCTACCTTTGTACGTAGATCACTGGATCTATAACACTCTGCCCTAGACTCACCGTAGAAAGTGCTACCTTTGCACGTAGATCACTGGATCTATAAGACTCTGCCCTAAACCCACCGTAGAAAGTGCTACCTTTGTACGTAGATCACTGGATCTATAAGACTATGCCCTAGTCCCATCGTAGAAAGTGATACCGTTGTACGTAGATCACTGGATCTATAAGACTCTGCCCCAGACCCACCGTAGAAAGTGCTACCTTTGTACGTAGATCACTGGATCTATAAGATTCTACCCTAGACCCACCGTAGAAAGTGGTACCTTTGTACGTAGATCACTGGATCTATCAGACTCTGCCCTAGACCCACCGTAAAAAGTGCTACCTTTGTACGTAGATCACTGGATCTATAAGACTCTGCCCTAGACCCACCGTAGAAAGTGCTACCTTTGTACGTAGATCACTGGATCCATAAGACTATGCCCTAGACCCACCGTAGAAAGTGCTACCTTTGTACGTAGATCACTGGATCTATCAGACTATGACCTAGACCTACCGTAGAAAGTGCTACCTTTGTACGTAGATCACTGGATCTATAAGACTCTTCCCTAGACCCACCGTAGAAAGTGCTACCTTTGTACGTAGATCACTGGATCTATAAGACTCTGCCCTAGCCCCACCGTAGAAAGTGCTACCTTTGTACGTAGATCACTTGATCTATAAGACTCTGCCCTAGACCCACCGTAGAAAGTACTACCTTTGTACGTAGATCACTGGATCTATAAGACTCTGCCCCAGACCCACCGTAGAAAGTGCTACCTTTGTACGTAGATCACTGGATCTATAAGACTCTGCCCTAGACCCACCGTAGAAAGTGCTACCTTTGTACGTAGATCACTGGATCTATAAGACTATGCCCTAGACCTACCGTAGAAAGTGCTACCTTTGTACGTAGATCACTGGATCTATAAGACTCTGCCCTAGACCCACCGTAGAAAGTGCTACCTTTGTACGTAGATCACTGGATCTATAAGACTCTGCCCTAGACCCACCGTAGAAAGTGCTACCTTTGTACGTAGATCACTGGATCTATAAGACTCTGCCCTAGACCCACCGTAGAAAGTGCTACCTTTGTACGTAGATCACTGGATCTATAAGACTCTGCCCTAGACCCACCGTAGAAAGTGCTACCTTTGTACGTAGATCACTGGATCTATACGACTCTGCCCTAGACCCACCGTAGAAAGTGCTACCTTTGTACGTAGATCACTGGATCTATAAGACTGCCCTAAACCCACCATAGAAAGTGCTACATTTGTACGTAGATCACTGGATCTATAAGACTCTGCCCTAGACCCACCGTAGAAAGTGCTACCTTTGTACGTAGATCACTGGTTCTATACGACTCTGCCCTAGACCCACCGTAGAAAGTGCTACCTTTGTACGTAGATCACTGGATCCATAAGACTCTGCCCCAGACCCACCGTAGAAAGTGCTACCTTTGTACGTAGATCACTGGATCTATAAGACTCTGCCCTAGACCCACCGTAGAAAGTGCTACCTTTGTACGTAGAACACTGGATCTATAACACTCTGCCCCAGACCCATCGTAGAAAGTGCTACCGTTGTACGTAGATCACTGGATCTATAAGACTATGCCCTAGACCCATCGTAGAAAGTGCTACCCTTGTACGTAGATCACTGGATCTATAAGACTCTGCCCCAGACCCACCGTAGAAAGTGCTACCTTTGTACGTAGATCACTGGATCTATAAGACTCTGCCCTAGACCCACCGTAGAAAGTGCTACCTTTGTACGTAGATCACTGGATATATAAGATTCTACCCTAGACCCACCGTAGAAAGTGCTACCTTTGTACGTAGATCACTGGATCTATCAGACTCTGCCCTAGACCCACCGTAAAAAGTGCTACCTTTGTACGTAGATCACTGGATCTATAAGACTCTTCCCTATACCCACCGTAGAAAGTGCTACCTTTGTACGTAGATCACTGGATCTATCAGACTATGACCTAGACCTACCGTAGAAAGTGCTACCTTTGTACGTAGATCACTGGATCTATAAGACTCTGCCCTAGACCCACCGTAGAAAGTGCTACCTTTGTACGTAGATCACTGGATCTATAAGACTCTGCCCTAGACCCACCGTAGAAAGTGCTACCTTTGTACGTAGATCACTTGATCTATAAGACTCTGCCCTAGACCCACCGTAGATAGTACTACCTTTGTACGTAGATCACTGGATCTATAAGACTCTGCCCCAGACCCACCGTAGAAAGTGCTACCTTTGTACGTAGATCACTGGATCTATAAGACTCTGCCCTAGACCCACCGTAGAAAGTGCTACCTTTGTACGTAGATCACTGGATCTATAAGACTATGCCCTAGACCTACCGTAGAAAGTGCTACCTTTGTACGTAGATCACTGGATCTATAAGACTCTGCCCTAGACCCACCGTAGAAAGTGCTACCTTTGTACGTAGATCACTGGATCTATAAGACTCTGCCCTAGACCCACCGTAGAAAGTGCTACCTTTGTACGTAGATCACTGGATCTATAAGACTCTGCCCTAGACCCACCGTAGAAAGTGCTACCTTTGTACGTAGATCACTGGATCTATAAGACTCTGCCCTAGACCCACCGTAGAAAGTGCTACCTTTGTACGTAAATCACTGGATCTATACGACTCTGCCCTAGACCCACCGTAGAAAGTGCTACCTTTGTACGTAGATCACTGGATCTATAAGACTGCCCTAAACCCACCATAGAAAGTGCTACATTTGTACGTAGATCACTGGATCTATAAGACTCTGCCCTAGACCCACCGTAGAAAGTGCTACCTTTGTACGTAGATCACTGGTTCTATACGACTCTGCCCTAGACCCACCGTAGAAAGTGCTACCTTTGTACGTAGATCACTGGATCCATAAGACTCTGCCCCAGACCCACCGTAGAAAGTGCTACCTTTGTACGTAGATCACTGGATCTATAAGACTCTGCCCTAGACCCACCGTAGAAAGTGCTACCTTTGTACGTAGAACACTGGATCTATAACACTCTGCCCCAGACCCATCGTAGAAAGTGCTACCGTTGTACGTAGATCACTGGATCTATAAGACTATGCCCTAGACCCATCGTAGAAAGTGCTACCCTTGTACGTAGATCACTGGATCTATAAGACTCTGCCCCAGACCCACCGTAGAAAGTGCTACCTTTGTACGTAGATCACTGGATCTATAAGACTCTGCCCTAGACCCACCGTAGAAAGTGCTACCTTTGTACGTAGATCACTGGATATATAAGATTCTACCCTAGACCCACCGTAGAAAGTGCTACCTTTGTACTTAGATCACTGGATCTATAAGACTCTGCCCTAGACCCACCGTAGAAAGTGCTACCTTTGTATGTAGATCACTGGATCTATAAGACTATGCCCTAGACCCACCGTAGAAAGTGCTACCTTTGTACGTAGATCACTGGATCTATAAGACTCTGCCCTAGACCCACCGTAGAAAGTGCTACCTTTGTACGTAGATCACTGGATCTATAAGACTCTGCCCTAGACCCACCGTAGAAAGTGCTACCTTTGTACGTAGATCACTGGATCTATACGACTCTGCCCTAGACCCACCGTAGAAAGTGCTACCTTTGTACGTAGATCACTGGATCTATAAGACTGCCCTAAACCCACCATAGAAAGTGCTACATTTGTACGTAGATCACTGGATCTATAAGACTATGCCCTAGACCCACCGTAGAAAGTGCTACCTTTGTACGTAGATCACTGGTTCTATACGACTCTGCCCTAGACCCACCGTAGAAAGTGCTACCTTTGTACGTAGATCACTGGATCCATAAGACTCTGCCCCAGACCCACCGTAGAAAGTGCTACCTTTGTACGTAGATCACTGGATCTATAAGACTCTGCCCTAGACCCACCGTAGAAAGTGCTACCTTTGTACGTAGAACACTGGATCTATAACACTCTGCCCCAGACCCATCGTAGAAAGTGCTACGTTGTACGTAGATCACTGGATCTATAAGACTATGCCCTAGACCCATCGTAGAAAGTGCTACCCTTGTACGTAGATCACTGGATCTATAAGACTCTGCCCCAGACCCACCATAGAAAGTGCTACCTTTGTACGTAGATCACTGGATCTATGAGACTCTGCCCTAGACCCACCGTAGAAAGTGCTACCTTTGTACGTATATCACTGGATATATAAGATTCTACCCTAGACCCACCGTAGAAAGTGCTACCTTTGTACTTAGATCACTGGATCTATAAGACTCTGCCCTAGACCCACCGTAGAAAGTGTTACCTTTGTATGTAAATCACTGGATCTATAAGACTATGCCCTAGACCTACCGTAGAAAGTGCTACCTTTGTACGTAGATCATTGGATCTATAAGACTCTGCCCTAGACCCACCGTAGAAAGTGCTACCTTTGTACGTAGATCACTGGATCTATAACCCTCTGCCCTAGACCCACCGTAGAAAGTGCTACCTTTGTACGTAGATCACTGGATCTATCAGACTCTGCCCTAGACCCACCGTAAAAAGTGCTACCTTTGTACGTAGATCCCTGGATCTATAAGACTCTGCCCTAGACCCACCGTAGAAAGTGCTACCTTTGTACGTAGATCACTGGATCTATAAGACTATGCCCTAGACCTACCGTAGAAAGTGCTACCTTTGTACGTAGATCACTGGATCTATAAGACTCTGCCCTAGACCCAACGTAGAAAGTTCTACCTTTGTTCGTAGATCACTGGATTTATAACACTCTGCCCTAGACCCACCGTAGAAAGTGCTACCTTTGTACGTAGATCACTTGATCTATAAGACTCTGCCCTAGACCCACCGTAGAAAGTGCTACCTTTGTACGTAGATCACTGGATCTATAAGACTCTGCCCTAGACCCACCGTAGAAAGTGCTACCTTTGTACGTAGATCACTGGATATATAAGATTCTACCCTAGACCCACCGTAGAAAGTGCTACCTTTGTACGTAGATCACTGGATCTATCAGACTCTGCCCTAGACCCACCGTAAAAAGTGCTACCTTTGTACGTAGATCACTGGATCTATAAGACTCTTCCCTATACCCACCGTAGAAAGTGCTACCTTTGTACGTAGATCACTGGATCTATCAGACTATGACCTAGACCTACCGTAGAAAGTGCTACCTTTGTACGTAGATCACTGGATCTATAAGACTCTGCCCTAGACCTACCGTAGAAAGTGCTACCTTTGTACGTAGATCACTGGATCTATAAGACTCTGCCCTAGATCCACCGTAGAAAGTGCTACCTTTGTACGTAGATCACTTGATCTATAAGACTCTGCCCTAGACCCACCGTAGAAAGTACTACCTTTGTACGTAGATCACTGGATCTATAAGACTCTGCCCCAGACCCACCGTAGAAAGTGCTACCTTTGTACGTAGATCACTGGATCTATAAGACTCTGCCCTAGACCCACCGTAGAAAGTGCTACCTTTGTACGTAGATCACTGGATCTATAAGACTATGCCCTAGACCTACCGTAGAAAGTGCTACCTTTGTACGTAGATCACTGGATCTATAAGACTCTGCCCTAGACCCACCGTAGAAAGTGCTACCTTTGTACGTAGATCACTGGATCTATAAGACTCTGCCCTAGACCCACCGTAGAAAGTGCTACCTTTGTACGTAGATCACTGGATCTATAAGACTCTGCCCTAGACCCACCGTAGAAAGTGCTACCTTTGTACGTAGATCACTGGATCTATAAGACTCTGCCCTAGACCCACCGTAGAAAGTGCTACCTTTGTACGTAGATCACTGGATCTATACGACTCTGCCCTAGACCCACCGTAGAAAGTGCTACCTTTGTACGTAGATCACTGGATCTATAAGACTGCCCTAAACCCACCATAGAAAGTGCTACATTTGTACGTAGATCACTGGATCTATAAGACTCTGCCCTAGACCCACCGTAGAAAGTGCTACCTTTGTACGTAGATCACTGGTTCTATACGACTCTGCCCTAGACCCACCGTAGAAAGTGCTACCTTTGTACGTAGATCACTGGATCCATAAGACTCTGCCCCAGACCCACCGTAGAAAGTGCTACCTTTGTACGTAGATCACTGGATCTATAAGACTCTGCCCTAGACCCACCGTAGAAAGTGCTACCTTTGTACGTAGAACACTGGATCTATAACACTCTGCCCCAGACCCATCGTAGAAAGTGCTACCGTT